>JACJUM010002819.1:5120467-5138536 GCA_020976665.1 Heortia vitessoides | reverse complement strand
ACGACGGCTACTCGAGCCGAGATCCGCTCTCAAAGGCTACTGCGAGTGAGGCCTCCTCGCTGCTTGATACGGGTATAACAGACCTCACCCACCCCAGCGATATCGATGCGATTGATGTCTAAGTAGTCCAATGTTAGGTTAGTCCAATAAAAGGCATTTTTACATGTTTTAAATTAACTTGAAGTAATTAGTTTGAAGTAAAAACAAGGCGGGATTACGCTGGACACAGGCCGCATATAACCCGGTCCTATTGAAGACCACTTTTGGTGGTCTATATTCAGCAATGAACGTTTTACACCTAACATGTTGATGATGGTGATAAAATAGTATTAAGCCTCGCAAGTGTAGTGCAGACCATAAAGCAGCACTTATATTCCTGATAATTCAGTGACGTGCCTATCAATACCTACTTATATAATAAAGAGGATAGATTTAAATTTTTGTGGTTTTGTTAGTCAATATTTGACTAAGACTCTTATAGACCGGTTTAAGGATTTCTTTTAACATCAGAAAGCAACGTCTTTACTTAAGCTGTATTTTATTTAAAAAATATAGACTAGAAAGAAGCAATATTTATTATAAAATTATTCTTTAATGTAATTATCTTATCAGCAAGTAATATGAGCTGTATTTTATCCCCATAATCTCACGAAAAAAATTAATCTGCGAGTATCACCACAGGACGCTGATAGTAACAAATAACCTTACAATGCCTGATAATTGTTTTATATGTGCTATAATTTATACGAGTACAAGACAGTGTTGTGCCGTGAAGTACCGGCGGAGTAGAATAGTACCTTCCCCTGTAACAGGTGTCGTAAGAGGCGACTAAGGTACCAGAACAGACAGATGACGGTATATCCATCCAAAACATTGCAGTTCAAATGCATAGGGCGAGGATGGGCAGCAGCATTCCCGTCGCGAAAGCTGCGCTCTGCAATTGGCAACACGTTTGCCCAGCGCGGCAATTATGGCAACTTGCCCCCTTTGTTGGGGAGGCCTATGTCCAGCAGTGGACTTTCAATGGGTGGTATTATGAGACAGTGTTAATGTACGCGCGTAAGTGAATGTGAGTGTACAGTTCAAATAAATTAAGTATAGATAATTTTCAGCTGATGTAGCGTCCAAAAAGCTGAATTAGGTGAAATGTCAATTCGTTATTTAAAAATGCAACGCTTTCATAAAATATTCAAAAAGAAATGGGGGAAAAACACCATCAAAAAAAAAGCGTCGGCGAGGCTGCTATGTGCACGTGTACTAACCAAATACCCGGAGGTTTTGTCGATTTATTTACCTCTATGCCACAGTGCACATACACCGGAAATACAGTTCAGGGCTTGGGTATCGATTATGTAGACTTAATATTTTTTAATTTATCAAATTTTATTACACATTATATTACAAAATCTAGTCTAGTCTAATCTATATTAATATCCTAATCAACCATTAGACGAAAAAGAAAATAAATACGGTTATGCAGAAATTTTTCTGCGAGTACATTGCAAACGCTGGCTGAACCTAACGGAATATATCATAATAATGTACCACAGTATTGTATAACTTAAAAAGTACAAAAAAGTCCAACATGGCATATGTTTATCTCTTAGGGATAACCCACTTTAATCAATTTTTATCATCATATATAAGGATGAATATAGGTTGTAAATGCTCATACGGGATAAATAAAACTTTCCGTTTGTTATCTTTTGCGAGTTTGACTACCGTTTACGTATTGACTGTGTTCACGTGTGCTGCCATTCGGTATGTTAAAAATGCAAACCTTGCCAGAAACTGATTTATCATATGTAGTGCTCTTTATTTAATTTTTTTACACATGTTATTTTAATTGTGAGATAAATATAGGAGCAGGCAGCGAGGTACCATCAGAATAGAATAGTACTGCACCAGATGTCGCTAGAGGCGACTAAGGTACCAGATCCGACAGATGGCGGTATTTCCATCCGACACAGTGCAGCTCAAGATACCGCACAGGGATGGAAAGCGGCATCTTAGTCGCAATAACTGCGCTCTGCGATCGCCAACACGCTTGCCCAGCGCGGCATTATGGGAATATAATCTCCTTTCTAAGAGAGGCTGTGTCTAGTAGTGGACTTCCATGATGAAATATAGGACCAACTTCAATCACGTAGACTCTGCATTCAAATTACGCCGCGCATTAAGTTCTCGAATTTTACGGGGATCAAAAGTTACCTATTTTATGAATAAAGCTAGGGTTATGCCTAAAAATCATCAATTTTATTGATTTCATTCATCGGTTTATTGTCAAGCTGTGGAGGCATAACACACAGACAGACACTCATTTATTATGCATTTATATGGATGGAATACTAACATTCATATGAAAGCTATATATATATATATATAGCTATATATATTCATATATAAGCTTTGCTACTTACAGATAAATTTTTAGAATACCGTAGAACGTCCTATGCTGGACGCAAGCCTCCCAAGAAACGGGAAGTATTACCAATTATTGTAGCGCAGGCGTTGTGGTAATCACAGAGTGTATTTTCGGAAAGGCTACTGCCCTTTCCCGTCCTGCATTTGAGCTACGATATGTCGGGTGGATTTACGGCGACATAGCAAAAAATATATACATAATATATCAATATACATTGATAACATATGTAATAATAGTTTCTCACATTAATTAGTTATCATATTTATCGCAGATCAGACAACGTTGGACATAGGCTTATCCAAATAAAAAAAAAACATTTTATTTATAATATGTATCAACTAGCAGGGACCTGCGTGGTTTTGACTCCCCTCAAAAATTGAGTCTCTTACTATCACGCGGGATGTATGCTTGCTCGACCTAGTCTAATAAAAAGATCTACCCTTTTTTTAAAACAGTTAAATTTCAAAATAGTGTTTCTACAATGTACTCTAGAAACATTTTTTTAAATTGAATTGTGTTACAAGCATCCAAAATTCAGAAATATTGCATCCGAAAACGATAGAACTTAATTTCTCTCGCAAACAGTTTTAGGAAAATTGTGCCAGGGACGGCGCCGCTGACAATTTCCTTTGAGTTACGATGGGGAGCTCTGCTAGCGCAAATGCGTATTCGTGCTAGCGGAGACTGCATTGCGTACTCTTAGCCAGCCAAGTGACCTGTTAACTTTGTGGACTGACTGCCAAACGCAGTCGGGTGGACCAAGAATTAATAGTTATAGAGGTTACAAGTTATTAATCTAGTGTATAGTAAAACACTTTACTATACACCAGACACAAGTCAATAAGAACAATGACTTAAAAGCACTGGTGGCTTTATCAAAAAGCTTAACGTTATTTCTTCCAGACAACCTTTGGATTGAAAAGAGCGAATAAAACGTAAGAGGTAGCCAGTGGTGTACGTAAGACAGATTTAGTTGCAATTTATTTAGTTTCCCATCCCTATTCATCCCCATTGCAAAAGCTGCGATTGCCAACACGCTTGCCCGGCGCGGCAATTATGGCCAAAAAACCTCTCTTTATAGAACTTTCAATGGTTGGTATGTTGATATGCATACTTTGCTATGAATAACCTAAGTAATGGATGTTTCATTCTAATTTAGAGTGTTATTTCAAAACAAAACGCACACAAAACTCAAGCCTATAATTCTTCTAATATTATTATTGCGAAAGTTTGCGAGAATGTATTTAGGATTTACCCGAAACTTAAGAACATCGCATTATTACTTGACCTAACTTAAAGTTAAGTAGCTTAATCATACATACAATAAAAGGAGAATATTTATTTTATATGATGATTTGTTTGTTCCGTGTTTGGGTGTTATCTCGGAGTCCGGTCAATATATAAGAAGTTATGTGAATTTATATTTGACACTCATACACAAAATATTTACATAAATGTTTGTCTTGAGTGGGAATCGAACCCGACCCTTTGCCCATAATATAAGGGCTAAATAATCTTGAGAAAAACAGACGAAGTCGCAATCAACCGAGTGTTAGTTATATTTCATCCGAAAACCTTTTGCGTGGAATTCTCAATTCACAATTCTGTGATAAAATCATCCAACAAATATTGTATTTAGGTTGCAAAATTCTATCGGAATATTAATGTTTGTTTTACCTAGATAAACAGACGCAATATTAATGTATAAGCAGAAACTGTATCATTCACGGTATTTACAGTTTACGCACAAGCTGCCTGCGAAATATGTTATTTTTTCCGATATACATAGTCGATTTCGTTTTGACGTTCGTTATGTGTGATGGCGTTGCGTTACCTGAAACGCTGAATTATGTTCCACTCCTAAAAGATAGAGGTCGCATCTGATAGATCTGGTGGAGTCGATGTTATTTTTATTGACAGTTGGTTATTTTTATTCGTTCGTAGCTCCGTAGTACTCTGGCGTTGCGTTACCAGAAACGCAAAATTATGTTCCACTCCTAAAGGATAGAGGGCGCATCTAAAAGATCTGGTAGAATCGATGTTATTTTTATAGACAGTTAGTTATTTTTATTCATCCACATCCGTAGGTACACTCTAAATTGAGACCAAAGAAAATGCTTATGTATTTTTCCTAGTAAAAGAGAAACAGACAATGGTTATGAGGAATTAAAACCTGTTAGTAGTTAGCGGAAGTAACAAACCGATCTGCTACAGCTACAGACGACTGTTCCGCAATATTTCTCTTGATTATTATCTTAATTATATTATGCAATCCAAATATTTCATTTTATTTTATGCATTGAAATATTTTTATTTTAGATTTAAAATATTATTTAAAAAAAACTTGTCTTAGATTTGAAATGCGGAATAAATTAAACTAATTAATCTGTTTTTTAGTAAATATTATCTGTAATATAAATGTAAAGGTTTGAATGGAATATTTGTTAATCTAAATGAATCTTGTCACAGAAATAGGATATTCTGTAACATCTGAAATATATCTAAAATAGCCAGAACAGCAGTTACTACCAAAAAAAAGTGAAAAATCGGAAACAACGTCGAAGGCTATTTTATCCTGGGAAATCGGATCTGAAGCCTATACCAGTATACCAAGGAATCTTCTTGGACCTGGGTCCAAGCTATAGCTTTGAAGCTTGTTATACTTTGTACGTTAACCCTTTCACTGCCGCCCGAATACTCTGCAATATACATGAGAAGCGGTCTATTCAGGCCGCGTGAATGTGCCGGTGTTGAAGGGAAGGTGGGGGTTGTAGGGGGGGGGGATTGTAAGCGTAGACCACGAGACATTTGTCGACAGTTCTCTTATGAATATTCTTGTGTAGGAAATGTGTATGTCGTTTGGTTATAAATGATCGTGATTGATTCTTGATTTAAATCCAAATGTGTTTTTGTTTATATGAAGCTATTCATTTGTTTTTCTTAAAGATCAATTTATCCCGAAAATATCCCGTTTTCAAATAAATAATTGTTTCCGCGCTTTAAATCTTAGACATTTGTATGTTATTATGACTTAATTAATACAAATTATACATTCTTTATTATACTCTAAAGACACATATGAAACATAGTATACAAAATACAAATCTAATCGATTAATACAATGTCTTCTTCTCAATAATGTATCTATATGGCAATATAAGTTGATTATACACACAGTATATACGGGTTACTTTAACCATGACGCGTACCTTTAGCCTGCACAAAAAAATCAAATATCAAAAACTTTACTCTATTGTAAAAGATCTACTTTCAATAAATATTGTCTAAATAATTCTGCATTTTGTTGTAGTTGTTTGTGTGTTTATAACAAGCGGTTAATGTTACCCTGAGGGTAACGTAAAGGCTCAAAGTAACCCGAATCAACGGTGTATAAATCATATTTTCTGTTAATAAAGTAAACGTTGCTTAAATACTATTTAATTCTAATATTATATTTGAATCTTTAAATACTCTATGATCAAATCAAGATAAAACGGAAGTACTTAACTGAAGTTGAAAGTACTACAAGAGACGCAATGCAGAAGTACCGCGCCCTGCGCATGTCCTACGCCCTGCGCCCTAAACATCCCTTTGAATATCTATTCCTTTCATCCTTTAAATGGGCAAATTTTTGCAGGCTCTATGAAAACAATACCCAAAAATATTTGCGATTTGATTTGCGAATGCCTACACGCTTGCCCAGCGCGGAAATTGTGGGCAAATTTCCCCCTTTCTTGGAGAGGCCTATATCCAGCAGTGAACTTCTAATAGGTAATATGATGATGATGATGATTGTTTAGGCCCTGCCTTGATATGTCAATCTGTCACTCTGTCAGTTAATCAGCTTTTTCTTTTATGTATAAATAGATTATTTATTATCACAGGAACGAAAATTTTTATCTATATTAATTGGTCTTAAAAATGCAAGCTTTATATTTGTTGTTTGAAGTTTGAAGCTGGAGATTGCATACTTACACCCCATTTTAATTTGAAAAGCTTGCATTTTTCAGTACTCAATCAATAACGCTCTGCCAATGTATACTGCCATGCTGTCAAAGCAAAGTAAATGATTGCTTTAAAATTGCTATTTTAAATAATAGTACACTATGTTTATACTTATCTGCTAGAGACGCGCTTTTGGAGTCCCATCAGAACAGTGGTTTCCAACCTTTCACTAAGCAGGGACCACATCGATTTCGTTTTTGACAGTGTACATCAGTATAATGCATTAACAATATTACTTAATTAAAAAAACTTTTTAATGAAATATGTCAAATGGGTTGTTTTTTAATCAAAGTGATTTCAGACAATGTCTGCAATTTAGGGATTTTAATTATGGCATAAAGCTCAAACTGGAATCTTTATTTTTTTTTGCGAACAACTATTCTGATTTTATGGGAACCAATTTTTTGCTAAATGCATATGAAAATACGTAACTAAGAAAACCATTATTAAATATTATACTCAACGGTATTATGAAAAGTCAATTTTTAAAACAATTGCCATATTTGTGTATGTATGTATATACATATAATTATATTTAATTAGCGTTTAGCAAACACGTAAAGCACGTTCAAATCAGGCACAAATTCCTGAACCAGGAACAAAGCGATTGGCATTTACAAATTACCCGCGAATATTTGACGTCCCGGGAGCCCTGGAGCACACTACATCACGGGACCGACTGACAAAGGGGGGGTAAATACGGAAGCAAACTTAGGTGGTTAAACGGATACTTTTAGATAGATTACCCTTTTTTGTACTAGGCTGGCTAGCGAGAATGTGTGGGATGATATGTAGTCATCATTTTAGCCTGTAGTACCAAAAGGAATTATTTAAGTGTGATCATGGCGCGCATGTTAGGATCATTATCCCTCTGCGCCATCGAGCTCGTCAATAGCTAACCTCATGGATGTTGTACTATCTTCACTTTATGTTTCTAATGAAAAAAATATTGCAACTGTAAATTGAGACATAAACTGACTTATCTCTGAAGTTAGATCAAACTATACAAGAAAATAGATTAAAATCGGTTTAGTACGTTCAGAAGATTTAGGATTAACAACGTGACACGATTTTTTATAAATATAATAAAATATTTATTATATTTAATACTTATGAAAAAATGGCTGCGATGTTGACATAGATGTTCGTCCCCCGGAGTATGTTGCCGAAATTCCGCCTCACTATTCCTAAAGCAGAAACAAAAGCTATTGACATTTACAAATTGCCGACGAATACTTGCCGCTGAAGCAAATGTGAAATGTGTGGTGTTGACATATTACGCGGGCCATGCCAGTCGGAATTAATACCGGGACAAACTGGTGTTTACATGGATACGTATGATAGATTTCGCTTGTCATACTTTATGTTGTTAATGACAAATACATGCAATTTCGCATTTCGGCGCTGCGTTTTGCGTCTTGTTTGAATTCTTCAACTGTTTGCTTTCTACATGAAGTAGGCTTTATACAAAGGTTGTCTGCATTGGTACCTCACTCTCATCTATTTCTACAGCCAAATAGTTGTGTTCACGTTGCTGTGTTCCGGTTTAATGGGTGACAGAGGCAGTGAAATTACCGGGTAATGTAACCTAATATTTTTTGTGAGAATACGTGCGTCTATATACTGCGGTGACGCTTACTATTGCGCGTATTGTACGCTTGTTTGTGGACCTAGTCAAATAAAAAAAAACTAACTATTCAGTTGCTGGTAGCTTCCTAGGTGACCTTGGAGATCCGATGTGTCGTGCCAAATACATAATATTCACACAAACTCATACATCGACTTGATTCCGTGATTAGTCACTTGAAGCACTAAGTTACGAAAATCAGACAACAGTGGATTCACAAATATTTTACACCCAGACACAAAACACAAATATCGCTGGGAGAATGTGTTTCTTGGGACCGAATCCTTGGCGCTTAGATAAGATCCCTACTACCATCTGCGCTATTAGACCCGTCAGTGTGTAGCTCATAACAATCCTAGGCGCCACGCTGTTTCATCGCTTGGTGATAGGCCTGAACTAATGTCTAAGAGAACATTAATTGTTCATGAAGCAGCAAAGGTTTTGATAATGAATAAACTTCTAGCATCACCTGGACCCAGTCTTAAATACTTTGTTTAATCATGTCTGGATGTTATTGGTCTTTAACACAAAGTAAACATTTAAATTGACTTGATATTATATATTTAAAATAATTATTTGTTATTCAATCTGTGCTAATTATGTAATTAAATTGTTCCAGGTATGTTCGCTGTTCCCTGAAATAATTGGTGAGCGATGTCACTTGTTGGTATATAACAAGCCATTGTAAAAACATGTGCAGAATTCATTATATTATTGCTTCAGACGACAACATTTCTCAGTCCCTTGCTTAAACAATTTGTTAACACTCTTTCATAACCTCATCATCATCACGATAGCCGCAGAACATCTACTGCTGAGACATTCGCTTCCCCAAGTAGGCGAAATTATACCCACGATTGCCACGCTAGGCAGGCATGGTGGCACTGACAGAACAAAGCTTCGCGATGAGAACGTTGCTGCCAATCTGCCAAAATACACCGCCATCTGTCAGTTCTAGTATCTCTTTAATAATCTTGTATTGCAAACCGATAAATAAAGAATATACACAATCAACAATAAACAGTCATAATTTACTTTTAATGCATCATACATTATTAGTCGACATGGAAACGCTATTAGCTTGAGGCCAGAACGTGAATTGTTGGATTGAGCAGCCTTGATTGATTTAACTCGAAGGCTTACACTGGTAATACCTATTACTAGACTATTACAGCCGCGTAACCTGTAAAAAAATAATACATACTAATAAACGTAGTAAACATTTATCTTCTTGTTTGAAGTAATCTCTAAAAAGGCTGGACCAAATTTTACGAAACGTTTACTAGCAGATAGCTGATATCATCATAATAAGCTTATTATGATGATATCAGCTATCTCCTAGTATTAGCTAATAGGAGCAGAGCATCAATTAAAGATGTGGCAAAAATATGCTGCCCAATGTGAGTGTTTCACGCGGACAAAGTCGCGAGTTCAGTTTAACTTATATATTTTCTTTTGTGTTCTTTTGTGTATTATCAAACCTCTCATTGGTTATGAACGATTTTTAGTGTAAAATAAACTTGATTTTTGCGTCGAGCCTAGACGCTCGTAATATCACTAGTGCGATGCTAAATATGAAAAAATACATATATATATATATATATATATATATATGTTATATAATATTATTTATATTTAAATAAATTCTCACAACATCTCATACATTGACCTCGCTCCGTGGCAAGTCGGAAGTCCTTTGTGTTACGGACGACAGGCAACAGAAGAATATATACATCATATACATATGATGTATATATTCTTATATATTCACAGAACAAATACATCATATACATATTTGCTCTAGGTGGAAATCGAACCCACGACCCTTGGCGCATAAGATAGGATCACTAGCATCTGCACCAGTAATTTTACTGCCTCTCCCACCCTACAAACTTCAAATAGGTGAGAGTGTGCTACCAATGCAGACGACCTGAGAACTAAATTCACGAAATGTCTATCATTTAGCATGAAACAGGCCGTCTAAAGAGTCTATTTGCTAAAACTTGTGTCTATTAATGAAAGTCGAGTCTTAATTTACCTTATGACTCGGAGGCTTTAGTTTTCTAACAACACAATGTAGGTTATGTGCTAATTATAATAATAGTTTTAAAGTGAAAACCTTCTATAGCGTATTGTTGCATACGGCAACATAATTGGATGGAATATTTATGAGACCCGTCGCAGAAAATAACAGGCTTGCAAATGTTTTAAAACACTGTTTTTTTCTATGAAACGATACTAAAATTACACCGTAATTGTATTCATTCGGATGAGTTTCATCTGTACTATCACTTCCGAAAATTGTCAGTCTTTTTATAAAGATTTATTTCTTAATTAGGCTCAATTAAATTTCCAAATAATATGGGATATCCTTACAAAAGGTACCGGCAGAGGAGAATAGTACCTCCCACTGCACTAGGTGTTGTAAGAAGCGAATAAGGTGCCAGAACCGACAAATGGCGGTATATCAATCCGAAACAGTGTTGCTCAAATGCACAGGGTCGGGATGGGCAGCAGCATCCCCGTCGCGAAAGCTGCGCTCTGCGACTACCAACACGCTTGCCAAGCGCGGCAATTATGGTCATTAACTCCCTTTGTTGGAGAGGCATATGTCCAGCAGTGGATTTTAATGGCTGGTATGATGATGGTGACTAAAAGTTCAATAATATAACAAAATATGTAAAAAAATTACCTGAAAAAATCTTAATATCGCGTGCGCTGCGAAAACTATTGATTATAGTACATAACTATGTACGAGTACTACTGTAAATAAATCCTGAAAGTCACTATACCCTGCAAAGTCACTTGTCCACACGGGCAAAGTCGCGGGCACTGCTAGTAGTAAAAATATAATTTAAACACATGTTGATTATTGTAAATGGTATAAAAGTCCATACCGTCGGTGTTTCTGTATCGAAAACTCTAAGAATCGAGCTTCTTCTTTTAATCTGCGATATCCCTGCGTCTGCGACTATCTTATGACCACTGACTGCAATTATTTTTTTTTAGGTATTGGGAGTTGTTTAATCTATCACGGGGAAGAAATTTAACAAGTTTATGTTCAATATACAAAGCGGTTTAAATACTTAATTATTTAAACAGAATAAATCTACATTACATAACTCTAAATCAATAACATTCTATGTAAACAATATATGTTTTTTGATAAATATCTTTTTTATTCAAATTTGACTTTTAAATTTAAAAATTGATAAGAATATGTTTTGTTATCATAATCTATAATTTACCCTGAAGATGCATAAAGCTGTTTCCGTATTTTTTTTTAATAAATTTTGACAATAACCTCTACACTGACCTGACTCCGTGATAAGTCGCTTAAAGCATATGTGTTTCGGACGCCAGACAACAGAAGAATCACAAATATTCTTAAAAACATATATTTAACACCCAAACACAGAACAAACACAAATATCATCATATAAACATTTGCTCTCGGTGGGAATCGAACCCACGACCTTTGGCGCACAAGATAGGATCTCTACCATCTGCGCCATTGGGCGCCATTCAGTTTAAAATCTAAAAAGTAACGTTGGTGTTTAAAATAATATGTAGTTTCGAGAGGTATAAATAATCAGTTACAGTTTTATTTGGTAGTTTATATTTGTACAACTTAAACATTAACCTTACATATTGTATTAAATTACATATACATTATGTACAAATTGCATAAACAACATTATGAAGCTATAAGGGAAATATATGTATTTTCGGTAGGCTTTATAACATAGCCTAATATATAGCAGCAAATATAAATAAAGCCTATTTAATAATTTTAACTCATGGGTATACATTATATAACAAACGTCCAATAATTTAACCATCCAACGATCACTGTTTTGAAAGAGAAGAGGCAACATTAACATTAGCTGTTATACCTAATACAAACTTTTTTATTAGTCATAAAAAAGTAGATTTACTTTTTTATTTGTTCGTATATTGTTTATACCGCAATAAATGTGTGTATACATCTATTTGATTAAGGCTGTTTCGGCAGAGGTCCTGTCTCAACTACAATGAGTTTTCAATACGAATTTGTATAAAAAATAATAATAAAAATAACAGATCTATTTTTAGAATTATTTGCTCGGATTCTGTTCGCGCCGACTGCCATACTACTGACAGATATTTCAAGACGCAACAAGATTACTTTATAGAATGGAATTAACTTCATTAAATTACTAATTTTAATTTTTTCAAGTATCTGTCTTAATTTTTTTTCATCTTTACTATTTTTGGGCCTTTATGTTTGAGATATCTCAGCCCTATCAAGTTAAAACAATTTTTTTTTATCTTTACAAGTACCTTCTAATAAACAAAAAGAAAAGAGTTAGCGATACCAGTCCAGCCATGATGACGTGATCAAAGGAAATAGGGATTAATTTTTATTTATGTAAATATATGTATGGCATTAACGACTAAAATTTTGATTACCTACTTAAATTGTATTCGTTTTTCTAGCTCGAAATATTTTTGTTTAATTGTATCTTAACTGATTCTTGTTTGAAATTTTTCATACATCGAAGGTTGGGTAGCACTTTTGGATGTTGGACGGTTAATTAAGGCGTTGTATTTGTATGCTGCAAGCGTATTATTGTTGCAGAACACTCACCGGATCGTAACATTGTTTAAACGGACAAAGAGGCGGGGTGTATCTGGAAAAGACAAGAACTAAACTAATTAGTGCCTCTAGTCGTACGGTGCACAACAATCGAGATATATCAAGGACGATATAACTTTTTTTTATGTTATGAAGTCAGCAAACAAACATACGGCCCGCTTGATGATTAAAGCCACCACAGCCTGTAGACAGTCGTGTCATCACAGAGATATCACTAGCGTGTAGTGTGTCGCTAACCTTGTAAATATACTAGACATGATATCTTCACAGTTACTCAGTAGTTTCACTGCCTCTATCACACTTCAATATTATGTCAATAAAGAAGTGAAAACTTACATCGATAATTTTGATTTGGATGTAGCTCTTTTTCGATATTACTTGTTGACTCACGGTCCGCGTAATAGTAAACGTCACCGCAGTCTATAGACGCTCGTACAAGTTCATTATCCTTTTGACTTGAAGATTCTGTCATTACCCAGTAATTTCACTGTCTCTCTCACACACCAAACGTCATCGGTAGATGATTGTATTTTTGATATTATTCAGACACTTCAACATATTTCAGGAGTCCCAATATTAATTTGGTAAGAAGAAAATGCTTCTTTTATGTCGTTAAAGCTTAATAACGATTACCTGATATAATTTCCTCAATTACGTTATTATTCTTTTAGTTTTATTGAATAGATTTGTGTTTAAAATAAAGCACAATTATATTACTATTAATGAAAAAGCATCTCGTAATGTTTATTAAGTTACTATTTATACTTGGACTTTATAATATAATTATAATTAAGTTCTATGCTAAACATAGACCTCCGCAATAATGAGGCTAGTTGTTCATATACGCCGCACAGTGCAGATATGATAGCAATTGTAGCGTAACTTTAAGGAATACCGCCTATCCTTGCTTTGAGCTACGTTGTTATGAATAGATATACCGCCATCTATCGGTTTGAACACCAGAGTCGCGCCTTTAGGCCCGTTAAGACAGCGGTAATATACTATTGTGCCGCAGTGTCATTAATAAACAGATGCAAATTGCCTTTCTTGGCTATTAAGTGATAATATTCTGTAGTGTTTTATGATCGCATATGAAAGTGAAGACTGATTATAACTCTTTATATGAAGAAGTGTATAACTCGTGAACCATCAAATGTGTAATGCGAATATTTTCTATTATTATGTGTTAGTTTTAAATACATGTATGATCCTGTTATAGTGAAATTGATGCTGCAGTCGTTCCAACGCTCGTCTCGTATTCGTAAATTAGTCGATGTACCACTTTAAGGAAAATTCAGACTCGAGAAACGTTTGGCCTATTACATTGACGGCACCGATGATACAGATGGTAGTGATCCTTACTTGTGCGGCAAGGAAATATAAATATTTTATTCTTACAGCACATGGTACAGAGGGAGGTACTATTCTACTCTGCCGGTACCTCACGGCTTTGTTGTCTGATGTCATACAAGTGCTTTAAGTGCTTACCACGAAGTGAGGTCTATGTATAAGATGTTTTGTAAGTATATTGTATATTATACTTAAAAGAAACATAAGATAAGGAATGTTTTTAACAAAATATGAAAGGTGTACTTTCTGGTAATAGATAAAAGTATCTTTAAACAATGTCTTAACGTACATGTAGAACCAGAACATTTTATAATTTCGTAAACAAAGAACGTTACAATTCTCGTAGGTTACCAAATATTGTCAAATTTCGATCTTCAGAAAGCCGTAGAAAGGGAAATCAAATGTTTCTATCATATAGAGTTGTAAAGCTTTTCAAATAATGATGATGAGTATAATAGCAGCTGTTTAACGTTCACTGCTGGACATAGGCCTCCCCAAAAAACGGGAATTTCGTCTATAATGCTGCGCTGGGCAAGCGTGGTGGCAATCGCAGAGCGCAGCTTTCCCTACGGAAATGTTGCTACTCATTCTCACGATGTGCATTTAAGCTGCATTGTTTTAGATAGATATACTGCCATCTGTTGGTTCTAGTAACCTAGTCGCCTCTTACGACACCGGGTACCTACGGGGGGAGGTACTATTCTACTCTGCCGGTACCACAAGGCCACTGTTGCGTATATTTAAGTATAATGTTTACCGGTTATTTAATGTGAATGAGAATGTTTGGTATGTTATAAATACTCGTATGTCGTGTCGATTTGCATAAAGATAGTGGAATTAGCGAATCGTTACAAATATGTAGTTATTATTTGCGACGATTTTGTAAATGTATTGTTATAGATAATAAAATACACTATTAGCAAGATGAACCGGCTTGTTGATTTTCCAGTACGAAGAACATCAATAATATTGCTATTGCTAACACGCCCAGCGCCGCAATTATGGGGAAAATTCCGTCTTTTACGGGAAGGCCTATGTAGACTTCCAACGGATGGTGTGACGATTAATCATCTGTTTTATATCACTTTTTTGGGTAATTAAAAGTGTTTTTAACTTGTTTCTGTGTTTTTTCGGTTAACTGGAATAAAAGGCGTCGCAAATATTACACGATGAGGATGAACCATTTCTCTTAAATATTAATTAATAACAAAAATATTTTATATTGTTAGTAAAACTAAGAATCAAACCAAACCTAAGCAATAATAATATATACTAACAAGTATTAGCGCTAAAAATAAAATGTATGAATTGTACATAAATATTAATTACATCGTCTGTGGTTTTCTAACATTCCTAATGAAGAATGAGTGAGAAACACGTGAATCGAATTAATGAAATCGCTAATTACTATGAAACAACACAAAGCATGCTCACCAACTCATCATAGCTATTAAGCACACAAAGTCCGAGTAATGGTTGTTAACAGATGCCTATGTTTTATTTGGTTTTCACAATTATTATTTTAATTCCAAATATGCGGTTATCACGGCCGTGTATAATTATATTTGTGTAATAGCCACGAGGTACCGGCAAAGTTTCCATGGACTAGGTGTCGTAAAAGGCGACTAAGGTATCAAATCCGACGGATAATCACCCGAAAAGAAGACCACGGCACCTTCAACAAGTTCGAAAATCGCGTGGCAAAATATAGAGTGAATGATGCCAAAGAGGTTCGAGTGAGCCCGGCCGCATGGTGCCGAGTCGATTATCGCTCGAGGGAAGTTGGCTTGGCATTGGACTTACCAGGTGCATCGTGACCTGTACTCTGTATCATCCAAAAAGAAGACCACGGCACCTTCAAGAAGTTCAAAACTCGCGTGGCAAAATATGGAGTTAATCATGATTCTAAATATAATTTGTACATATTTTGCAGTATTATCAAAATACCTTCTAAATTAATACATGCGAACCAAAAGAACCTTTTCTACCATTCAGTTACAAAATTTTAATCCTAAATATATATAAATTGGAGCGAAATCGCTACCATTAACCCTTACCTGTTGATCATTTGTACCAGGTTTTTCTAACACGTCATATTGGAATAATAAATCACTGTGTGGACCTTTCTCGCGGAATGGACCCTGCATTTTCCCCAAACCAAATATTATTATATTGCCTAAGCATATTTGTTATTACAAGCAGTTTTGCAAAAACAGGTTCTCATATTTTCACATTTATTTAGGATTCGGCCTGCTAATACGAAGGCTTTTTTTAATTTAGACATAGATTAAAAATTGTATCAGCTGATATTTGTGCATGGAGGAAGAACAATTTGGGGTCTGTATAATCATCATAGCGACCGTAGCGACTCTACTGCTAGATATAGGCCTCTTTGAGAAAGACGAAATTTTGCCTTGCATTTGAGATATGTATTTCTGGTGGATATACCGCCATCTGTCGATACCGGTACCTTCTCGCCTCTTACGACATTTGGCACAAGTGACAACCATACTCTATCGGTAAATATATATAGATATTGAATAATACGAGGAACGTGTGTGTAGTCAAGTGGAAGAGGCTAAGTATAATTCCCAAGATTAAGCGTACAGCGTTAACAATGAAGCAGTTAGCTCTAAAAAGAAGCGCTCACCGCACTGAGAAGCGCAAGTGGTCATTATTCCCGACGATCGACAATTGAGCCGCGGAACACTATCTTTAATAAACTCGTGACAGATTCCCACACGTTCTAGCATGTATTTGGTATTTACCAAGACAATTACTACACGTCATGGTATTTGGCATTCATCCTCACAGCTGTTGGAAATCCACGGCTGGATATAGGCCTTTTCAATAAAGGGGGAATTTTGAAAATAGCTGCCACGCTGGGCAAGCGTGTTGGCAATAGCAGAGCGAAGCTTTTACGATTGGGATGCTGCTGCCCTTCACCACCTTGTGCATTTGAGCAACACTCGGATGGATATACCGCCATCGGTCAGTTCTGGTACCTTAGTCGCCTCTTACGACACCTGGTACAGAGGGAGGTACTATTCTAGTCTATCGGTACCTCAAGGCTATTATTTGTTATTAGTGCTGGTATTATGGTACTTGCATTATTATCTGTTATTAATATTGTAAACATTATCACTTGTATAACATTTTTATATATAATGATAATGAACTTCTCAACTACTGAAGCGATTTTGATGTTTTTCTTGCTGTGTACAATTTGTGAATTTACTGTTTATTATTGTATTTAGTATAGCAATTTTGTTCCATTTCTAAAAAAGCAATAGTTCAAGAATACTTAACTAATTTGATATGAGTGAGCAAACAAAATGTGTAAAAAATCTTAAATGGAAATAATTGGACGTTATCCTAAAATGTCTGTTAATATTTTCACGTCGTCAAGCAACACTAACAGACCGCGCCTACAACAATGGGTCCTTGTTTGACCCTTCATCACAAGGCCTTATTCAGGGCTAATTGCTCTTGACAGAGCTGCGGCGCGGAAAACGGTAAGCAATTAACTTCTCGCTAATTCATTAGTGGAAATCTTGTGAATAAAACTGCATTAAATAAAATACCTGTATTATTTACTTAAATTATTTTATCCTTTTACTTTATGCATTGTTGGCTATATATTAATAATTTCACAACGCATCTTAAGAGATATATTGTAAATTTAATAACCAGACACTGAGATAAGTCGCTTGAAGTTGCTGTGTTATGGACATCTGACAACAGGATCACTAATATAATACAAAATTACATATTTTACAACGGAGAGACAAATACAAACGTTTACGAAGTAAATATATCGCTCTTTACTCCTTCTCATCACTCTAGTTTTTTGACAAACTCTTTTACAGTGACAGCTATACGACTCTGGAACGAGCTTCCGTTGAATATTAAGCAACCCCCAAACAAATTTAACCTGAAACGCTGTCTCCGTACTTTATTTACTGATGCTGCTTCTCTAACTTTATAACCCTATTTCTGATGTACGTTATTTTATGTATATAT
>JACJUM010002819.1:5064711-5120067 GCA_020976665.1 Heortia vitessoides | reverse complement strand
GTTTTGTGTAATGGTTGACTGGGAGATAATGCCATCTGGCATTAAGTCCGCCATTTGTACATTTTGTAACATTTTGTGCAATAAAGTTAAATAAATTAAAAAAAAATATTTGTGTATGTTTGTTTGTTGTACTAAATTCACCTTTAATTTCCACCAGCTTTAATATTATTTCTATCCAAAGGTTGCCTGTGATAAATCGCATTTAGTTATAAGGCCGCCTCTTGTACCTACTATTCCATGTCTTTGTGATGTTTTTTTTATTTTTTTATTATTATTATTATTATATTTATCCTGTTTGAGGTTGGTACACACGAAAATTGGTGCATAAAATAATAAGACATCGAATGTTCTATCGGATCCGTCAAATCGGCATAACGGAATGATTCGATGATGGCGTCACACAGAATTATTTTTATTTTCAGTTCTGACGGGTAGTGTAGTGTATCTAACAAAAACTCAGTCAACTCAAATAACACTGAAATAGTGGTAAGTCGCTTTAAGCACTTGAGTTACGAATTACAGGGAAAATTCCTCCTTTCGCAGTTCGCAGTAGACGTTCTACGACTGCCGCGGAGGACTGGCAGACTAGAATAGTATCTCTCCTGTACCAGGTGTTCCAATATCCCTCTAAGCTAAGAACCGATGGTGTATATCCATTCGAAACAGTGTAGCTCAAATGCACGAGGATGGGAAGGCAGCATTCCCGTCGCGAAAACTGCGATCTGCCATTGCTCTAATACGCTTATCTTGGGCAATTCTGGGCTTATTTCCCCCTTTCTTGGGGAGGCCGTTGTCAAGCAGTAGCTTCCAATGGATGATATGATGATAAACTCAAAATTATGGTCATCATTATATCATCTGTAACTCACTGTTGGATATAGGCTTCCCCAAAAGCTTTACTCCGGCTAGGCTTGCATCTAAAGCAACCCTGCGGTTTTAATCAGAGCGTCTGTCTGTGTGGTATAGTATATACGGTTCAGGTACCTATTCTATAGTGCCTATATATAAACCGTGTTTTCTGAAAATATTTTGCCAGTTTGACAAAACTGATGACTTATTTTTCCTTTTGCACATTTCCGAAGATATGAAAATATTCCGTACCTTATTAAATATTATTTACGTTTTAGGTGTAAAAGCGAATGGTATGCCAGTAAATAAGATTAACGTTCGTATGAATTTTCACGGAATGGAGAGAGATATAGAGACGCATATTACTGGAACCGACCGTGAGGTATCGGCAGAGTAGAAAAGCACCTACCAGGTGTCGTAAGAGGCGACTAAGGTACCAGAACCGACATACGGCGGTATATTCATGCAAAAAAGTCAGCTCAAATGTACAGGGCGGGGATGGGCAGCTTCCCCATCGCGAAAGCTGCGCTCTGCGATTGCCAACATGGTTGGTCAGCGTGGCAATTATGGGCATCATACCCCCTTTCTTGGGGAGACCTATATCCAACAATAGACATTTAAAGGCTGGTATGATGATATGGTGATTACTGGAACTGAATTATAAATAGTATTTATTTAAAACCTACTGCTTACTCGACTTGCTTCTTAATCGACGTTTTACAATCGTTGATCGTTTTGTTGACCTGACCTAGGCCTGGCTTTATCACCACCGGTTTACAGCAGTCCTTTTTGTTGGCTCACGTAGTGAACTTGCAGTAACTTAGTTTTAAGGCTAGCACTGTAATGGCAGTCTCTTTTTATTGTAGACTTTCAATTTACGGTTGATGTTATTTTTTTTTTATAGCTAAGATTTGGATATCAATATTAAAAATATACGTAGGCAACGCTATGTATTTATCGAGAGGATATTTCAAGATTTGTTTAGAAACAAATAATTTCTATACAAGCAGAATACTTTTGTGCATATTTTAGGGTAATGCGCAATGCAGGATTTGTATGGCGTTGAGTGGTTTATTAAGGAAGTGACATTTCATAATGAATAGCGCCATCTTGCTGTGTTTAAAGTATTTGAAATAAAGTACGTCTTATATTTAAAATTAAAGATTATATATTCGTCAACCTTTTTTAAACAAGCAGATGTAAGATAGCTGAAACCACCGGACGTAAATTTTCATATAAAATACACTGCATTATTTTGTGCACTTTACATGTGTTGGCGAAGTTGACGGCGACACATAAAACGCATTCAGGTTAAGTGTTCCCTAAACCAGACTGGCCTCTTGTACACAGCTAATAAAGGATTCTGTTTTTAAATCTAGAATGGTTATTTAGATACCGCATAGAACTGTGGCAGTTCGTTTTAGTTTATAATTGTTTAAATGTTAAAACCGACAAGACACAGAGAAAAATCTGCGACATAACATCCAAAATAACGAAGTCGCGGGTGGTTAAATGAAAAAACCAATACAACCTGTTACATTTTTTTACTTCTTAGTAGCGGACCTGACAACCGTTGTTTAATTGCAGCGTGCATATCTGTTAACCGCGCAAACTGTCAAACGACTGACAATCATGTCAACCGCCAGGAGAGACAATAAAAAAGGTTACAAGGTTCTCAAGTTTCCAGAAATGTTTTTGGCAACGTTTTTTTGTTTTTATTACATCGGAACCTCATTCTGATTATAATTAATGAATAAAAAAAATCACTAAACGAACTCGTGGCAAAAGAAAATAGGGGTTAATTTTATATATTATCATATATATATAGATAATTAAGTTTTGTAATTGTATCGACCTTGAGTAAGGTTCAGAACTGATTTTAGTTAGTTGACTTCCTAGGCTTGTAGGTAGGTGGGTAGGCTGGTACTATCTATATTCCAAAATTTAAAACTTTCTGCTATTTAGTCGTGGTAGCGGCACAAACAGACACCGGAGATGCTAATTACACACTGTTATAATTGCCGAACGGAGTTGCGTAAATTTGGTGTTATACGGTGAGAGTCTACTAAAGAAGTGATTTTTGACAAACATATATCCATAAATGCTTTCGCATTATAATATTAATAAGAATGTAGCCTATATCACCCAGGGATAGTGTAAAATTTTCAAAATCTGTCGGAGTAGCTATGGGACCCATTCAATGCAAACAGATAATCAAATGCCGCAAATTACCGGCAGAGTAGAATAGTGCCTCCCTCTGCACCAAGTGTCGTGGCGACTTAGGTACCAGAATCAACAGATGACGGTATGTCATGCATAGTGCGGGAACGGGCCCCAGCATCCAGGTCGCGAAAGATGCGCTCTGCGAATGCGAACGCGCTTGCCTATTACGGACAAAAATCCTTTTTTCCTGGAGACGCCTAATAATGATGATGAGACAGTCAAATGTATTATCTTTTTATATTAGTAGTAGATGATTGTATCGTACCCGAATGATCGGCGAAGACTCCATTTGAAATACGTATAAATACGCGCGGGATTTCGTTTTGATTACTTTTATGGCCTTGCGTTGAAACGTGGGCGGTCCGAAGGGTTTATTTTACCGTGAGTTAGCATCATAAAATTGTATTATAATAAAAAATTCCCACAACATTCTCATACATTGATCTGTCTCCGTGGTAAGTCGCTTAAAGCACTTTTGTTACGGACGCCAGACAACAGAGGAATCACAAATATACTACTTAAATACATATATTTAACACCAAGACACACAACAAAAACAAATATTATTATATATATTAATATTTGCTGTAGGTCGGAATCGAATCCATGACCTTTGGTGCACAAGATCACTACCATCTGCGCCATGGGGCCCGTAAAGATTATTCTACATATAAACATAAACGTACCAGCGATTTGCGCAATTATGTTGTTTATTATTATATTCATAAAACGTCTCCGATTTGAATTCTTGTTTAAATGAAGTTTTCTAATGCCTATCTTGATGTTGTTGTATATTGAATGTATTCTGACGGGTCTGACGGCGCTGATGGTAGTGATTCTATCTTGTGCGCACAAGATTCTATTTATTTGATGAATATTTGTATTTGTATAATTTATAATTTGTTTATATCTATAATTTGTTTGTTGGCTGATATCCATAATACAAGTGCTTTAAAATTTATACAGAGCATTTTTAAATAGCAGAGTGGTTTCATTTTTGTTCGGTATGCAACGATTTTATCGTTTGAGTGGTGAACTAATTTGCTTGTATCTTAGAGAAAGCATTGAATCATTTTTGATAACTAAAATGTTCTCACGACATGCGAAATAGATGGCAACGGACGGTAATTTCATAATCTTCATCTTCATATCAACTGAAGATAGGGGATATAGGCCAGGAAAGGGGGATATTGTGCCATAATTATCGCAGGTTCTGTGACCTCAATAACCTCTTACGACACCTAGTATAGAGGCAAGTGTTCTTCTCCGCCGGAAGTCTACGGAAATTTGTTGAGTTTTAATTAAAATAATTTCGCAAAATATTACCATATGTACAAATGGCGTACATTATGCCAGTTGGCATTATCTCCCAGTCAACCATAACACGAAATTTATAATAATGGAATATTTTTTTAACTGTAAGCTTTTTTAATTTCAATCTGCTAAGTGAACACGAAGCTAAATCAACGAAAATGACTTGTAGTATATAGTGCTCGTAATATCATTTATGTAGGTTTTTAATTAATTAGGCAATGAATGAATTAGCATTTGCGCAGAGTTATTTTAAGACGTGACAGAAATCTATACAAGTATGCAATAGTTTATTTATCTAGTTACGACGCTTTCTATGTCCGCATTGATGTGTCCTGTTTGAAGGGAGAGGCAGTGTAATTATTGGGTACATGTGACATATTATCTTCATTTCACAAGATTAGCGAACAGCTAATGATGATTTTTTCTAGGCTAAACAATTGAACTGATTTAGGCACAAATTGGTATTCAAGTACTTGTAACCCAAGAAAAAAATACCGGTTATTTTCAATTCAGAATAGTTCCTATAGAAAGAACTAAAGCTAATATAAAATGTAATATATTAACCTTTACAAATCTCGCTAAATTAGACTTTAATTGTGAGCAATAAAACTTTAAATTGATTGTGAGATGAGTTGGGTACATTATGTTCACGTCTATTTCTTAATATAATAATTGAATCATAAACTCTTTATTTATATTTTTTTTTTATTTATATGAGAAGTTTCCAGTTTTTGTGTCATTAAGCCTATTTATCCTTGCTAGTATCCTTAGTAGTATAGCGATCCTATCTTGTTAGCCAAAAGTCGTGGGTTCGTTATCGTATATGTGTATTGATGGTATTTTACTTATATATATATATATATATATATATATATATATATATACATATAAAAGTATTATATATGTGATTCCTCTGTTGCACATGTGCTTTAAACGACTTAATTCAGAGTCAGGTCAATATGTTAGATATATTGTAAATTTAATTTAATAATAAATAAATAATTAATCTCTTATAGTTACGTCACGTTGTGCAATAATGCCTTCACGAATGACATTGCCATTCACATGACAAATGGCGGCATCACATGTCGTCCTTCTCACCACTAACTAAGCTAGGATGAGCTTTGAAATTAATTCTCGTATCCAATTGGCTTCAATTAATACGTTCAAGTTAAATCTTGTTTAGTTAAAATTTTAGTAGACAGTTTTAATACCTCTTCTAACTGGTCGTCCTATACTAATTCTTCCATTCATTCCCGCTTTATATATTTCTGCAGTAATTCTACTTACTTGTCCAAACCATCTAAACATTCCATTCTATATTGTTAACACAACATCATCTATTACAGCGTATCGACGTCTTTATATATTTTATATATTCAATTACTCAAGTTAGTTAAATTATTTCCTAGTATATAAAACTAGCTGACTAACAAAACGTTGATCTGTCATACAAATAAATAATACGCAATAAAAACCCTATTGCGACTATACATTGACATATAAACTATCCCATCTCTTAAGTAGAATCAAACTGTTAGCAAAACTTGCATGAAATCGGTTCAGTGCTTTCATAGTTTGTCCCGGACAAACGACATAACACGAAATTTGTATATATAAAGATATTTATAAACAAATTATCATAATAATTAAGAATATCATATATAATCAAATATAAACCAAAACATAAAAAAATAATTAAGTAAAACAATATTTACTCATTTTTATTACATACAAGCTGTGCCCGCGACTTCGTCCGCGTGGAATTTTTTTTAGGTACCAAACTCTTTACCCTAACTTTGAATGTCATGTTTATTGAAATCGAATTAATGTCCTGAAAAATAAGTTCTGAGTTTCTAGCTAAAATTAGCGATGCTTCAATACAACTTTTCATCCCTCCTTTCGACCCCTTAAAACCCTTATTTCAAATTAAAAAATAGCCTATGTCCTATCTCAGGGTCTAAAAATTGTCTGGGCCAAATATTATCAATATTATTATCGGTTGAGAGGTTTAAGCGGATAACAGACAGACAGAGTTACTTTCGCACTTATAATATTAGTAGGGTTTATATATATATATATATTTTGTAACAAAAAATAGGGTGATTTTACTTTTTTATATTAATGTTTTTTTTGTTAAGGACTATATACCGAATGGACTATGGCGTACACAAAAAGCAATTAAAGCTGGTGGGGGCCTTTCTCACGCAGTTTCATGTCGTCGTTTCTGTTGCGGGAACAAATGGGTGTATTTTTAAAACGCTCTGTTTATTCAGAATATTTATGTTAAAAGAGAAAGATAAATTTGACGTGCTCGTTAGTTTATTTCGGTTTAAATAAAAAATTACCTGATGGATTTTAAATTTTTTTTATCGAGTTTCATAAGCATATTTTCTCATATTTTCAAAAGAATATTAGAGCGGTACCTAAAATAGAACTATGTAAACAGGATTTGTATTTTTGTACGTTTGTAACAAATAAACTTATAAATTACTGAACTCGTTCCAAAAATATTTTAAGGTATAAGTAAAACCATCCACCACACGTTGTTAGTTTAGAACAAATTAATACATAACGAGTTTGAAATCCTAAGCAAATACATTGAATGGTTGGCAAATAGCACTTACGTCGTTCGTTTAGCTCAGCAGAAATATTATTATAAATAATTACTTGAAGAACTGTTTGTAGTTGAACGTCGCGGGTTCGAATCCCGCACAATCAAATAAGGGTTACGTACAAAATATTAATCGAATGTCGTGATCTGCTGGACTTAGCTTGCTCAAGTGATTTCCAATGAGATGGTTGCATGTGACCTGGGGCCAGCGCAAGCCTTTGTATTTAGACAGACTGTCAATCTTGTGGTTGACGTCCGTTGTCATAATACTAGAGAAATCATTAGTCCCGTTTAAAATAATTGATATGGCTTATATAAAATATTCGAGACAATAAATAGTATCCGGGCTGAACCTACGTACTTACCTTAAGAATTACATTTGTAATCGTGGTATTTTTGACAGCTCATATTAATTAATTATAGCGGAACCCTGGTGACTATTGTACAGGACCCCTAGATTCTTTGGAACATTTTGTGATTCCCTACACTAAATAATTATTACCATTTATTAATAACTGAATAGTAACTAGTACCGAGGCGCGGGGAATACTGGAGTAAATTTACGAATGTGAACCTTAAAGAGGTAGAATCAAGGTTTATAATCATTTATATTTAATACATAAGGAGGTATACTTAGCTACACACAATCATGTAATCTATCCACGCGGGATGACCAACACGGATCTTTTTATTAGTGGGATCTCATTTGATTGCTCGTATTTGAAGTAGTACCTGTAATAAAAAAAATATTATTAATCAATTAAAATACTCAATGATTGGTGTTCCTATCTTTATATTACTTAAATTCAGGCTAATTTATGATAAAATTCATACATTAATCACGTCGGTGTCCTATCGACATTGGCATACCACTCTCGCTTAACTGACTCGCATTAGTTCTATCATATACGCTTGTATATTCTTGGTACTTCTGACGTGGCCCATTTTAATACCTCTTCTACCTGGTTTAGGCATTTACCTTGGTCTTCTTGTACCAACTCTTCTCTTCCGTTCTATATATTCATACAGTTATTTTACTTACTTACATCAATCCGTTCAACATGACCAAACCATCATCTTAACATTCATTTCTTTATTTTCACAACATCATCTTATACAACAAACTGATCTCTTATCACACTATTCTTAGATTATTTTTCAAACTTACACCATATATACTTCGAAGTGCTCTCATTTCAACATGCATTTATTTTATTGCAATGGTTTTGCTTAGGAAAAGCTATCGTAATATGAACGTAAAGAAACCATGTTTCTGTTTTTTTATTTTTTTTATGTTATGAAGTCAGCAAACAATCATATGATAAACGTTTCCGCATCCCATAGACGCACGTGTCATGACGAAGACATCACAAGCGTATCTCTAACCTTGTAAACTAAATATACTATATCACATTTACTTAGTAATCTCACTGCCTCTCTCACCCTTCAAACCGGAACACAGCATTGTGAACGCTTTGGCTGTAGTTTTGCTCTGTCACATGTAATTAATAAATAATAACATTATTTTAATAAGACCACCTAAAAGCCTTCTACAGTCACTGTGACAGGTAATTGGTTCACCATACATGTTCATAAAAGCTGAAAAAAGGTCAATGGCTAACTGTCGAGTCAGTTCATACGTTGTATGACAAATTATCGTGCCATGAAAACCGCCTATCATTATGTATATCGTATTATGATATAATCCATCAGAATGTAACTGGGGCAGGTTTTCCTTTTTGCACAAAATCAAATTACTTTGATATTACATTACAGGCTCGCTTGCAGCGCTCGTTTATTTTCATTACACTTATCTGACTGACTGGCTCGATGGCGTAGATGGATTCGATTCTCACCTAGGGTAAATATTTATATAATGATATTTGTGTTTGTTCCGTATCTGGGTATTAAATACATTTGATTTGTTTTCCATTTGAATTTTTTTTTTGATATCAGTATATTTGTTTAGTATTTTTTAAATTTATTCTTTATAAAAGCATAAAAATATAAATTTTACCTCGTAACATTTATGGTGTATAAACATTAAAATTGAAATTTAATATAAAATAGCCTATATTACTCGGTGAAGTTGTAAATTTTTAATGGTGAAAACAATATTAAAATGGTTGTGTAGGTTCTAAGTTAAATCGTACCAAACAAACAAAAATATATTTTCTCTTTATAATATTATTATAGATATCATAAGATTAGAAAGTAGACTTGTTAATATTAAGTACGACTTAGTACTTATGCTTTACATTTTGACCTTACACATAGCCACAAAAATGGTTAGACTAAATGTTGTCTATCCTAATTGTAGTTTATTATTTCCGCCTGAGAAAATGGTATGGCCCCCTTGATGCTTTCTTAGTTAGTGAAACAGCAGTTGTGGTTTACGAGTTATGTTTTGTCATAAAACACAAGGACGCGTGGGGTGGCGTAGAGTGTGACAGTTGCGCGTGCGATTATTAAGAAGACTACTACTTATTATTAATGTATGTCTTATAAAGGCTTTAAACTATTTTACAGATATATTAAATCTATCTATGTAAATAAAAAAGAATTTAAACCTATAGAATAAAATAAAAATTCCAATCTATACTAATATCATAAGCAGAATAATTTATTTAATTATTTGTTTGTTTAAACGCGCTAATCTCAGGAACCGCTGGTTCGATTTGAAAAATTATTTCAGCTATTTATCGTGTACCCCCCAAAGTCACTATTCTACGCGGAAGAAGTCACGGGCACTGCTAGTTTTTTATATATGCTCAAGAAGTTAAATGAAAATCGTCGAAATATATGTGCACGCTTAACTGCAACAAACTGTTTAATTCTTTGTTTGTTGTATTTGACATATTCAAAACCAGGTTTGAGAGTAAATAAGATCGGGAATGTTGTATGGAAAAATGTATTTCCTTTTATTTGTATGGACGTAAAGGTATGGTTAGTGATTCTATGGGATTGAAAGCTTTACGGTTACGGGATACAATATGAACAGGTACCCAAACAAAGTGGGGCGGACCGCTAGTTAGACAATTTTTCTTAGACTCTGCAACTGTCTAGTCTAATTTAATTTCGAATGTAGATGATACCAAACTGTATGTATACTCGAGTTAGAACTCTTACAAAGGCCAGATGACCTTTATAAGAGTTCAACCTACTAGTGCATGAGAACTTAACTTTTATCTTTTCTGTCAACAGTGCTTGTATAACTGTGTTTATACTACTTTTTAACGTCTTATAAACACAACGTAAAAACGTTAAATAAACTTTAAACTCGTAAGCCGTTAATAAATTACTTATTTTGATGATTTATGTTTTTTTTTAGAAACTTAATGTTACTCCAATTATAAAGAACTTTACAACTTATAATTTCCTAAACCGCGCAACTCGTAGGATGGTGAAACACATCATTAATTTTTATTATAATAAGTTACGAAAATTCTTTGTAATTTTTACACAACTCAAACAACACAATATAAACAATAATATAAACAGATTTGTATTCATATACCTTGTAGTATAAACTATATATACCACCACCACACATTACATTCTAAATCTATATAAATACTAATATTATAAAGCTGAAGTTAGTTTGTTTGCTTGTTTGAACGCTTTAATCACAGGAACCCACAGGAAGGCTATTTTACCCCTAAAACCACTGTTCCACGTGAAGTCGCAGGCACTGCTAGTTTATATGTAGTTCGATGGGCTCTATGGCGCTGATGGTAGTGATCCTATCTTATGCGCCAAAGTCGTGGGTTCAATCTCCATCGAGAACAAATACTTATATGATGATATTTATGTTTGTTCTATGTCTGGGTGTTAAATATATGTATTAAAGTAGTATATTCGTGATTTCTCTGTTATGTGATGTCCGTGACACAAGTGCTTTAAGTGAATTATTACGGAACCAGATCAATGTATGAAACGTTGTGGGAACATTTTGTTTATTTATTTATGTATGCTTATATTTAAAAAATCATGTCACGATGTTTGTCCGGCATGAAATATTTTGATTGATTGGATCGTTTATATCTCAAGATATATTTACGATATTTTTCATGATAAACATGTATAGTATAGACAGGACTCAATCTGTCGGGCCGGCTTGTTTAATAAAACTGTATAAATCATAACTTCTGACAGCAATAACTGCCAAGTCTACATGTATTGAATATTATTCTCGGTTAAGCTCTTATATACTCTCTCAGCGCAGATTCTACCTTATTTTTTAATGTTACATGTTTAGTACTTATATATATATATATATATATATATACATATATCGCTTATATAGACTGCAAAGTTACACATATTAAATAAATATGTGTTTTATTAGTTACAATAATATCTTAAAGGCGTTAAGAGTTTAGTTATGAGTAATTACTTATTATGTATTTAGAATTTAGTACGTGAAACTGTTATTCGCTAAGTGTTAGATGTTCTTACGACTTAAGACGGGCCCGATGGTAGTGGTCCTATCCTAAAGGTCGTGGGTTCGATCCCAAATCATGACAACAATTTATATGAGTTTGTTCTGTCTGTGTTAACTATGCATTTTAGTATTATATTTATGATTCCTCTGTTGTCTGATGTCTGTAACACAAAGGCTTTAAGGGACTTATCTCGGAGACAGGTCGATGTCAGTCTCAGATATCGTGTGAATTATTTATTATTCTTCATCATACCAGCCATTAAAAGTCCACTGTTGGACATAGGCCTCCCCAAGAAAAAGAGAATGTTGCCCATAATTGCCGCACTGGGCAAGTGTGTTAGCAATAGCAGAGCGCAGCTTTAGCGGCGAGGAAGCTGCTGCCCATCTCCGCCCTGTACATTTAATCTGACTCTTTTGCAAGGATATACCGCCATCTGTCGGTTCTGGTACCTTAGTCGGCACTTAAGACACCTGGTACAGGGGGAGGTACTATTCTACTCTGCCGGTAGGCTATTATTCTTATGTTACTTCAAAATGTTATATGTTTCCGAAAAAATAAAAACAAAAGAAACAGTCTAATAAAAAATTCGATTTTATTTATACATACCGTTGTTATAGACTAAATTTGTAATCAATTTTACTAACAGCACTAAGTCATGTAAAAGGTGCATGTTAAGTCATGTAAGTCCAACGTCAAAAGTATTTCTCTCTAGAGCTGTAACAATAGGCCCTAAAGACCCTTAGCCGTGTTGTTAGGGCGCTAAAGACTTAAACCCCCCCGACTTTGAAGCTCACGAGAAGCTTCAAGCCGGGGGGATCAACAAGTGACTATCAATTTAGTCCGCCCGTATCAATGTTGAATTTAATTATGCTGGGAATTAAACTTTACATGATGTAGACCTCTTACAAGGGTCGTCTGCATTGGTACCTCACTCAATCTATACGGCCAATCAGCAGTGTTTGTATTGCTGTGTATTGCTTCGTATATATTTCGGGTTAAAGGATGAGAGAGGCAGTGAAATTACTGGGTAAATGTGACATTGTATCTTCAGTTCACAGGGTTGGCGACACGCTAGTGATATCCTAGTGATGACACTAGCGATTATAGGCTTTGGCCACGATTATATTTTTTATTTACATATTTATTTGCAATAAAGTAGATTTTTGAATCATTGTCTATATTCTGCCAAACTGCGTAGCAGTTTATCGGCAGCAGTTCTCGTTTAACTTAATTTATGCATATATCAGTTAATACGAATTACTCATTCAGTTATACAATCATCAACGATATGTACATAATATACAATTATAATTTGAAGTATATTTTTTCCAACGGACCTAAGCTTGTTTACTGACTTCGTGATTTAAAAAAAAATAATGTGATAAAGTTTGTGACTCAAAAGATTATTCTATTACCAGTATTTGTAATAGCAATCATTTGACAAGCTTTTATTTCAGAAACATATTACTTTAAAATATTAATTCATAATACAGGCTCGCTAATGTTTATTTTAAGAATTTTTCAACTGTTAATAGATTTTATTTTTATTTGTGGTTCGCCGTTTCAATTAACATTCTAACCATTATGTTTTAGTTGACCCTACAAACATTATTTTGTTAAGCCGTGAGGTTCCGGTGAGTAGACTAGTACCTCCGTTAGAGATGACTAAGGTAAAAACCGACAGATGGCGTTATATACTTCCGAAACAGTGCAGCTCAAATGCACAGAAATAGTGGGGAAGGGCAGCAGCTTCCCCGTCGTGAAATCTGCGCTCTGCAATTGTTAACACGCTTGCGCAGCAATTATGGGAAAATAACCTCATGTCTTGGAAAGGGCTATGACCAGCAGTGGACTGATTCATACCAGGTCATCATTGATGATGATGATTCTAACCGGTTTGTTTCGGTTGACCCTACACATAATATTTAGTGAAATAATGATTTGGCATTGTCATCAATTCTGTGTTTTTCATCAATTTGTCTAGATTAAGTAAACATTATAAAAATAACGTTGCATACTATATAATATGTATATGGTTTTTTACTTTAGCCTTAACATATAAATAAATATCATAAAAATTTTTTTGGAAAAAAACATGATCAGTAGTAATTTGAAGGTTTCGGTAATCGCTTTATTAATGTGAGAATTTGTCACAGCAATTAACGCCAACCTCCAAAAAACAATTTACAAAGGCTCTAAAATTAAAATATTTGAAAAAACTGGTGAAACTATTTGTATATAACTATATGTATTAGTTCAATTATAACAAAAGAAAAAGAAGATTATATAGTAATGTTTATATTATGTAAGTAATATGTTATGTAAGAATACGGTACGCTTGATGTTAAACGTGATACAAGTGTCTATAGGCTGCGGCGTATAAACAGAAAGATATCAGTATAGTGTCGCCTACTTTGTGAATTGAAGATAAAATGTCACATTTACCCAATAATTTCACTGTGTTTATGTATATGTATTTGGTGTAGGTGATACAAAACAAATGCATGTCGCACACTTCCTTAAGAATATTATATTGTCCTCAATAGCATTTATTGTGATAAAACAGAACCTTTGTTTGATAAAGTTAGCAGATCTCTTCATTTGATGAGATTCCGAGTTGGGCATCCATAATCCATCGCATGCTCAGCTTAGTCTTTTTTTAAATTCCCACAACTGACTTAATGACAAGCGAGCGAGCGAGAAATCACAGATGTACTACTTAAATACATACATTTAATACCCAGACGCAGAACAAATACAAATATCATCATATAAATATTTGTCCTCTGTGGGGATCGAACTCACGACCTTTGACGCACAAAATAGGATCACGACCATCTGCGCCAACGGTCCCTCTTTTGTTTTGTAGTATCTTATGTCATAATTTTTTTTCTTCCAGGTAAGCCAATGTTTTGCGTGAATTTCTGGGGGACAAGCTTAAACACTGCATTGCTAGAGTTTTGTTAAGTATCAACTACGGAGGAATGATATGACATCAGAAGGTATATTTTTCTCATGATTTCTGTTGCTATTAAACCTTTACTCGTTATATCTCGCCGCGAAGATTAAAAACCTACGGTCACTTGTAACTTTAGATTAAGAAGTTTTCTTAAAGTACTCATACATTAAGTCGTTCAAGACCTTTACACTTATTTGATGATTCTATCCCTTAATATTGATCAAAGGGATTGTAAATTGTCTTGTTACTACCATTGTAATCCACCTTCGTTAGAAGTAACCCTTCGTAATACTTTTGTGCCTTTGAACATTAATTCTGCTCCGACGGAACAATAGCGCAGGTTTTACGCGGTGATAATCCGATTTGTAACCAATTACAATAAGAATAAGACTACTTTTTAAACGCGAGGTTAGGATGTATGCGGTTGACTTATATTTTACCTTCTGACAACAATTTCAATGATCTTTTTTTTACCTTTGCATTTTATATTCGCCGGTTCGGTCTTATTCCGGCAAATAAGGGTTGAAGAAGAAAGAGGAAAGTGTTTTTAAAGCTAATAATGTCAAAAAACCATTTAAATCGGATCTAATTCAGAGTGCAGTCTTCTAAAAAACTAGTATTAAACTAATAAAACTACATCGACCTAACGAAGAATCCGTTAAATTAATATGTTCATAAAATTATTCTTTAATCCCTATAGTAGTTTCATGTGCACCAATTAATTGCTCTCCAGTGGGACTTAGTCCTTACGTATTTATTTTTAGTCTCGATTTCATATTTTCTTAGAAGTTGAAGACGAAAAATAATTATGATCTCTTCTAATTGTTTACGATATGATACGGTGTACAATTTGAAAATTACTCGATGCTGGTATAATCGTTCAAATGTTAGCGAGTTGGATTACTATCATGCATTTTGAAATTCACCCCTCACGGGTGAATAAGGTGTACAGACCCATGTAGGTCCAAATTCATTAAACATGAACTCACTTTATATGAGTCTACCTCATACAAATTGGTTTATCACTATCAACTACTATTTCTACTGCCTAAAACCAGTGTTCGTGTTATTATGGTTCCAGTTTGAAGAGTGAATGTGACATAACATCTTCAAGTCATAGGGTTGTAAACTTGCTAGCGATATCCCTATGTGACGCTTACTATCACGCGGGCTGTATGCTTGGTTGTCTACCTGGTATAATATAATAATCATCATAACAGCCATCGGAAGGCCACTGCTGGACATAGGCCTCACCAAAAAAGTGGGAAAGTGCCCATAATTGCCGCGCTGGGCAAGCGTGTTGGCAACCGCAGAGTGCAGCTTTTGCGATGGGGATGCTGCTGCCCACCACCATCCTCTGTATTTGAACTACACTGTTTTGGATGGATATACCGCCATCTGTCGGTTCTGGTACCTTAGTCGCCTCTTACGACATCTGGTATAAAGGGAGGTACTATTCTACTTTGCCGGTACTTTACGGCTCTATAATAATAATAATATATTCTTTATTGTACACCAATAAAAATAACACAAGAACATCACTAAAATATCCACGTGTTTGTTATGTTCTTGTTATTTGAATCGGTAACTATTCCAATATTAGGTACCAGAGGCGGTTTCATCGCTGAATGCAATCCCTTACAGTCAACCTTTGAATGGAGATACAGTTGAAGCTGGTGAAAGTTTTAGTTGTTTTTAACCCAAATTACATTCATTTATTTTCTTTTTATATAAACCTTAGTCAAGAAAAAGAGTTACTATACTACTCTGTCTGTAGTGCATGGCAAATCTGGTAAAATAAATCAAACCTTGACTTTCTATACTGATAGAACATACTTTTTTTTGGGTGTGCATCCAGCTAAGTGATTTATCATAATATGCCTGTTTTATAATTCATAATGCGTTCAGCTGAAAGAAAATTAGTTTTCCAGCGATCGCGTGGGCTAAATTGCCTAACGTGTAACACATTTCATTACCACTCAATGTGTAGTTTTTATGCTTGTAATTTATAATAAGATATTGGTATTCGTATGGTGATTGCGTTATTGTTTTAAATGATAGATTGCTATCAATTGAGAGGATAATTCATTTGCATTTTTATTGGGAGTTAACAACAACGGAGTGTATCAAATGTGATAAATACATATAGATAGTTACTGCGAGTGACAATAGAAGTAAGTAACGGCTTAATATTAATTACAGTGCCATATAACCAAGTCGTAATTAAAAGAGAGAAAGGTTTGCGTTTGCTTAAAATATTCCATTACAATTCACCAGTACTCATCGTTTAATTAATAACAACGCATGTGATTCGGGTTATCTATATTCAATATAAGTCTACCTACATCAACATCAACATTATATCAACGTGGAACGTCCACTGCTTGTTATAGACCTCCCCAAGAAAGGTGGAAATTTTATCCAAAGTTGCCTAATCGCGAAACAACGCTCTGCGATGGTTTCCCCCTTTTTAGGAAGTTCTTAGGAAGGCTATATATATAAAAGAGTGGTAATTCTACTGGAAAAACAATCAGTCGCTTCATACGACACCTTTTATAAGGGGAGGTACTATCCTGCTGTGCCGGTATCGCACGGGTAACTGACTTACTGAAGAGGAATTTAAATTTTAAAGCACTGTTTGCTAGTAATCGAGACCTACGAAAATATTAGAGAAATCCTCCGAACTTCCCGCATCCAGAGCAAACTTCAAACGCTTACAGCTGAAATTCAGGCTATATTATAAAACTATTTACACAACATCTTACCTGAATCGCTTAATGCACTCATGTAACATCAGACATCAGATAATAGATGAATCCAAATATTACTCCAATAGTTACATATGTTTATCACCCAGACATAGAACAAATACAAATAAAATCATATAAATAATTGTCTTGGGTTAGGATCGAAACCACGACTCTTGGCGCATAAGACAAAATCAGTACTATTGCGCCATCTAGCCCGTTTATTTCCAACAACCAGCTAAAACTGTAGGGCGGGAATAATTTAAAATAGTTATGAAAGTAATACTGCCATTACGGTACGTCGACCTCGAGATTGCAATTAGAATTAAAGAGAAAGTGGAAACCACACCTAGAATGTTCTCTGTAACGAAACAATGAGCGCACAGCATATACATAAAATAATGTAATTAATTATTTAGGTAGATGTATGTAGTAAGGGTGTACCTTACGCTGTGGCACTCAAAATAATACACGGCCTTTGTGCGATTAAAATTATCCGGAGTGTGTGAGTGAGGGTTAATATTTGTCTGTGAAATTACTTGTTTTGAATCTGAACCTATCGATGCTAACTCGCAAGTTTGCTGACACTGACGAAAGAGATAAACACGGACAGATCATCATTTTCATCATAATAGCCGTGTAAAGTTCACTGTTGTACATAGGCCTCCCTAAGAATTCTGCCCATAATTGCCGCGCTGGGCAGGTCTGGTGGCAATCGCAGAGTGCAACTTCACGACGAGAATGCTGATGTCCATCCCCACCCAGTGGTATTTAATTCTTTTGTCACCTGTTACGACTCGTGGTACAGAGGGAGGTAATATTCTACTCCGCCGGGACCTCGCAGAAACTGGACAGATAAAGCATGGTAAAAATGCAATAAACAATCGCCGTGGATGTTTCTGTGCCGTGATATTATTATCAAACTAAAACTTAATTTCATTAATAAAAGTCTTTAAATTACTTCAAGATGGCGGCGCTTTTCCCTCCACGAAGCGTTCTTGGTTCTCGATAATCGTAATAAATTCTTTGATCCTTTAACTATCCAGTGGTATATTTTAAATTTGAATATAGAAGATAGATTTGAAACCACAACTGTATGCCCCGATTTTATTATCATTAGGTTATTTGAGTTGCCCTTGTATGTCATCAAATTTAAAGACGACGACAAGACGTGTCTACACACGTCAAAAAACTTAATATAACTTAACTTAACTTAATTTTTTTTCTTAACAAAGGAAACACTATATATATACTTATGTAATTCGATAAAGTTTGCTTATGAAAGAAAAGGGCAAGCAAAATCTCTTTACCGGAAATATGTCAGAGGCATAAAAATGTTACAGCAACTTTACTAATTCTACAGACACTGTGAGAAAAAGTCCCATTAGCGTTTGTCTCTGACAGGATGTTACTGTCAGATTTTCCTGTTTGAAAATGGAACGTGGGTCCTCTAAAACAATACAAAGAAGAACGATGCTGCAATAAACATTCGAAAAGAAACAAACCAAAGATTTATACAAAGTTAGTTTAGTACAAAATTACTTCGATTTGTTTTTTTCCTCAAAACTCTGTTTGATATAGAATACAATAATTACATATTAATTTTATCGTCAATCTCTCAAAATATGTAATATCCATTTCTTATGTGCCAAAGGTTCGATTGCTACCCAGGATATACATGTATGTAATGGATACTGTGTCTGTGTGTAATTTATATGTATCTAAATATTATATTTGTAATTACTTTGTTTTTTGATATCCGTAACACACGTGTTTTTAGCTACTTATCTCGTATTCAAGTCAGTGAATAAGACGTTGTGAGATTTTATTAGTATTGCAATAGAGTACAGATACTCTGTATGTCAGAACATTTAGTATAATAGAAACACTGGTTAACAATTTCTAAAAACGGTTTGTCTGGTACTAAATAATAAATTCACATATATACGGGGTAAGTTGCTTAAAGCACTTATGTTACGGAAATCAGATAACTGAGGAATCATAAATAAAATACATAAATACATATCTTTTACATCTAGACACAGGATAAACACAAATATTATATTATCATATAAATATTTGTCATCATATCTGCGCCATGTATATGGTCGTTTATATATTATGTTAAGTACACAATACGGAGTTACAACCCAGTATAATGTGTCATTTAAAAAAAACGAAAAGAGAAAGTTCATGTTTGTGGTGTAGTCGAAATTGGTTACGTAGGCACTTTTTTCCGGACGAACCTATTGCTGTATTACACGGACGCCAATTCCAGCGCCACCGAGCGAGTGGGCGGAATCGCTTGTTAACGACCCGGCCATACCCATTAATCTGCGTTCCCCGCGCCGACGACCGCGCGGCATGCAGGACTCACGGGATCTGACACCCGAGAGCGCCTCTAAACGCTCGATCTAGGCTCAGGAGGCCGTCGTTGGGGAATGAAGTAATTTTTTTGGAAAAGATGATAGAATGAGACCGGCCGCGCTAGGGCGGCTGGTTATCGCTTGTTGGGGCAAGCACGCGTTCGCTGGCCAACGCAGTGTGCTACGAAAGACGTGCGTATGTAGTGTAACTGATCAAGGAGTGCCAGTGAGAGGGCGAGAGAGGGACGCGTTGAGAGTTGTTATATTATCGGACGGGATTAAGTTATCGAAGACATATAGCGTAATGTTTTCCGAAAGAGCATAGCTCAAAGCTAAGGGTTGGTATAGGCTGAATTGTCGCGATGTTCGATTGCCAATCGAGACATCACCCGAATAAGGGCAATATTTATGGGTTGATATATATTGATTTTGATATATATTTAAGATGTGATTTAAGAATATTGTATACGTTACGTTCTTTGGTTAACTTTATTCAGGTAGGCATGTTAATTACCCAAGATGGATGCAACCGATATTTCTATCCGTTATTATCCGTTATATTTATCGTCGTAAATAACGCGTTAATAACACACATAAACATGAACGATATGAAGCGTTTTATCTTAATTAATCTCAGTTGTAAAAGAATCATTCTCAATTCATGTCGTCTAATTAGTACGATGCACGTGTTTTGAATGTTAATCGTGTGTTTTAATAGAGTGAAATTTAATTTCTTCGTCGACGGAAATTTGGCGTCACTAATTTGTGCGTGTAAGACTCAATGACACAACGCTGCCTGGATTTAGTTTGCAAATATTCGCTTCGCTTACAACACAACTGGAATAAAAAAATATATAACGAGATCTGTAATCTAAAAAGCAATTGACAGCGCGTATATTTTAATAAATAAAATACATAATAAAATGGTAAAAATTTCCGTTTGGTCTTTCCATTTAATGGGCCCGATGGCGCAGACGGAAGTGATCCTGTCTTGTGCGCTCTAGGTAGTGGGTTCGATCCCCTCCCAGGAAAAATATTTATGTTTGTTCGGGCTATGGATGTAAAATATATGTATTTAAGTAGTATATTTGTGATTTTTCTATGATTAGTGGCAAAAAAATGTATAATTTAATATGTAATTGGAAAGTATATTTTCAATTAATTATCAAATTACAATAATAATAAATAAATTTCATAACAACCCATACACTGACCTGAATCAGTGATAAGTCGCTTAAAGCACTTGTGTTACGGATATCAGACAACACAAGTATAATACACGAATATATATTTTTAACACAAGAATGCGCTATCGGCCTCGTTAAGTTTTGTTATTTTCATCTAACATATAACTAGACCGTCGATGTATAACTTGCCACATTCCACCTGTTTAGGGGGTTATCCGAGGTGTCGAGTCGTTCTCGAGTTGGCGAGGGAACAGGCCTCGTTACGCCGCGGCGCGTGCAGTCATGCAAAATATTTCACAGTTTGCTTAATGCATTTATGTAGGAAAATAAAGTGTAATATTTATAGAATTCACTCAGTCTTTGCAGTAGGTATGCAACAAACTTTGGTATGCGGATTGACTCCTTCGAATAAGTAGAAGTTTGATGTTATCTATCGATAGATATATTAAGGAATAATAATAGTGAGAAATAGATTTTTTGAATGATTGATTTTTTAATATTTTTTAATTTATATTATATTATTCTGTGTGCCGGTCGCCTTCTTTTCTGCAGTTATCAAAACAGCAGTCGAGGAAACCACCAAAGAAAGGAACCGTAATGTTTACATGATAAATGAAAAAAATATCTTTATAAGACTATTTTAATTTAGCGTGTAAACTAGGTGTAACTTATGTTTGCATTAATGCAATGTCTATTGTGTTGAAATAGGCCGTTCAAATATAAAATATTAGTTATCAGATGACCCGGGGAACCTCATTTCACCTACATATATTTATGTAAATTGTGGTCAAACCTCAAACAATAAACTCATACAAGTTTATGCTATGAAAGCTTTAGCATAAGGTTGTATGAAGATATTGTTTTGAGGTTTGACCTCAATTTACATATATATATATATAACGCGTATACAATAAAGTCCCACAAGATCTTTCATACTCACCCCACACCATCCATTTTACCATATTTTATCGAAAACTCATTTCCTATAACCGCCCGGTGCACTCACGAGTTCTCGACCAAATTGAGATGTTGGCGATGTTATCTCCATTGGGTCTCTCAAGTTTGCTTGATAACAGGCCCTTAATGTTCAGACTATGAGAAAACATGAGTATAACATATTATTACCAAGATAGGTTTATTTTATAAACAAAAGCACGGTATCACTTCATAGTCAAATCTAAAGTCACTTCCCGCTGTCTGTCTGTCTATATGTATGCTTAAACTTTAAAACTACGCAACGGATTTTGATGCGGTTAAGAGTTTAGATGCCTATAGATAGAGTGCTATCTAACATGGTAGAAAAATACTAATAATTTTCGACTTTTACAATTTGATTCTAAAATAAACACATTTTTTGCGCTTTCATAGCAAACGGTGGCTGAACCTGACAAGATAAATCAAAATAATTTACTAGAATATTGTATACCATAAAAAAGTCTACAAAAATATGCATGGTGGCTCTCAGAGATAATCCACTGTAACCATTTTTTATCCTCATTGCACCCGTGCGAAGCCGGATAGGTTGGCAAGTTAATAATAAATTTACACAACATCTCATACATTGACCTGTCTCAGAGGTAATCCGCTTAAAGCACATGTATAATGAAGATCAGATAAGAAAAGAATCACAAATATAGTAATTAAATCCATATTATGTGCCCAGAAACAGAACAATCACAGATATTCATTGTATCGATCAATATTTGTTATTTACACCGACTCACAATTAAACCAATTATAAATTAACCATATCGTAATATGTTACTCCCAAGCATGCTACTACATGCTGTAATTATATATATAAATAAACTAAACTGTGTATATATAAAAATAAAAAAGAGTTAATTATATATATATGAGGTTGGCTCGGTAAGGCTAAGGAAAATGCAACAGGGCGGGGATGGGCAGCAGTATTCCCGTCGCAATAGCAGTGAAGTTTATATGGTAACCCATGACCTTTTTTGCACAAGAAGTAACACTGCCGAATACGCCATCGGACCTCTCAGGTTTGTTGATTTTAGTTCATTATATTGTCTTTTTTATATTATATATTCGCAAGTGTTATTTTACACATCAAAAGAGCTACGTACGAAGATATTATGCACACGTGGTAATTAAATCCGCAATTACATGTGGTAGACCTCATACAAAAGTCGTCTGCATTGGTACATCACTCTCGCCTATTTCTACCACCAAATAACAGTGCTCGTATTGATGTGTTCTAGTTTGAAGAGTGAACGAGGCAGTGAAATTGCTGGGTAATATGACATAATACTTTCAATTGTCGAGGTTGGCAATGCTCGTGATATCCTTATGGTACGAATGTTTATACGCTGCTGTGAAGCTTACTATCACGCGGAACGTATGTTTGTTTATCGACCTAGCTCGCAAGTAAAAAAAGAAATAAACTAATTATATTTCATGCCATTATGCCGACGGAAACTGCTGGGCAGAAAATCGTATAAAACGAAGCGTTCGCAGTTTTTCGAAGTTTGAAGTCACGTCACAATCCCGCGTGATCGAAATTAATTATTGTTGAAAAATCCAGAATAGCCGTAAACAAACATTTTCGTAACGTAGCGAGAGTATTCTTCAATGCAGCGCCCAAACTTGACCCAATTGAGATGTCGGCTATCTCGCGAGGTAACGTGGTTTAGTCTACTGCATGTATTCTCTAATTGCCCGGATGAATCTAAGGACTGATGAAATGGGTTTAATGCTCATTAGATCAATCTATAGGTACAGTCGCCTCTTACGACACCTGGTATAGAGGGAGGTACTATACTCTACCGGTACTCCACGGCTATTACCTGGTAACCCCACATACATTTTACTATAAAGTACACACACATACGCAATACCGTGTGTAAATATTTGTTAAAAACAAAACAAAAGACAACTAGGGCCTGAAAATTTCAAACGACCAAATAAAATCACGCGTCCGTGTGTAAATAGAGGGACCTAAAATGCCCTTCCTATGTAAACAATTTGCTTATCAATCTGTTATGTGTATTTTTTCCCCTTTGTTAGCTTAGTGCATATGTAACTTTATAGTTTGTTGTATGACCTCATGCTAATGTAGGTGGTAGAAACGGTATTTAATAATTAATTGACCGGCGGAACTATTTATAATTTTACACACACGCGAAGATATGCGAGGATCTTATAAATCTTTTAAAATATTGCTTGATATTTTATTAATTGTAGCTCTATAAAATTTGTATAGTAAATGGAACATCATTATATCAGCCGTTGGAAGTCTACTGTTGGACATAGGCCACCCCAAAAAAGGGGAATATTGCCCAACATTGTCGCGCTGGGCAAGCGTGTTGGTAATAGCAGAACGCAGCTTCGTGACAGGATTGTCTACGGTCTACACTTGGTGTAGCAATAGGTATCCTACTGTGTCCTAAAGTATGTTCGTTCGATGTATGAGGCCTATGTTCAACAGTGGATGTTCTACTGGTAATATGATGTTAATACATGGTGCAACAATTAATGGAGTTAGAAACACAAAAAAAAAACAACTTCCTACCCGCCTTATCGACCACACAACAGCAATCCATAGGCTAGCGTGAAGCGATTCGTTTACATGTGTGTCAACGCCAAGTATGCGCCCGCGCAGTGAAAAGAGAGAGGCGGCACGCTCCGCTGGTCGCTTTTTTACGCGTAATCTGAGGGGTCCCAGTGCGGGCGTGATGTTCTTGCAGTAATTGTCACGTTTGTTTAATACGTGTAATGAGGATAATTGGATAAGCACACATGTTTGGCTTTTCATATGGATCAGGAAATTAAAGCATTAAGAAAGGAAGCTGTTGTAGGAATAACACGTTGGACTAGTGATGAGAAATGTTAAACTGGTTTTATCGATTGTTTTTTATATTAGACCAGGATTTATGGACTGGCCATATCTTTCGTTTGTCTTTCGTTGTTCTTTGGCGTTAAGTCCATGTGATTTTAAGAAATATGAAACGGTTGGTAAAGCCATCAGCTGAAATTGAAGATGTTTTCGAAAGAATGTCTGGTTGGGTATTTGTACAAAAGAGAGAGACCAGTTGAACACTGTTATAAAGAAATTATTTATGACAAGAAAACAAGGACGTCAGTCCAGATGTATGTCAGGCTTAAAGTCAATGGAAACCAATAGTTTTTGTTCACATGGATGTAAGGCTCTTATCCCTTTGTGTTCATTTATGTGTTAAAGATCTAGGTGTCAATATGGGTTCTAGCTCGTGAGTACGATAGGGTATATTTTGTTCTGATTTTATAACTGTCTCAGACACTACTTCAAAAAATTTAAAGCCCGTAGTTTTTGAGGGTAATCATTATCATCGTCATTATATTCATTATAAATCTACTGCTGGACATAGGCCTCCTCAAGGAAAGAAGATTTTTGCCCACAATTGCCGCGCTGGGCAAGAGTCTTGGGAATCACAGAGCGCAGCTTTCGCGATGGGGATTTTGCTGCACATCCCCACTGTGCATTCGAGCTACTCTCTCTTGGATGGATATACCGCCATATATCTGTACCTTAGTCGCCTTTTACCTGATAACTAGTACAGAAAGAGGTACTATTTGACTCTGCCGGTACCTCACGGCTTGGGGGTAATAAAGGTAAAAAAATATAAACGGTCTCCATTCTAGAACTTTACGGTTCCGAAGGACATTACTTCTGCATTCTAATTGCTCTAGGTACTGCCACATCATCTTTCTAATCCACGGTTCGATATCCGTAGAAAAACAAAGGTTACCGATAAACCTTTGTTTTTCTACGGATATCATATTATGATATCGCTAAGTCTCGGATCATTGCCCTTTCCATAAATCGTAGAGCTATTTTTGGTGTTCCGTGCCTGTTTGGGTCAATACATACGTAGTTAGAAAATAAGCATATGAAAATACAAGTAACGGTCCTCGCTACACCGTAGAAAATAATCATGGCGTTGGTTTTTTTGTAACATGGTTAGATAATATCACTATTTCCATACTAATGCTACTAGAGTTGTGTAAATTTCTTTACATTTACATGTAATTAGCAAAAGTATCGCACGTATCACGATACCCGATGTGGGTGCGCTTATCACTGGAGCCATCTGTGTTGTTTATTTTCTACTGATGATTTGATCTCAGCCTTATTAGACACACTTTCGTTTTATTCTCTGTTGCGAGAAGAATTTAAGACGTCTTCGAAGTATCTGTACAATGAGATCAAAAATAAAATATCTAAAACTGATACTTTCAGTGACGAATCAAATTCCTGACCAAACTATTCAATATTTTTCAGCCATTTTTATTTAATTTATTTTACTGGTGAAGTATAATAGTACTCCCTCCCCTCTGTATCAGGTGTCGCAAGATGCGGCTGAGGTACCGGAGGCGACAGGAGGCGGTGTATCGATCTAAAGCAGCGCATCTCAAATGTAACTAAGTGAGGATGGGCAGCGGAATTCCTGTTACAAAGCTACACTCTATCACCACGCTTGCCTAGCGCGTATATTATGGACAAAAATCCCCCTATGGCAAAGCCAATTTGTAACTGTAGATAGAGTCCACTCTACGCTTCTCAGTACACAGGCCGTACAGAAGAAATATATTGTTTGTATCAATCGGTATTGTTTTGGCGAATGCCATGTATATGATAAAATAAATAAATGATTTTATAATAAAAAACAATACCACGAAATCTTACACATTAACCTGATCCTATGATAAATCGCTTAAAGCACTTGTGTTACGGACAACACACATTTCGGAATCACAAATATAAATCTTAAATACATATTTAATACTTTATAGACAGAACAAACTGTGAACACGAACTTTAGTGTTTAATAAAGACGGACTTCCGAATTCAATAGCTGGCATGATTTTCAAAGGCTTGCTCTACAGCATTCATCTTACAAAATGCTTCCGTAATTCTACTTTTACTTGATCTCTAAACCGTTTATTGTATTAAAATGCTTTAGTTATATTATAACTGAGTAAAAGTAAGATATACCTCGATGTCGTGTTACATAATAAATTTAAACAGCATCTAGTTTTGTATCGTTTGGCTGTGATTATAATTTTTGTTTGCATAAATTATGTTGAACGGCCTCGTTGTTGTTGGCGTCGAGCTTGCTCGCTTTTACATTAAACGTTCCGGTTTTGATTCTATGCAATTTGATTGCAGTTTTTGTAGTGGTGGCTAGATCGCTTCCATTTCAAGATTTGAAGATAACTCTAGGAAAAGTATTTTTCTAAAATTGATTAGTTATGGTAGTTGACCGACATCTGGTATTCATATAAGTAAGAACTTGTACTTACATATGTACAAAGTTTTTTCAATGAGAGGTCAAATTCCTTTGACCTTTTTGCTTTGTTAGATAGGGTCTGGGTCTGATTGAGAGAGGCACACCGGTGCCTTTGTAATAGTTTTGTTATATTTATACTGTGATATAAGACCGAAAAAACAATAAAAAAGGGAGAAACTGACTGACTGACATCAACGCAGGGCCTTAACTGTAAGGATTATTACACAGGGGAGCACTGAAAAAAGGATTTTTTAAAATGCACCCCCAAAAGTGCGAGTGTCGTGAGGTACTGACAGAGTAGAATAGTGCCTCCCTCTGTACCAGGTGTCGTAAGAAGCGACTAAAGTAGCAGAATCGACAGATGGTGGTATATCCTTCCGCAACAGTTGGCAAATATGGGCAATGTTCCCCCTTTTATGGCTCCCCATAAAAGGGGCAATCTTTCCCATATTGCCTATGTCCAGCAGTGGACTTCCAAAGGCTGTAATGATGATGACGAAATTGCAACTAAAAGAGTTTTGTAAAAGGGTGCAGAGTTAGTATGAAATGTGATGTTCAAAGTTATTTCCACGAAAAGAAGCTGTCTGACTGACATATTAATGCAGGGCCTAAATTATAAGGTCAAAATAGATCAGTATTACATAGCCGTCTATACTAGACTATATAGCATCATGCTAGAACCAATAACAGCGGAGTATAAATGATACTGGGTTTGTTCTACAACAAACCGCGGGGCACTGCTAGTTAGACAAATACTTATTGATCCATACTGATCTATACTAATTATCTTTTGTTTATGCTTTCACAGTTCAAAAGGTAAACATATTTTTGTAAAATTTGACTCGTCTTATACCTTAAGAATAGCTTGAACCCTCAAAAAGAACGTAAGCTATATTGATCCAGGTGAACGCTGGTGGTGAACTAAAATGCAGATGAAGTCGCGGGCGAAAAGCAGCAGAAAAACACGAAACCCACAATTCCAAGAAATGAAAATACTTAAAACAAAAATATTCCGCTCAGCTTATATTAATTAGGTTCAATCTTATTTTTCTTTTATAATTAATCGTCAGGTTTATGTTTCTTAATTACCACACTGAAAATTATTCAAGTTCGCCATCATGATGTCAGCTCTGACATCAGACACCAGTTGATCGACTTTTTATTTTCTTACATAACCATTGATGCTGGGCTTCAAGGTTGTTTAATAGATTATTAATCGCTAAATTGCTCTGCGTTACAATTTGACCTGGAGGGTCTTTATTACTAAGGGTTAATGTTGTGTGCCAACATCATAACATCTAAAATACATCCACTGCTGGACATAGATTTCCCCAGGAGAGGGTGATCAACATAATTGCCGCGTTGGGCAAGCGTGTTGGCAATCGCAGAGTGTGCCTTTGCTATAGCAATGCTGTCCATCCCCATTCCCCCGTCCTGTTGCATTTGAACTACACTGTTACAAGATATACCGTGATTTGTCGGTTCCAGTACTTCAGTTGCCTCTTACGACACCTGGTACAGTAGGAGGTACTATTCTACTCAATCTTAAAAACTTATAGGTTAGGGTTTTAAATTTAAAGCAAGGCTTCGCCCCACCTTTTTCTTTCTTCATCTGTATAAACATTATAAAAAACTCTTTAACAAAAATAATATACTCTTTTGTATACCAGACACAGTAATAGATTCAAGAACAATTATTGTGAAGTACTTTGTACTTACATACATTTTTTACTCCCTATGTAAGATTTTACTCCCTTTCGTTATGACAAAACAGTCAAATAAGTTAAACTAGAAAGAAAATCTTAATTGACACTTAAAAAATAATCTTTCTAAATCGTCAATTATAATATGGCTGTATAATTCAGCTAATTGAATTTAAGTAACAGATTCTAATTAAATGTGTTCTTAATGTTTACAATTTGGCCTTGAACAATAAAATCAAACCTAATTTCTCAAGTTATACAAGAAAAAGGCGTTTACACAATTTCCGAATATCCTAGTTACAGTACCAATGAACGATCAGATAGTATATCTAACTCAGTGCAACAACTTAGTCAATTAGAATTGCATTAGGGACAGACTGAAGTCTAGACTGTGACCAACGCGTGGTTTTATTGTGTAACACGTATATGTTGCAATGTAGATGTGCGAATTATTTAAGGATGATAACATAATTACGTTGTGGGGTACAACTACAGTAGAATGGTACCTGCCTGCTTTTGTACTAGATGACGTAAGTTATAAATGAGGTACCATGACGAACAGTTAGCGGTTTATTAAAACATCTTGTAAGCATTGTCGCTGACCCCTGGGATTGTCGAGCGTGGCAAATATGGTCTGAAATATCCTAAGCAACCTATTGTGAAGGTCGACACGCCCGATGGTGCATTCGGGAGAGTTCCTGTCTTGTGCGGCAATATGCCGAGAAATAAGGTACCAGAACCGACAGATGGCGGTATATCCATCAGAAACAGTGTCGCTTAAAAGCACAGGTCGAGAATGGGCAGAAGCATTCCCGTCGCGAAGCTACGTTCTATGATTGCTACCACGACTGCCCAGCACGTCAAATGTGGGCAAAGTTTCCCATTTCCTCAAGAAGTGTATGACCAATAGAGGACGACTAATTGATGATCTATGTTTGCTCTTTTCTTAAAATATGTATTCCTATGTATCCTCTGTTGTCTGATATCCGTTACACAAGTGATTTAAACGACTTATCACAAAGTCAGGATAATGTGCATGAGATGTTGGATGAATCTGTATTTATTTAAACAGTTATTACTAACTATTTGTGTAAAGAATTAGAGGACATCTAACGGCTGATGAGATGATGATAATAACGAGATTCTTGTGTATTAGTGGTCCGTGCGTAACATGCGGAACGCACTACGCGTGTCCAATCAAATCGCGTGTTTCTTTGTGTGTGATAACACAAAACACGATCAGATCGAGATCATCTCTTTGAAACACGCACTATTCATTTACACGTTCAGAGACATTAATAAAACTAGTTGCGAAAAATATGATATGTCTCATATTGAGGGTGTTTTAGAGAAAAACGATAAATTTAAACACGGTGTATTTTACTTTTTCTTGTTCACCGTTGTAAGATGCGTTACGCGACGTTTTCAAGATATACCAGTTTGTATTAAATAGGACAAGTTCATGTTTAAAACATTTTGAATTTATTGCAAATTTAATGTTTTTAGTGCATAATTACAATTACGAGGTAATTAAGCCACAGCCGCGGTTTTCTAAGAGTTACTTTTTATTGTTAGACCTGGTCGACAAACAAGCCTATAGTCCGCGTGATAGTAACCGCGTCACAGCAGCCTATAGACGCTCATAATATAACAGTGATACCAGTAGCGCATTGCCAACCTTGTGGCTTGAGATTATTATGGCACATTAACCCGTAAATTGCAATAAGTCTCTCTTACCCTTTAAACCAGGAGACAGCAATGCGAGCTGATATTTAGCAGTCGAAATAGGTGAAAATGTATTAGACCACACAATGCAGTCGACACCAATGCAGTCGACTGTCGTATGATGTCTACCTCATGTATTTAACTAATGCTAAACTAATACAAACCTGTGAGGTTCCGGCAGAGTAGAATAGTGCCTTTCTCTGTACCAGGTGTCGTAAGAGGAGGCTAAGGCACCAGAACTGACAGATGGCGGTAAATCCACCTGAGACAGTGTGATTCAAATGCATGGGGTGGGGATGGGCAGTAGCGTTTACGTCGCGAAAGCTGCTCTCTGCGATTGCTAACAAACACACTTGCCCAGAGCGGCAATTCCGGGCAAAATTCCTTCTTTCTTGAGGAGGCCTATGCCCAGCAATGGATTTCTAATGGCTGTAATGATGAAACCAATATGAACAACGAATAAGTTACTCATCTTACACATTCATCATCATCATCATTCCAGCCATTGGAATTCCACTGCTGAACCTCCCCAAGAAAGGAAAAATTATGCCCATAATTGCCGCGCTGGGTAAGCGTGTTGGAAATCGTGGAGCGCAGCTCTCGTGACGGGGATGCTGCTACCCATACGTGCCTTATGCATTTGAGCTGCACTATCTCGGATGGATATAGTGCCATCTGTCGGCTTTGGTACCTCAGTCGCCTCTTACGACACCTGGTACAGGAGTAGGTACTGTTTTACTCTGTTGGTACCTCACGGCTTTTCACACATTCGTTGTTAATTTTAGTTTAGTGAATTAAGTCGCTTAAAGCACTTGTGTGCCGAATATCAGACAACAGTGAAATCACAAATATGATATCTGTATACATATTAAACATCTGAAACTAGCTCATATTACCACAAATAGATGCATTACAAATAATTGCAAAAACTAAAATACGGTCTGTAATTAAAATACTTTTGCCTGACCGTTTACGATAAAAACGAATTAAATTATAATACGTTTAACTAACCGTGAAGATACCGATTAAGGATACCAATAGATTGTAACACTATCCGTTCCAATAAATTAATAAATATAAATAGAATTGAAGTATCTGTTTGTAATTTCAAATCAACGACTCTACTAAATGTGTGTGAAAGTATATACTATAATTTATTAGGAGAAACAAAAAGAAATCTATCTTTTTGTCTCGTCTAATCTGGGGCTAAAGGCTGGGCCGATTTTTGAGTATATTAACAGATAGATTGACGATGTTATAAGCTTACTTCTTATAACATCAGCTATCTTAACATCAGTTTCATCATCATCATACCAGCCATTATAAGTCCACTTCTGGACATAGGCATCCCTAACAAAGGGGCAATGTTGCCCATAATTGCCGCGCAGGGTGAGCGTGTTAGCAATCGCAGAACGCAGCTTTCGCGACGTTGATACTGCTGCCCATCCTCGCACTGTGCATTTGAGCTGCACTGTCTCGGATGGATGTACCGCCATCTGTCGGTTCTGGTACTTTAGTCGCCTTTTACTACACCTGGTACAGGGGTAGATATTGTTCTGCTCTGCCGGTACCACATGAAATAACATCAGTTTAGGCTACTTTTATTGTTACTTCTATTCTCATGGGAACTAGAACTATGTGGGTGAAGCCGCGGGGCGCTGCTGTCGATTGATAAAAACTACATTGTTACCATCGCATTAGCTATAAGACGTCCAGTGCTGGATAAGTGGACTCAATTATTTTCCAAAACTTTTGTAGAATTGTGTGCTGCCTACATCTACAGCCGTCGGCGATTCTAGTTAGTTAGTTCAAAGTTGTGATCAAAAGTTGGTTCTATGAATATATTGATATGTGATATTTTTTTTTATTATTTTTTTAAGACTTATTTTTTGAAGACGCCTAGTGGCAGTATCTGTCTATTCAATTGGACGTATTAAAGAAACAAATCCAGTGCACATGCAGTGTTATTTTCGTTATTTAACAGATGTGATAACAGACTGTTAATCCACTGTAACAAAAATATCACTGCATTTAAAACAATAACACTTTATTTACTTCCGCAATCTTTATTAATGATAAAAAATATTCAAAGACTTAATTACTTAGCTAAAATATACACAATACTAGCTGACCCGATAGACGTTGGTTGACAGATAACTGATACCTAACAAATATAACAGTGTATTTAAGTCTATAACCCTTTATATACGTGCGTAATGAGTTTACTAATGAGAAAAATAATGAGGAAAATTAATGAGGAAAATGTTTAATAATAATAAAAGTCAGAAATATATATCATACTAGCTAAAGAAGAGTTGTTGTTGAAGACTGTCTTAGATTGCGATATAAACTACCCTTTCTTTTAATTTGAATCAAACTGTACACAATAAAAAAATATTGATTTCGGTTTTGTAGTTCAGAAGTTTAACCACCGTGAGACGTATCGTCGATATATCCATAGATTATTAGATTTTAAAATGTGGGTAGTATGTAAATAAACTTTGCCTTTTAATTATAAGTGGGACGGATGGAACCCTTTATATGGATGGATCTTTGATTTGTATTCTTTCAAAATATAGAAAATTCTGAAACTGAAGCTCTTCTGAAACTGCTGTGTCAAATTTTGTTACAACTATCAGTTTTATTACACATAAGGTAGATCCGTAATGTTTATTACTAAAAAATTTTTGTATTTTCCCTATTGTCTAGTATGCATTACACACTTGTGTCCTCTAAGTAGTTATAAGCACTTGCTTTAAGCTACTTACCTCGTAGTCACACCAATTGTTTAATACAGAAAAATATAAATATTCATTCTAGAAATGTGTATTGTGGGTGGAGATACAATCAACGATACTTGGCGCACAAGTTACGAACGTCATCATCATCATATTAAATACTTTAAGTCTATTGCTAGAAATAGGCCTCCCCAAAAAGGGGGGCATTGTGCCTATAAATGATGCGCCGGGCAAGTGTGTTGGCCATTACAGAGAGCAGCTTTCACGACAGGGATGTTGATGCTCATGCTGGGATGTATTTGAACTGCACTGTTTTGAATGGATATACCGCCATCTGTCGGTTCTGGTGACTAAATCGCCTCTTACGACACCTGGTACAGGGGGAGGTACTATTCTAGTTTGCTGATACCTCACGATTTGTAACACTACCGAATAATAATAACAATAATAAATTCATGCAACATCCTCATTGATCTGACTCTGAGATAACATCAGACAGTAGAGGAATCACAAATATGCTATAACTTGAATACATTTATTTAAAATCCGAATACGCCATCGGGCCTATCAAACCTTTTGATATTCAACTAATCTAAAACAAGTTTTCACTGTAATAAACAGAATGTTAATTGATTAATTAATACTGTACACGTATTCTGCACAAATCCATAGTAACTCGATATCATCATATGATACAAGTTAATGGGCAGCTTCCCCGGCAAAAAGTTGGTAACGGCCGCCGCAGCTAGCGTATAGCAGTTACGACATGCTCCAATTGTGACGTGGCTACCGGTACGCCATCTTGCGTACTTTGCGAGAAAACGGACCAGTGCGGTTTCTAATTTTGAATTGTTTGACGTGTCTTATGCTGTGGTAAGTCTCGATTTGACATTACGCTCGTGACACGCACCGTGCGATACAGCCTTTTTTTAATGCGCCTAGATTTTTTTTTAAATTGAATTCGTGGCTCGCTTCGACTTTGTTTGGGTACACATTAGCGGTGATCTACCTCTAGTGTATACTATATAAGCTCATATACCAATAAATCAACGTCACTGATCACTATGTATACCTGAATACCTAAATAATGATTCAAATGATGTACTGAAATATTTTTACACATTGTTATAACAGTTAACTAAAAAAAATTAAAGTTTTCGTTTCTTTCTTTACCAATTCGACTTTTTCTGTCCATTGGTAATTGATATCTTGCGGCATGTAAAAAATATTGTCATGCAAGTATATAGAATTATTATTAATAAATAATTACCCTCTGATAAAACATACGAACGCAATCCGAAATAAAAATAAACTGTTATTTTTTTATAATAATTAACGGCAATAAATAAAAGTAATTCTATCTGTACCAGCTAGACCTCTTACAAAGGTCGTCTAGAAATAGGTGAGAGTGAGGTACGAATGCGTACCTCACTCTCACCTATTTCTACCGCCAAATAGCAGAGCTCGCAGTGCTGTTTCACTTTGAAGGGTGAGAGAAGCGGTGAAATTACTGGGTAAATGTGATATTGTATCTTCAGTTTACAAGGTTAGCAACACACTAGCTAGCTATGATACCTTTGTGATAACACGAGTGTTTATAGGCTGCGGTCACGTTGATCATCATGTGGACCGTATTTTTGATAACATATATAAAAAAGTATACAGTAACTATATCGTTTTTGTGGTTATTTTCATCCCATTCTTTGCTTTCTAGCCTATAAACTTGCTGCATACAAATAGATATATATTTTTTTGTATATAAATTTCGACAATTCACTTTTATTTTTTTTTTACTAATTTTATATAAGTCTTTCAGCTTTGTATTTATACTATGTAAAATGTAAACAATATTGACGTCAACCCCACTAATATTATGTCATCCTTTCGTATCATTATTTTGTCAGCCCTTGTGATGTTGTCAAACCTGTGGGCACATCCGCGTCACTTTCCCTGAAGAATCCCTCAGGTAGCATAGTTAAGTCCGCTGATTTACGAGCTAAAATTCACATATGGATAGTCCACCATAGGGTCTAATCAAAAGGAAAAGCCAAGTTCCTTTACTGTCTACTGAACGAGTTTTGTTATTCAGTGACCCTAGTGCCGTCAGAGTAGAATAGCAGCTCTCTCTGTACTAGATGTCGTAAGAGGTGACTAAGTTACCAGAACCGACATATCCATCTGAGACAGAGTAATTCAGATGCACGGGGTGGGGATGGGTAGCAGCATCCCCGTCGCGAAAGCTACGCTCTGCGATTGTCAACATTCTTGTCCAGCAAAAATCAAGCAAATTCCTCCTTTCTTGGGGAGGGCTATGTCCAGCAGTGGACTTCTAATGGCTGTAATGATGCTTTTTTTTGTGTTCCAAAAATATTTTAAGCAAATATTGTGTATGACTAAATTTTCGTGACGCTATCTTCATTTAAAATGTGAAATAGTGTGTTCGCAAAACGAAGTAGTGTCCTAGTGTATACAAACAGATTTAATCCTCAACTGTCAATTTAAAGAATTAGTGTTAGTTAGTTAGGTTTATTAAAAAAAAGTACATATATATATATCGATAGCTTGTGTGTCTAAGGGTGTAGGTTAATATCTACCCAGGATGAATACTTTTAACATATTTAAATAAATATTTATCACATAAATATGTTTTATTACTGAATGTTAACTATATGTATTAAAGTGTAATATTTGCAACTTATCTATTGTTTGCTTTAAGCTACTTTTTTCGGAATCTGGTAAAAGATGTTATATGATGTTATCATCAATTCCGTAATAATTGTATACGCAAATTAATCTAAATGATCATCATTAGATAGCCAATGAAATTCCACTGCTGCAGGCCACGCTCAGAAAGAGGGGAGCTGCCTATAATTGCCGCACTGGGCAAGTGTGTGGGCAATCGCAGAGTGTAGCTTTTTCGACAGGGAGGCTGCTGCCAATCCTTGCCCTGTGCTATTGAGGTACACTGTTCCGATTAGATATACCGCCATCTGTCGGTTCTGGTACAGTAATTGTTTCTTATTACACCTGGTACAGAGGGAAGTACTATTCTACTCTGCCGGTACCTCACGGTTTTATGATTTAATCTCAATACAAACATTTAATACTATACTCGCTGAAATACTATTACGTTTGTTACAAAACACAGGCTTAAAGATCCAGTTTAAAAATAAAATATTTAATGATCCTTAGCCAACCGTTCTGTATACCTATAGCTACCCAATTAATTTTAACTCACACCTCGCTAGCAATTGCTGCTTCGCAAAAACACTTTTATTATGCGATGAGGCTCAGTGTTCTTTCTAATAAATTGCCAGAATTTATAACGATATGCAGTTTATAAATTTCAGACGATACATTTATAGTTTCCACAATACAGGCTTTTCCTAGTGTGGCAACCATTGATAATTGTAATGTGTTTGTTTTGTGACAATAAAGTTAAATTATTTTTTGCAATTTTTATTTAATGGGCCCGATGGCGCGAATCAGTCTGGGTGTAATATCTATTCAAGTATAATATTTGTGATTCTTATGTTGTCTGATATCCGTTCCACAAATTTAAGATACTTATCATTGTCATACAAATAATAGTTAAATTAATTTTATGTGAATTGGTATGCTTATTTTGTTTTTAATATAAAACTATTTATTTTTTAATATAAACTTCTTTTAATAAAGCTAATATATGCTATACATTTTCTCTTACGGTATTAAAGAATCAGTAAGGGCAGTATATATTATTAAACATACAACTTATTTGAGCTAGGGGCTTGAAAGGTAAAGGGTCTGGTAGTCGTAGAAATGGTAAACTTGGTCGGAAATTAAGGTAGGCATTGTTTAAGTAAATATATTTACTATTTGTTTGGTCGATTAACGTGGCATAAAAAAGTGTTTATTTCTTAAATTTATAAATTTCAATATATGAAATACGTCAATACTATGTGATGTTGAAATCTTACTTAAAATGCCAAAAATTAGTTCATTCAACCCCTTCGAACCAGGACAGTACAACTGAGTAATCAGATATGGCAGAAGAAGTTTTAATTATATTTTACGGTGCCATCAATATCTATCCAAAAATATTTAATAGCTCGTATTATTTAGCTAGCACGCAAACTATTTACTGTTACATAGCTATGTTATTACTTCTAGTAAATTCCTATGTAAGTCGGCCTTCGCGAGTCCATACGTCTCGTACTGAATAGGTCTGTCCCAGTTTACGTCATTATGTGCAGAAGAAAACTTCGGATCTTAGAATTCTTTCTGTAAGCGTGAATGCTAACGGCATAGGTATCTAAATACGTCAGTAGTACTGAGTTGTCAAGTAACGTCATAGTTATGAGGTAGATGTTTTAATTATTTTTCTAATTCTTCATCATCATATCAGCTATAGAGACCACGTACCGGTAACAGCATATGGCGTTCAACCACAAGGTGGTCAGGCGACCTGGCAAAATTAGTAGGATCGCGTTACTCGTAATATCTTTTGAATGCAATGGCCAATTTTATTCATTCAAGTTATCTACAGACATTGAAACATTAATAACATGTCATTTTGAGCATGGTGTGGTTCTTGTAAAGATTTCCTTTAAAAACGTGGTAACATTGACATAATTACAAGAGTTGAAAATACGATACCACGACGTTTTGTATAGACATTAATATGTTCTTTAATATTGTGGAACATATTTTGTTCTAGTTAGTTTTCGCAGCGCAAGCGATTAATGTCATTTTTATTAAAATTATGATTACATTATTGAACTTTTAGTAGATCCCTATTTTTTAGTAAAAATATAACCTACGTTACTCAGGAATAATGTAACATTTTAATGATTAAAGAATTATCGAAATCTGTCTACTAGTTTTTGAATTTATTTTTGCCCATATTTGCCGCGCTGGGCAGGCGTGACAGCAACAGCAAGGCGAGGATGCTTCTGCCCATCCCCACCCTGGACTATGTAATATAACGCTATTTATCGGTTCGTACTCATTACCTCTTACGATACCTGTCACACAGAGAGGTACTATTCTACTCCACCGGTACCCCCCGGCAATAGCATATTATATGAAGTGTATTATTTGTATTCTTTTATATTTATTGTTGTGGGTAATAAAATGCTCACGGCAGTTATTCTAGATTCAACCTCGCCTTTCGGCTAGGTTAGTAATAAAATATTACTCATAATACATCATTTATTTATTATTTTCTAGGTCAAATGGAAATGTTTCATGAAATATGCGTTATCTATTTTTAATTGATACCTTTTCTAGAAACAAGGATTTAATGACTGCTCAATGTTACTTCATAAGGATATTGTTTTGGTTTGTATACTTAAAAATTTTACAAATACTTAACATTAATAGTTTTAAAAGGTACATTCCTTAGGGAAATTCTGAATGTCTATACTGGAAATACAGGTCTTTCTCGAGATCTTCACAAAGTCCAGGTCAAAAGTTGTACTTCTTTATATTAACTTTACCTTATTCCTGGATTAGACATAGCCAGCGCAAAGCAACTCTATGCCTTGTGGTTATCAAAAGAATTTATTTTCAAACATTTATGCATTCTTTGCTCTTGATAACATAAATGGCTTTAAATCGTTTTCTATTTAACTCTTTGCACAGTTTGCGAGACAACCGTTTTTTAATCTTGAATTCATTTTTAATATTCTTAAGTTGTACAATGGATTATAGACGAAGAACGGTTTATGCTGATGCAGAGTACAAGTTTGTAGTTTTAAAATATTCTGTAAGTTGGCAGATTTTTTATTTATTTATACATTCCTTTTGGGCGTGTACGAATGGATTAATGGAAACAAAGGAAGCTAGATAAGTATGGCAAGATCGTAGCGTAAGTGGGGATCCGTAGTCTTTGCCTTCCCAGATTGGATACGGGCGTGATGTATGTATTATTCAATTAAAATCTACAACTTTTATTCAATAGATAACAATATATCACTTTCATTCGATATCGATTCACATATAATGTAAATATGTAAAAATATCTCCGGATCTTTGTGAGGGTCTGTGCCACGGTTTGGGCTACGGTTTACGTGGTAGATTCGCAACCGAAAAGTATTCCGGTATATTGGCGACCAAAATGAGCAGGGGCTACTGTTCTGGTGACACTGAAATTATAATTTTGCGTGTTTTATAATTTATTTCTTTAGTTTAAAATTGTGATCGAGTAATACGTCAGAACCGCTGTCTTCCTAATTTATAATTTTGACTAAAAGAACTGCTGAACGAGTTTCGACACGAAAAATATAAGTATTACCGCTTAAAGTGAAACTAGAAATGCTTGATCGCTTACGCCTTGGATAGATATTTGAATCCATTTCAGAATCATTCAATATCAACAAATCGAATGTACGATCGATAAAAAAAAAAAAAATACAAAATTACTAAAGCTTTGCCAAAACCTGAAGATATAATTAGTCAATATAATTAATTAAATAGATTTTTAAATTTAAATTAAATAGAACTTAAAAAGGTATCCTCTATGCACCCATATAAAATTATAATCATCATTATTCCAGCCTTTGGAAGTCCACAGCTGGACATAGGCTTCTCCAAGAAGGGGGAATTTTGCCCAAAATGGGCAAGCGCGTTAGCAATCGTAGAGCGCATCTTTTACGACGGGGATGATGCTGCCCACCTATGTGCTTTTGAGCTACACTCTTTCGGATGGATAGAACGCCACCTGTCGGTTCTGGTAACTTAGTCGCCTCTGACGATACTTGGTGCAGAGGGAGGTTATATTCTAATCTGCCGGTACCTCACGGCTTACTGTCACATAAATTACCATGACATATTCTCGATTCCTATATTGGCGACATATTTACACACACCCTAAACATCTTTTACTCTATCTTATGTTGGTTCTATCACTGTTTAATTTCAACGTCAGCAGAGCAGTAGTCCTGGCTCATTTTTTTCGCCACTATACCGGAATGCTTCTCGCTTGCGAGTCTACCACGTAAACTGTAGCCCAAACCGTGGCACAGACCCTCGCAAAGAGCTGGAGATCGTTAAGAATAATAAATCAACATGTGGCTGCTCTGAGCAATCAAGGCCTTCCCGGTACACGATCCGTTGTGTGACGTGTGTGACGTTTATTATCGAGTTACAATGGAACACGTCGCTTGTCGATAACCGATTGTCTAATTAACCAAGAGCTAATTGGAATCTCGCTTATTTGCTAATTTCGATATACAGGCTGAGATTGCCACGCGTCGTCCTGCCAGTAAATTTATTAATAAGAAAAATATTTGCCTCCTGTATCATATATATATATATATATATATATCTAATAAAAATTAAGCCATCTCTACTATTTACTAGCTTTACGTTTACTTCACAAAGAGTAGGTAGTTCAGGCACGTTGAAAAACTATGCTATAGTTTTGTATGAGAAAATTGAATTCGCTAAATAATATTGTCAAACAAGTTAAAAAACAAAACTTAGCTTGTTTGCTTGTTGGCTTGGCAATGGGAATGAAAGGCTACTTGGAGCTACGTTTCGTTAACTAATTAGTATCATGTCAAAGATTGTTTTTATAAATTTAATAGCTTGTCGTGAATTCATATGAGATGGTATTGACAGTGCGGAAAAAGAAACTCAACTTTTACTAGTTGTAATTATAAATGTATTTATGGTTAAAATTGTAAGTTGTATGTAAATTTTAGAGTGGATTCGAAGTGGATTGCTATATTTCTTTATTGAGAGATAACGTTATTTTTGGACATCCAAAGTAATGGTACTTACATTATAGCAATCTAATGAGTAAAAAAATTATATTGTATATTGTGCATATGTTTTTTTATATAAGTTCCTGTTTATTATGTAACATAGAATATTTTAAACTACGAGCCATGTCTTTGTCCATATCTTGCCCTGTTGATCTCTTTTCGATGAATGATTTGGTCATTTTTGTATAGATTGAGTTGAAAGAAAAGTGTGATTCTGTTCAAGACAAGTGAAAATATAAAACAACCAACCGCCACCCACACACATAATAATTTATTATAATTTAAATTATCACTATTTTTCATTTTTTTTCTTTTCGTGTACCTCAAAGAAAAGACGAAAAACAATTTGCCGAATTAATCTAGCGACTCTTGAGTTTTTGTATATTGTACAGATTATCGTCATCACAATCATATCAGTCGTTGGACGTCCACTGTTGGATATAGGCCTTTTTAAGTAGAGAGGAATGTGTACCATAAACATCAGATTGCGGTATATCCACCCAAAACAGTGTAGCTTAAATAGATAGGGTGGGAACGGGCAGTCCGTCTAGTTCCGTCTATACGTATAGATTTACTATTTACAATTATTTACTTAAATGACGGATGACCCCGATGACCTTATAGGAGAATAGAGATATGTAAACAAATACGTAATTGAGTGACCTACTTCAAAACTAACCTGCTGGTACAAGTTCATTTTTAAACCATTGTGAAGGCATATTTCCAGCAATGGGTATCAAACTGATAGTGCCTTTTTCTTCTAATATATATTGCAAAGGCTATCGTAAAGTGCTTCCTATTATACAAGTTAAAATTAAGTACACTTAAGAGTAGTTTTGTTGTTACACGATTTGGCTTCTACCACGACATCCTAACGTCTAATTTCCACTGAACAAACAATTGAAGGGAATTAAATCTCCGCGCTCGCTTAGTGGAAGCCAGCTGTGCCGAGTTTCATAAGACGCTCTACGAAACTAACTTCGCTTTACCATTATGTATTATAACTTTCAATGACTTTAGTTTGAACTTACCTGAACTAGCTGGTTAGAAGCAAAGTGACCATTATAGCATTGGAAAATTGCATCTAGTATTTTTAGAAAACAAGGAAACCTTTTTGATATAGTAAAGATGATTGAAACTGAACATATTAACATGGGAGATATGAAAAATAAAATTTAATAGAACTTAACATATTTACTTCATTTAAGTATATCAATGTGTCATTTAATCAGCAGTATCTGCCAAAGTTTTTTTTTAATAAATTTATTGTATTTTTAGTGCATTTCGTATAAAAAGTCATCGTTCATTTATTTTTCTATCTATCGGTAATTGATGTCTTGCAGCATGTATAAATAGTTCTCATGCAAGTATATTTAATTATGAATTATAAGATAATGCCCTCTGATACGCGAACCCAATCGCTCGCAAGGAATCGCATTTTTTTGAACAACGTCATTTAAGATTAATATTTCTATCTGTACCAGGTGTCTAGAGATTACTAAACGGATCGATCCTGTAATATTTAAGCTGCGCTATTTCAGATGGATATACCGCCATCTGTCGATCCCGGTACCTTAGTGACCTCTTATGTCACCTAGTTTCGAGGGAGTCGAGAAAGCCGTAAGTTATCAGCGGTGTAGATTGCTATTCTACTCCGGCGGTTTGATTTTTAAAGTTATTTAAATAAAATGTCATATCCATAAAAGGAAAAGACTGACTGACTGATTGACATGTCAAAGCAGAGCTTAAACTATATCATCAGAAAAAACAACAGTTTTTCAGCTCACTTATTGAAAAAGAGCATAAATGACACTAGGTTTTGTTTTAAAACTTAACGCGCTACTAGTCGAGTGTAAGTAAACAAATACGTTTTCTTCTGCTACCACATCACTATGCGTGAACACCTATATAGAACATTATACATTATTACTTTCTAGAAATTAAACGCATCCTATGTTACACAGTTGGCTGTGTATCTATTCAAAACAGCGCAGCTTACATCCTACGTTGGGATTACAAACACACATTAGATTTTATATATATATATTTAGACGTTCGAATGAGCACATTCCTCTGGTTAGTAAGCTAACGCTTAAACATTTGCCTTCCAACTTCTCACGTAAGTTGTGGAGTTGCAGTAGTTAAGATTTCGTGTCCCTATTTATTGTGCCGACTCGTACCCTTAGGGGTCGTCGCGTGTGACAAGGGTGATGTCTCGTGACATAGGAGTTAACTTGAATTTAATTCCCTCTTGCGACAAAAACGATGTATCCTTGACAAGAAACAGAGAGGTGCTTATTTGGCCGCAACATATCTGTTAAAGATAATGTTTACCAGAACAAAACAACTTGTTTCAAGCTTCAAGCGGGACTTGAACCTGGATCTTTTCTATGCCGTGGAAATGCACTACCATTGTGCTACCGAGACCTTAGTTGAATTTCACTAGTTTTATTTGCTAAGAAACTAACTGCCATAAAGTGTATAAGTTTCACAATTTTCACATCAACCGGAAAATCTTACAATATCGGATAACGAGGCGAAATATTGTAAAGAGGCGAAGACCGCAACTGCTGAAACTTTAAATTACAAGATTGTTGGGTTCCGCATACGATATGGTACTATTAACGTATGTGGTTTTAACGTATTTTAAGTCTTGGAAAATTTTTAAGGCATGTTTCTTGAACAATTTCTTTCCAGACTGCTGTAACAGTTTATACTAGTATAGCTGCCAGCGTTTTAACCTGTCAGTGTAATCCTTATGGTTCTTCTTTTGTATTTATTTGTGTAATTAGGTTAAGAGTATTTTTAATTTTTCAGTAGATTAATAAACTATTATTATTTAGAATAAACATGCGATAGATGTCGTTGTAACTGATATTAGTTTAATGACAGACAAAATCGGATTCGACGAACTTGAATTGAATAATAGATAATTAATGTAGAGAAATAAATATGATCTAAGATTGACGCGTTCACAAATTTTAATGACTATATTTTTTAAAAACGAAAACTGTTCGTTTAATTTTTCTAAAGGTTGTTTTCCTAAAGATTAACAACCAAAAAAAAATTTAGAAGAAAAAAGTTGTATTTTATCAAAATTTACTCAAATAATATAAATAAGTGCGTGAATCCGCCTATTTGTACTACCTCGTGTCTAAACGACTGAAATGATCCTAATACTTGAACCCTAGGGAGCCACCTACGCTACTTTTGATCCCGACAAAGTTCCCGCGAGACGCCACATAAAAGTCTAAGAATGTAATGTTTATTCGCTTAGTTTTGTGCACATTAAATTAAACTAGTTTCATGTGTTGGTAATTCACAATCAAGTTGAACGTATTACACTAACAATGTTTTGGTATTCTCTCATCATCTCATACATTTTGACTCCGCGATAAATCGCTTATAGAACTTGTGTTACTGGTGTCAGGCAACAGAAGAATTACATTTATAAAGGTAAATTATCACAGGACCAATCCTTGACTAGTTGTTTTTCTCATGGTCAATTGTACGTAGCATGCTCATGTGTCGGAAGTCCATCTGCTTTATTTGTTCTTGCGCCTGACCAAAAAACAAAGAAAGTCGTTTAGGTGTCTGAATGAAGATCCCATTGATGAATTAATCAGAGTGTATTTTTCTGACATGTGTTTGAAGTACTTAATTATTATGATCTTTTTAATTGTTATTCTCATTTTGTATGTATTAATCATCATTCATCATAATAAAATACTTTTGTGTTTATATCTATATTAATAATATTTTTTATCATTGTATTACGTACATCAAAGCCTAAATTAGTTCAGCTAAAAGGTAACACAACTTTCATTAACTGTTAGGCGGTACGAAGTTCGCCGGATCAGTCAGTAACAAATAAATTGGTTTATCTTCGTTCTATGTACATCATCGGAAAAAATGGAACGCCCTCGTGTTTATTTGTACTGCCAGCACACTTGCGGACGTCGTATCGTTATGAACGATCGTTATTTTATTACTAATAAACCTAAAAAAAAACACAGTCCCTTCACAAATGCCTGCCGATGGCGTAGTGCCATGCGTCACGCAATGGCGTAGTACGACGCGTGCTAGATGCATTTGGAGCGTGTAATATACACTTCTTGCTTCATGCAGCTAATTAGATTTATGAGCTAATATCCACTCACTTTAATGTCGTGTATTCTTTAATCATATAATGAATGACACAAAATAAAATAATCCTTTAACATACCAGAAATAGCAAAGCGTAACTCTGGACTGCACTGTTTCGGACGAATATATCGCTATGTGATTGTTCCGTTCCAGTACTTAGTATGATGAAAGAAACAAATCTTATCTTGGAGCAGCAAGGTTTAGTCGGTAATGTGGATAGACGCACTGACTAAAATCGCAGAAACTGCATGCAGGCTGCATACAACCGGTTCTATCAGAAATAGCTATATATTGGCTACAGCGCCAAAATAGATTCTGATTTTTCAGAATTAAAATGTAGGTACGATAGAAAAAAATTTATGTAAAATTACACGTAAAAAGCGTCTATTCGCTTATATATGTCACGATAAGCTTATTAATTCTAAATTAATTAATACTTTAAAACAATATGCATATAGCATACTTCAAAGGCCGGTTATTGAAAAAGAGTTTTGGCTTCGTTCAAATTATTCAAGCCGCCCTCACTTTTATAAAGGTTTGAATTGATCAGAAAATTTCATCTCAACACACTCTGATCGTGATTGAGGATAGCTTTGTATGAAGATGCTAGGTAATTTAATTCTCTTGTGCTCTCGCACGTCAATATATCTCGTATCTTGGTTACGTTGAAGCAGTAATTTCGCCTATAAATTTTCCGAGTCGATATATATGCAATTACACGGTGTAAGGTTTTGTGACAGTTATTAACTGATAAATCGTATCTGTTGATAGTATTAATTATAGTAAATTCTCTTAATTAAAGAGTATATATGTATATATATATTGGAATAAGTGTAAGGAATACTACGACATAAATAACTATTAAAAACATAAATCATAAAATAAGAAGTGAACTCGCTATCTCACTCACTAGCCCAATTTTTGTGTAAGTGACGTCATAACTTGTCTTGTATCCTTTTCCTAACGTGTCAACTATCTCCAATAGATGTTAAAAATGGTTTAAAATATTTTTTTTACAATAGGATAACTCATACAATTTTATTTTTGGAACACAATTATACCTAAGATATGAAAACAATATATCTCTCCACAATAAGCCGCCAATCATGTACACTACAAGAGAATATATATTTTTTAATACATTTGACGTGCATGATTCTTGTCATCGAACTAGTATTTGTTGTGTTACAGTTTTCCCTAATTATTGGATCAATTAACATTCTGTCACGTTTTTAATACAAAATCACAGTAATTACTGTCACAGTTCGACTGTTTCAAATTGTATTGTAAATCAACTCATGATTGCTTTTATCTCTACTATCTATAATTGATATTCTTGTAAATACACACGATAACTTTAAAATATACATAAATTTAAAATATACATGGTAAGAAAACAAGTTTAATAGTTTAAGAAATTCAATTTAGACAGCTGAAAAAAATAGTTTTATTTTAAATTTATTTGTTTTGAACGGGTTACTGTAAAATAATGTAACGCCCAAAACAATTTAGTTCCACAAAAGGATTTCATTTCCTACTATAAAATTATTTTCTTCCCTTTCCTCTGATCCCGACGAATGAGCCACAAATCATGTTTCCATTTGGATTTATATTCCCAAATGCAGATAAAAGAACCAGTGTTCCAAGAAATATTTGCATTGGCGCTTTCAGAGGCAAACGAAAGAATGTTCGAGAAAATATTGCTCGTATTATAATCAGTTTTAACTGGTTTTCAATACGTCGATTGTGACTGTTGGAAATGTTTAAAATGGCTGTGAGGGCTTTAAACAGTTTTTCGAAAGCCCTTGTTTCTCTTTAAACGATACTAAATTAAAGCCTGCATGTGCTGCTATTGTTTTCTCTTTTATTGGACATGGATTTGTTTTTTTTCATCGTACCGTTTCTCAAAATATTTAACTAAAACTACCTTTTAGGTCTTCGTAACACGGTGTATTAAGATTTAGTTTTTATAGTTTCCAAGAAAGAAACGAAACAAATAAGAATTGAACGGCTATATATATATATATACCATATGATATTTAAGGTAATTTTAGTGCAAAAATTATTTTATAAGTTACCATTAAAATTATTTTAAGTATTTTCACACTTTTATTATTAAGATACCACAATATTAGCTTTCCGTTTTCAATTAAAACACTATTAGACATAAACAAACATAAAAACTTAACAATATAAATAATATTGGCCTATCTTTATTTATAAATCTCAGTATTTGTGTTCTTACTGGTTGTTCTCCAAAATAGTACAACAGAGTTCTAAAATATTTTTTATGTTAGTGGAGGTATATATACTCGTAAACTGATTATTTTCTAATAAAGAATTTTATATCTTCTAATATTCTTTATGTGCAATCATCTATATAATATGCCAATGCTATAGAGTTATAGTTATAGTTAGTTTGTTTATTAGTTATTATATGTAAACATAAAAGTATTTTGCGGAACGTTTGATATACCAGATAATGGCGGGCAAATTGCAGATATAAATCTTCTATCGCAATTCTTTCTTAGCGCAATTTCGCTGTAGAAAGGCCGATGATATCACAAGATTGACAAAGGCCCGGCATATTGTTATTGGACCTCTGTAAATACAGGGTTGTACCGGCTTAATCCCGTATTTACAATTTATTGTTATAGCTTTACTTATTTGATAAGGGTGATTGGAGTCCGATGGAATGGATGAAGTATGTATATATAGAGTCAGTTTGATATTAAGACATTGGTTAGATCATCATTATCGTATCAGCTTTAGGAACTCCGCTGTTGGACATGGGCCTTCCCAAGAAAACGGGGAATTTTTCTGGTAATCGCAGAGCGTAGCTTTGCGATAGGCATGTTACTGCCCATCCCCGCCCAGTGCATTTGAGCTACACTGTAAGAGATGGTATATAGATTTAGTCGCGTCTTACGACACCTGGTACAGGGAGAGGTACTCAAGTTGCTGTTCAAATAATATTGTCATTTAATCGGATCTGTATTAGGGAATATTTTTCTTTGTAATCATGGGAAATACCGTTAGTATTCTTTGAAATCTGGTCGAGGGAATCTGCTAGAGCCAAGATATTTTTATTGGAATATGAATTATTGTGTAGTATTTATTATTAATGTTTAAATGTATATATATATTCTAAAAATTATTACTGTGAGAGACGACGTATGAAAAAATAAAGTTTATATATACATATTTTAATACTGATGTAGCTCAAATGCACAGGGCAAGGGTGGGCAAATTGCCTCCTTTTTTGAGGAGGTGTATGTCCAGCATTGGACTTCCAATGGCTGATATAATGATGGTAATAATAAAGATACTGAGTGAGCATGCATCTGTAAATCTATATTATAATTAAATATGCCTATTTATTTATGTGCATTTCTTACAAGAGTAGTTTGCTCTATTTAACATCTTAATTTGTTATCTCGAGCTCAATGCAATTAGATGGAGTTGTTCGGCCTTGATTCATTCAATTGGCCCTGCTTGCCGTTTGAACTTTGTAGCTCGCCTCTCGCGTTTATAGGATTAGGACTCTTGTTTCGCCTGTAGGTATTATTTCGAATTTTATGTTTTTTAATTTCCTATCTTAATTTAAAGGCAGGATTGATTCAATTCGTATTTAGATTTAGAGCTGTATTTTATTAGTCAACTTGAGTAAGTTAATTACTTAGAATATTGATGAGATTTTATGTGTTAATATTCTCCCGTAGGTAATATATGTTACTCATAGATTAAGCGACGTATGTTGACTTTGGTAGATGCTATACCTCATGAAAAACAGACGAAACATTAGAACTTATTATAAATGGCCACCGTAAGATGGTCTTCACATGCTAAGTTTTTCAATAGCCAGTCGAGCTCTGCTTATGGAAGGCAATTACGCTGTGTATCTGTTCGAGTGTCCAGACTTTGCTTGCACAAGTTTGCGGTCTGTTCTATGCAGTTGCTCGTTCTTTGGTACACGCAGCAATGTATTTGTTGTATTATGGTAATATAGTAGAAAACTCACCTTCGCCTCCTACTATGCGTTTTCCGACGATCGTGCGCGGGCGGGTCGCTGGCGTAGGCACCCGCGTCGCCTTCTGCGCTGTGTCCCGCGCCCATCCTTACCCCATGCCACTACAGACTTCACACACTCACTCACACAACCGACGACACCCTTGTTCGAAATTCAAAATTTAAAAACTTAAAAGTCAAAACTTTTTCTTTTCACTTTACGTTTTGTCTGTGGAAGTACTTGGCTGGGGATTGTTAGAGGTTGGTGTTATAGAGGTTTGACAGGGTGTCGTGGCGTTTCGTATACCCGCGTATAGTGCGGGTGGCTCGCGGCGCGAATGTGAAGCGTAGCGTCGCACGCGCATCGGCCGCGCCCGCCTTACATTGCTAATGAATGGCTCAAGTTATTAACTTTTTTGACGGGCCCAACAGCACAGACGGCACAGACTATCTTGTGCGCTGTCTTTGGGTCTGTGGGTTCGATCCTCAACTGTATTATATTTGTGATTTCACTGTTGTCTCTAGCTTGGAACCCAAGTGCTTTAAACGGATGAATTTATTTATTTAATTTTGTTTTTGGTTGGCTTTGTAGGGTTGTGCCTAGAAATGTTATAAGAGTTACCATTAATGTAATAAAGTTGCTATTTGTGATTTATTTTTTAAGCTGGAAAGAAAAATATCATTTTATAATATAATCCACATGCACCAGGTCACAAATAAACTTTCAGCCTATTGATGCTCGACAAGGATGTCACTTGATCGTTGCCAAGATTGCAATTTGAAGATATTATGTCATATACCCAGTAATTCCACTGCCTCTTTCAACTTTCGAACTGAAATACAGCAATGTTAACACTGCTGTTTGCGCTAAAAATAGGTGAGGGTGAGTTACCAATGAAGACGCCATTTGTATGAGGTCTACCTCAAGTTTGTTACTTTTCACTACACTTGTGCATACAAAAACTCAGGATTATTTCCGACTGAGTTATTTAAAGACTGTTTATTATTATATTAATATAATTGGGCTCTACACATTTATTTATATTTTATTACAAAACGACTGATTTATGAGTCTACAAATATCTCGAATCTACTAAAACCAAATCTATACGTTCAAATAAAATTAAAGTGTCTGTTTTTAATAGTAAAATAGCCGCTTTCTACCGCATAGATATAAATATATATACGGGACACATACTAGAATATTTGTTTTTTTACAATTTGTGTCTGACTGTCTGTTTGTTTGTTCCAGCTAATCTCTGCAATGGTTGGACCAATTTAGACTGACTGGGACTTTCACTGACAGATAACTTATATAATAAGGAGTAAGGTCTATAAAAAGTCACGATAAGACTGAAAGAAGCGGAGCATTAATTAAAAATGTGGAAAAATCTTAGAGGCGTGCGTTGCGTAAAAGTTTGTAGTTCGAAAGCAAATATGCTGCCTAAAGTCACATTTCCACGCAGACAAAGTCGCGAGGACAACTAGTTAATAGATAAAATAGGTCAGAGATTATAATGTATTCCTAGAATTTGCACTGATGATGTTTAGTCTTAATAATTTCTCACAAATTTTTAAGAGATTTTAAACATGGTCTATTCAATATATATATATATCCATGGATTTCCACTCAAAAATCTAGTATAAGTAGGTTATATACCTACATAAAAAACGTTTTTTGAAGAGTATAAAAGTTAGGGTACTGGTTTTAGCTTTAGTTACTGCTGTTACAGATTTATAATAGTCATAAACATACCTATATATTTATTAAATTCACGAATTGCAAGTAGGATGCATGTACGCTGTTATTATTTTTTGTGTGTGAAGGACTCGAGCCGTCTCCGCCTTTCACCTATGACTTGACACCGCACACACGTTAATTGTCGGCCGATCCGCCTCGGAAATCGCTTCGCTCTCGTTTCTACTAATTACACGAGCCGCTGCTTTCCCAATGGAAAACGTCGCCGCCGGAAGGAACGGGCATCGCGCCGGATACTGGTGAAGCCAGTTGAAATTTCAGTATTTTATATAGAAAATATACTGCTGAAAAATTTTCCATTTGTATTTTTCTTTTATAAATTACTAGCAGACTATGACTTTTCTTGGAATATTATTGGACACAGATTCATTTAATATCCCGGAGAATAACTGAATCTCCTAAAATTTTATAGAAGCCTTTTTTCTGTAATAGAAACCTATTTATGCGAGAATATTGAGGTAATGTTACTTTGTAACGTAAAAAAAACAAAAAAAATAAATTTACGACTTTATCGAGTGCGATCAATCGAATTTTTATTATTATTAAGTATTGTTTTAAAAACGTAGTTATTCATTATTAAGTGATATTTGTAATTTTTAAAAATATTTAGCCCTTGGTTAAGTGAAGTATCATCAAAAATATAATATGAATATATCAAATCATTGAGTGTTCTAAACAGGTCATAGGTATATTATTAAAATACTTAAAATGTAAAACTATTAAGAGTATATTTCGCACGTTTTATTGTATGTACTCGTATATTGATATATAATCTAACGGCTATCGATTATGTAAAAAAATTACAGCCAGATCCAGGTTACGACCTTTCTATTCTAGCGACATCTATTATTTAAATAACAAACTTAATGGTAAAAAGTTGAAAGCTGCAAGATTTCTAGATTCATTTTTTTGTGCAATGCCCTAAATATGTTGTGTTTATTGTGTCAAACTTTTACTAAATAAGAATGATTAATTTACATGACCAATTTAACTAGGTGATCTTTATTAAAGAGTTTGAAAATTTGTGTAGTTGTTTGAGTTACCGCATCGTAATATGTCACCGGCGCCGCGGAACGCCTGACTGTCGCCGACGGCCGGTTAGAATTTCAATTGGCACAAATTCATAGGCACAGCACATTCTGACATAGGTTTGAAAATGAACAAATAATTTTAAAAAGGAATTGGTATTTGGAATTGTCAGAGATTCAATAAAATAAAACAAACTCCTTCACACATTTTGAAATAATAATTGATTTTTTTTTCATATAATCTAGGTTATGTACGTACTGGAGGAGTTATGTACTGGTAGAGTTATGTACTGGAGGTCTTACAAAGGTCGTCTGCATTGATACCTCACTCTCATCTGTTTCTACCAAATAGCAGTTAGTATTGCTTTGTTCCGGTTTTAAGGGTGGGAGAGAAAGTGAAATTACTGAGTATAGTGACATAATATCTTCAAGTCAAGCTTGAAAACGCCCTTGTATATGCTTAGTTATACTTAATATGTTTGTCGACTGAGTATAATAAAAAAGTATACACAAATAAAGTCATAATACTTGTTTATTGTATCTAAAGCTAACGTTGAAAGACTGTTTACAAAATTTCATGAATTATTGTGGTCGAATTTCGACCACAGGCTGACCAACTGAATTACTAAACTACTAAACAGATTTGATTCAAATATTGTGCACTGTATGCAGATTGATACAAATTGAGTCGCAGTATTTTTTCATAATAATCTAATTCAGTTAAAATCTGTCGAGTTACCTTGTCTCTAGTTATGTTAAAAGTTCGAATGTCATAGTGTCATTCATAACGGCTTTACCGATTGTCATAAAATTTAAGTACATATTCGGTAAGTCCGAGGCTACTATCTATTTTTCATACCCCTAAATGATAAGAATTGATCACTCCTCACATATCTTTTTAATTTTTTTTTATATATACTTACACCCCTAAATTTTTACCTTTCTATCACCAATCCTTATTATTAATATCGATATTTAATTTTTTCCCCCACCATTTTGACCTTTTTATGGGGTGAACTTTCAAAAACCCTATCTAAGTGTATCCTTAAGTTATAAAAGGAACCCCTGTGCAAAATTTTCAAGTTTCTAACTTTTATAGTTTGGGGCCGTCGTTGATATATGAGTCAGTTAGCAATTTCTTTTTCTATATATATATATATACAGATTAATCCCTTGTCTAAACTCGCCTAGTCCACTTAGCTTGCATTATAAACACAATGGACGTACACTGACAAGTCTTATATGCAGTCGGTTTCCGCACGAAAGATGATAATAAATTGCAATCGGTCATCCTGTTCACTCATTTGGAAAGTTCTTAAGTGTAGAAAGAGTCGGACTATGCAACGGTATCATTACTGTTAAAGAACTTGAGATGGTAACTGCGTTATTGGCCGTACCGTTTGTTAATTAGTCTATGGAAAAAATCGCTCAGCCACTGATATGCGGATAATATAGACGTTATCTGTGTTGCGTTACGTCTCAGCTGTTTAATTATTTATGCAGCTGTTTTATAGGCAATGTCAGCTGAATGATCCCGGCAATCTAACATGGCGTTACTGATACTTCAATAACGCTAATGTAGCTGTTATTAAAAAAATCTATTCACACTTGCACACATTGACCTAACTCCTTTTACTTGACTAAGTTGGTATGGATATTAATCTTAATACTATAATATACATTTAACATCCAAGCTCAGACTAAACATAAATATTCATTATATACGGACGAGCAATAACGACAACTCAACTACAAATGTGAATGTCCGGGAATGCTAAAGTTTTCGAATACATACAGAAAACTAATTTGTCGTCGAGCCACAAACCAATTTTAAAACTAATCACCTAACAATAGTGTTCGTTGCAGAGTTCTTTACGCGATCCAAAGAAAAGTACTAGCTAGAAAAACAAATGAAGGTACATAGCCAAAGGCAGTTCAATACAGCGTATGTACTTACTTTATAAAAGGTGAAATCAATTAATTATAATCATTATTTACAACTAACAATGGCGCGTTAGTGTTCCTATGCGCAAAAAATAATAACAAAAATGGCGTGTATTTTCTTATGTATAATATAAATCCTATTAGCTATCTTGTTGCCGTGAGGTACCGGCAGAGTAGACTAGTACCTCCCTCTTTATCAGGTGTCGAAAGAGGCGACTAAGGTTCCACAACCGACAGATGACGGTATATCCGTCCAAAACAGTGTAGCTCAATTACACTCACAATTACTATACGATCGATTCTCTACTACAACAATTACATTGCTAGAGGACATTGATATACGACATTGTCTTTTCGTTCTAAAATATTTCCCGAAAAAGGGTCTAGTCCAATCACGGGCAGTACATAAATCCCGAAATAGTTCGAGTCGCACTGAATAGGGTTGCCCCGATGAACACAAACAAAATGGCTTCAGAGGTCGGGTTCAAAACGAACTAATTATTTACATAAACAGTTTCGAGCCAGCTCATGAGGGCACTAGAGTGTGACACGTTGTAATTTTAGACTTTCCTCTACGTAAACAGACGATTTAAAACACCTACGTAACTATTTAAATCCGTTAAGGATTTGCGCGCTTTTGTTTTGTCGATCAATTTTGACTTTTGTACTTGTAATATTTTCTAACATGTGTGCGTTCACTTTTCCATGAGGTACCGGCGTAGTAGAATAGTACCCCTCACTGCACCAGGTGTCGTAAGAGGCGAATAAGGTATCAGAACCGATAGATGGCGGTATATCCATCCAAAACAGTTCAGCTCAAATGCACAGCTGTGCTCTGCGATTGCCAAACGCGGCAGTTATGGGCAAAAATCCTCCTTTCTTGGAGAATCCTATGTCCAGCAGTGGATTTCCAATGTCTGGTATGACGATGTTGATGATGCGTCCACTACTCATAATAAAACTGTTTCTTTAACGGCTTTTAAGTATTGATCAGGTTACCAGATACTATCATCACCTACTGCGTGGATGTGAACACAAATGTAAATATTAAATACTCATACTATATACTATAACATACATACAACTTTAAATTATGATACTTAAATACATTTAATATATACTTAATAGTTAGCTAGACGAAATTACACCGTAATTAAACCATAATTGTCAAAGTACATTGTCATCCGTTCGCGTAATTTTCTTAATAAAGGTTTTTTAAGCGTTTATTTTTAATAGACAGAGTAATTCAAGAGGAAGATTTATAATGCATGCATGATATAGTACATATGATACGTGCATAATATAGTAAAGTAACACTGTTTTTAGAAGTTTCTAATGTGATGTCGTAAGTAAAACAATTTTGATTGCGATTACATTGAAAACACTGTCTAAACCCGATGTGATAAATCTAAATAATGCACTACAGTATTGTACACCATAAAATGGACAACAAAAAAATCCGCGGTGGTATGCCCATCTCTTAGGGATGGTTATTCCTAAGAGCAAATAAAGCAACGACAATTGATAATATGGTTTAGTTAAGACGCTGGGGTGCGT
>JACJUM010002819.1:4984058-5064701 GCA_020976665.1 Heortia vitessoides | reverse complement strand
TATAGTCCGTAGGTAATCTGTATACGATACGATCTGTATACGTTAATTCTGTAGATAATCTGTATACGATACGATCTGTATACGTTAATTCTGTAGGTAATCTGTATACGATACGATCTGTATACGTTAATATAGCATGTAGGTAACCTGTATACGACTTCCTACTCGGCAACCTACAGGTTGCCGACAAGTCGTATACGATCTGAACATTATTACTCTGATATTATACTTAATTTGATATTACAAATAGTATTAGAAACATAATTATAAATATATTAATTCCCACACCATATTTCATAAAAGCTGTAGGGTACTGGTGGAGTAGAATAGTACCTCTCTCTAGGTACTATTGTACTCCGCCGGTACCAGGTGTCGTAAGAGGCGACTGAGGTACCGGATCCGAAAGATAGTGGTATATCCATTCGAACAGAGCAGCTACAATTCTACAGGGAGAAGATGGGCAGCAACATCGTTGGCACGAAGTTTCGTACTATCGCCACCACGCCGGCCCAGCGCGGCAATTATGGCTAAAATCTTCCTATCTTGGGGAGGCTTATGTCCAGCAGTGGATTTTTTATAGCTAATATGATGATACCATACATTTATCTGACTCAGTGATTAGTCGCTTTAACCATATGTTTTACGTACATCAGATAACAGAGGCATCACAAATATACTACGTTAATATATATATTTAACACCCAGACACTAAATAAGCACCAATACCATCATATAAATGTTGGTCCTGGGTGAGGATTGAACCCACACACAAGACAAACGCACAAAGATAGGATATCTACCATCTGTGCAATCAGGCCTGTCGAAATTCTAAGTTAAGGGTTACAAGCTGCATACAAACCTTCTTCATGTAAAAATAAAAGCTCGATTTAAATTCCAGATTGCTCAACTACTTACTTACTAATTAAATGCGCGAAGCTCGTATGGGAGAACACTCGAAGCGTAATTCCAAAGTTAAGGGTTCAAGTCTATTGAAAAGGCACTTATTTGGACTTATCAATACTACGTTAAAAGTGTTGAGCCTTAGTGTTTAACTATTTATATTAGTTAGTTAGTTAGTTATAAGACTCCAAACTTAAGCAGGATATAGGTTCCGACAAATTAATATGACTATAACGTCAAATACCCCTATACAAGGGAAAGCTTACATTAAAGTGATCATCATCATCATATCAGCTATAGAAAGTCTACTGTTGGCCATAGGCCTTCCCAAGATAGGGGAAATTTTGCCCGTAATTGCAGCGCTGGGCAAGCACGGTGGTAATCGTAGAGCGCAACTTTCGCGGAGGAGATGCTGCTGCCCATCCCCACCTTGTAGTATTTAAGTTTCGCTTTGTCGGATAGTTATACCGCCATCTGTCGGTCCCGTACGCCGGTACCTCACGGCAAACATTAAAATGGTCAAGATCCCTAAAAGATAATGCTCGGTCGGGATATATTTGTCGTACACCGGTTACAGATGTCAGCAACAGATTTAATAAAATCTCCAGCACGGGTTGCTTCTTATCCCTGCGTATACCGCAGTGATAAAGTAAGAAGCAATGTGTGAGTCGGCACTAAAGCAGACAATCTTATTTTAGTTTTGTTTTGTTTTTTATATTTATTATTTATTTACTTTATATTATTTTTATTATTAGATTAGGTCGAAAAACAAGCGTACGATTCACGTGACAGCTAGTGTCACAGCATCCTATGAACACGTAATATCACGAGGTGCCTTGAAGTTGTTATATCACAATACTCGGTAATTTCACTGCCTCTCTCACCCTTGAACAGCGATGCGAACACTTTACTTAATTCAAAGTCAATTTAAACATTAATAATTCATTAAAGTTCTCAAATTAAAAGTTTCTAACTGTCAACTATTGAGTTTTTATTGTAATAGCTATGTGTATATCATACATGGGCTTAACAATAAAATACAGCGGTTAGCAACAATGTCCGAAAGGACAGAAGGTTTATAGTCTGATAACGAGAAGGTTTAATGGTACATGGTCATGTTTCACGAATTCGGGTGCGAGGTCTAATGGGGTCATTAACTATACACGCTCGGGTCCTTTCCTTTCACGGCTCACTGAATCACGCTGACTCTAGAAGGGAGTAAAGGGGGAGAGTGTGTATATGTAAGTAAAACAGGTAAATGCGATATTTTATGTTTTTATTGAAATGATGATAGATTCAGGTTTATTTGCATTACAAATGAACAGAAAACTTTATTGCAAATGTTTATGCTGGTTTTATTTTTGAAGCCTTTGTACTTATTATGTTAATAGGTGTTTAAGATACATTTCTCGAATTGAATAACATTACTTGTTTATTTGAGTGTATTTAATAAGTGAAAATTAAAAGTTAATTCGGTAAGCTAATGTAAGTTAAAAATATTTTCAGGTGTTCAAGATACTTCAAATAAAAAATAAAGTAGGTAGTTAAAATCGAGACGATCACTGGATTGTATTGATTAATCGACAATTTTTTGCATAGATATACCGCCATCTGTCGGTTCTGGTACCTCAGTCGCCTCTTACGACACCTGGCACAGAGAGAGGAAGGTACTATTCTGCTCTACCGGTACCTCACGGCTCGACAAATGATTTTTAACGGTGTGCTTATCTATCTGCCCTGCCCATTCCTGACACATTGAGTGATGTCTATAGTTCTTATATGAATTATTATTCTTTGCCTGGTCCGTGTATATACGGGACAAACAATTCAACATCGTTCTCTCAAAGTTGATCGAAACGAGAGTAAAACTTTTCGACAAGTTGATTTAAAGCAACTCAGGTACACTTAGTAAGTAGGTGTTGAAGTTTTCCCCAACAAGACGTAACAAGACTAACAATTTTGTCACAGTAAACAAGTTATCAAATCAGTATACTTATTATATTCTAAAGGAAAATAAGAAAACAGGATTTCTCTGTTGTCACTCAAGCAAATTCGATTTGGCACTCCTATTGTCACCTTGTGTTTTTTATTCGACGAGCTCTGAAAGTTAATGTCCCTGTCTTATGCCTTAAGGGTCGTGGGTTCGATCCTCACTCAGGACAAAAAATTATGTAAAGAACACTTGTGCTATGTGTCTAGTACTGAATATAATTAGGTAGAGTAGAATAGTACCAACTGTACCAGCTGTCGAAAAAAGTAACTAAGGTCACAGAACCGACAGATGGCGGTTCTGGTACCGGAATGGAAAAGTACTTTAAGGTTCTTATTTCCGAATCAGGTAAAGGAAATTTAAAATTATCTCCGGAAGATTTCAATAGACAATAGAAAAGGCGTTTTAAAAAACAGGAAATTGCTAATGATAATAATTTAATTTGGATTTGCTATTATTTATGTTAATATATATATATATATATATATATATATATAAATATATATATTAAAATTTTGTATATATATATATATATACAAAATTTCTCACTGACGCTTCGCTCCTACTGGTCTCAGCGTAATGTTATATAGCCTAAAGCCTTACTCTATAAATGGACTATCCAACAAAAAAATAATTATTCAAATCGGACCAGTAGATCCTGAAACAAACAAACAAACTCTTCCGCTTTATAATATTAGTATAGATTACCCAGTAATTTCACTGCATCTCTTACCCTTTAAACAAAATAATAGCAATGCGAACACTGCTTTTTGGTGCGGTAGAAATAGGTGAGTGTAAGGTGCTAATGCAGACGACCTCTGTACAAGATCTACCTCGTTTCCCCTTAATAGGTACATACAAAGAATGTATACAATAGTAAGAAAGAATACCTTTATTGTGTATTATGTGGTGTAGAAAGAAATATACAAAGGAAAATAAATATTTGTTAACAAAAATAATTATTATTATTACAAACATTCGTTTTGAATTAAATATGATATTTATAACAATAAATGTCTTTCTCTCAGTTTTGTTACACTTAACAAATCGATAATCATGAGAATTGCAACGTGAACTCGGTTGACGAAAAAAAACTATTGCGCATGCGTTTATTTTATAAGAATTATGTCTAACATTATTTAAGTAAATATATATCCGTGTAAGGCTTCTTCATCTGATATTGTATCCAAATAGATCTAGTATAATCAAATAGAGTACGGGGGCTAAGTTCCTTTGATTTGATTACCGTCACGGACGGATCCTGAATAATAAATTGACTTGGCAAACTCATTCGCAGTACAGGACTCAGGTTTGGTGATCTTACGTTTAATAATGAAAATATTTTCTTACTAAATGTTTACTAAAAAAAAACTATTTGTCAGGCTTCATTCGGGCCTCAAACCTGCATTTTCCCTTGCCGGATGACTATACTAACGTTGTGTTACTGAGGCCTAATATAGAGGTCGATTTTTTTTGAGTGTTCTTTTTGTGCCGAGAAATCAGTGCAATCCCTTCAATGTAGTATTTTTACTTGTTAGACAGTTGAATTAATTTAATTTTGTATAGTAACTTCCTCCATATCAATACGCTGTACATACATACTTACATATAAATAAAATTGGATTGTCTTTTCGCATTATTATAATAACTGTATTTACTAATTGCCTTTCTGTATGTTTGAGTCAAAGTCTGAAACGGCTGGGCCGGTTTTGATAGAACTGACAGCTGGAGGATGAACAGGATGAACAGGATAGCTGATATAACAAGGAGTAACTTTGGCCAGTCATACATGGCATCAGCCAGTATATTACTAGTAAGTAAGGAAAATATTTTTTAATGTGCTGCAATCGAAAAAAATAGATGGCCATGACTATATCAAGGTTGTTTCAAATTACCATTCTATTTTCCATTGAAGAACTTGGAATAGCATTTTCAAAGGAAACAATAAATATACTTCTTATATTCTGATACTATCGACAATAAATCACTTGTCTGGCACATCTATTATTTAGTTGGAAGTGAGATTTTTCTTTGATTGATTGCAGGTTTTCAGACTGAAGGTCTTTGATTTTATTTTTAGTTCTAAAATGTTTGGTCTGAAATTAATCGTAAAAAAACTATAAATTAGTAACAAAGTAAAACAAAAACTATAAACTACGCAGACATATACGCACTAAATTAAAAGCTACGCACTAAGTAAAATAAATAAATTAATAAAAAAAATATGAAAAAAGTAAAAAGAAAGACAGTAACCATCATCACAGCAGCTATTGACCATCCAATGTTCGATATAGACCTTAGTTTACCCACAAATGCTGCGCTGGGCAGACGTGATGGTAGTCGAAGAACATAGCTTAGCAACGAGAATGATGTTGAAATTTTTCTAGATGGTATTGTTTCGGGTGGAAGTACGGTTATCTGGCGGTCCGGTAATTTATCCATCTCTTATAACACCTGGAACAGGGAGAGGTAGAGGAACAGAGGTACTAAACAACACCATAAGACCATAGGGGCGAGTTCTGTGTCCGCGTGTTAAATGTATATGTGTATATTTAAGTTATATATTTGTGATTATTTTACATGAGACCACGTCGACATACAAGCATACAGTCTGCTTGATTATAAACATCACTGTAGCCTAAACATTTAAGAAAACTTAAAGATGTCAATCACATTACCCAGTAATTTCACTGCCCCTCACACCTGAACATAGCAATGTGAACACCGCTCTCGGTAGAAGTAAGAGAGAGTAAGGTACTAATGCAGACGATCTTTTGTACGGGGTCTACCTTTTGTAAATTCCTCTGTTGTGATGTCCACACATGTCTGATGTAACACAAGTGGTTTAAGCGACTTATCCCGGAATCGGGCCAACGTATGAGATGTTGTGAAACGAACGTGAAACGAACTTAGTGATTGTAGTAATTACTACTGCATTCATTGTTCATTATTGTCATAGTCATGCAAGTTCGTTATTTAAACTTTGAATATTCGAATTGACATTCATGATGTCGCTAATAAAATGTATTATTTATGCTGCCTTATTTTATTTAAATGTATAACATCATCTGTGATAATTTTTAACTATCTTTCCTATTGAAATTTCAGTGAAGATATCTGTCACCATCATCATCATCATCACTATCATTACAGCCATTGAAAGTCCACTGCAATGTGATGCTGCTGCCCATCCCTACCCTATGCATTTGAGCTACACTGTCTATGATGGATATACCGTCGCCTGTCGATTCTGGTACCGAAGTCGCCTCTTACGATACCTGTTACAGGAGGTACTATTCTACTCTGCCAGTACCTCACGTCACTCTGTCAGAAGCTGTTTTAAAAAGTGTTAAATATGCCAACTTTAAACTAGTTGAAGTCGGATCACTCTTCCTGTCTTTAAAACATAACAAATACACAAAAGAAACAACGAATAAAATGAATTCTTTATAATGCACCGAACAGGCAAAGGTTAATGAATGAGCGACGTTACTCCGTGTTTACAGCTACACGTTGCTTTCGGAGGAGCTATTTTCGTAAACTGTTGATCGTACAATTTTCCGTTTCACGCGAGAGACACATTTGCCAGTTACCGAACTCGATCGCGGTGATTCGATTTACAGAGTGGACTATCGAGTGCCAGGATGAATAATAAACGCGACCGGATCCCGAAACGGGAGTGATTAGGGAGTAATTCCCGTGAAATTTTGTTTAATGCTCACAATTCGTGGCTCACAATTTTTGTACATTTTGTACATTTATTCTCATGTTTTTTATGTTTGATTTTTAATGTTTTATTTAATAAAAAAAATGTTTTCTAGAAAAAAGGGTCTTTTGCAAAATGCGTCTAAATGTGCACGTTTAGTCTTAGTCAATCAGTGATTTTCTTAAATATAGTAACTAACTTTCTGCAAGGCTTTATTTTATAACTCAACGTCTCGTATAAGTGGGGGGCAAGAAATTTAATAATATCAATTCTCACAACGTACATTACCCTGACTCCGTGGTAAACGTGGTTTAAAGCACAACGCCAGACACAGATCAAACACAAATTTTCGGATATAAATATTTGCTCTAGATGGGAATACAATCCACGACTCCTGGCTCACAAGATAGAATCACTGCACCGCGTTCGCCGGCGAACGCGTGCAGTCTCTGCCCCAACGAGCGATAACCGGCTGCCGTAGAGCTGCCGGGCTCATTCCGTCCGTTCTCTTTTGCTGATTTTCATAATTAAATTCACCCCCAACGATATCCACCCGAGCCTAGGTCAAACCTCTAGAGGCGCCCTCGAGAGATCGCCGTCGATCCCGCTCAGATCCCGCTCAATTTTTCGGTGGCACTGGAATTGACGTCTGAGTAGTCCAGAAATAGGTTCGTCCGAAACAAACAAACAATTTGGACCCGTCAAAAGATTTAGATTCACAAATTAGCCCGACAGGTGGCGCTGCAGTTCATCGTTCAGAATAACGTCTATCGCGTCCGCTACTATATAAATATAACCACTATTTATTATAAATGATATTTGCAACGCGCATTTTTTCTAACGGCTGACAATTATGACCAGCGCTATTAGAAACGTTATTGGAGTCCTAAGTTTCTTTGGTATATCCTATTATCTGTGCAACTTCTTTTTTTCTAACAATTTTCCTTGCTAAGACACGTAGACACGTAAGATCTCCTCTATGAACACAACCAAACAATTGGTAAAACAGGTCAAGCCCTTCACGCGAGATGGCGTGACCAATGGAAATAGTGATACACTTATATATTTATAGATTAATTGTCCATTCATTTGTAAACTCGATACCTAAGTAGGTACTAAAGATGTTTATTCGCGTCATATATATTTCATTCTGCAGGAATATAAGACGAAGATAAATATTTCCTCCGACGTTTCCCGCAGCGGTGACGGGATAAGCTTGTTTTGTCCCAATATTCCCGGAGGGTGGTTTCAGAACGTTTCATAAGAATTCTATTAACGGTCCGCCTTTGATGTGTTTGTTTTGTTATCTTAGCTTAGGACTAGACTAGTCATACGGGACATAATAGGCTTGATCTATCTTGAGATTATACGAGTTCTATAGTTCTGAAATAGGAGATTAGATGTACGACAGCATCGCAAGTACAATGGAATATAAACCGTATTTTATATACATGTTTACATTTTAATCGTCATTATCATACCAGACATTTATAGTCCACTGCTGGATATAGACCTTCCCAAGAAAGGGGAACTTGCCTATAACTGCCGCGATGGGCAAGCGTGTTGGGAATCGCAGTGCGATGCTGCTGCTGCCCATCTCCGCGTTGTGCAATTGAGCTGCACCGTTTCGAATGTAAATCCCCGGTACTGTAGTCGCCTCTTACGACATCTGGTACAGGGGGAGGTACTGTTCTACTCTGACGGTGACTGAGTGAGAAAAAGTGAGCCATACTCACTTTGGTTACTTCAAAAGGCTATGTTATGTTTTCGGAAAAAAAATAAAAAACACTACCTAAAATAGATCAAAGTAAAAAGAATTTGCATTTCTGTGCGTTTGTAATAAGTAAACTAAGAAATTAATGAATCCCTTTCTAAAACATTTTTATGATATAAAAATTTACTTATCAGAAGTGATATTCGACCGGCCCGTTGGCGCAGATGGTAGTGATCATGTGCGGCCAAGGTCGTGCGAGCCCTACCCAGGACAAGAATTTATATGATGATATTTATGATAGTTCTTAGTCTGGGTATTAAATGTATTAAAGTCATATACTTGTGATTTGTGTGCCGTGACTAAGGTTTAAGTGTAAAGAACCGACGGGTGGCGTTATATCCATCCGAAACAGTGCAGCTTAAATGCAAAGGGCGGGGATGTGCAGCAGCAGTCCATAGCTGCGCTCTGCGATTGCTAACACGCTTGGCCAGCGCGGCAGTTTTGATAAAAAAACCTTATTTCTTGAAGAGGCTTATGTCCAGGAATGAACTTCCAGTGACTGATATGGTGATGATAATGATTATTGGTAGTTTGGATTATTCATGGGTTACTTTTTGTTCCGAAACCATGTTTCCGTCAGATATATTTAGTTCTATTTGGTGACGATTTGTCATTTCTCTATTATCTGATGTCCGTAACACAAGTGCTTTAAGCGACTTATCACAGAATCAATTCATTTGTGATGTAGGTAGCATATTGCATTCCCATTTTGTCACGGGAGGGGAAACTACGTCAGTGAAACCCCAGAGCGCTGCTAGTGATATTTTGGAAAGCGATGTTTGTTAATTTGATTTAATTATTATCCTCACTTGATATAAAAATATTCACAAAGCAACAGAATAACAATAGAGTAATTTCTGAGCAGAAAAGGGCACAACATAATTTTCATCTCATAAAGATTTTTCATGACCGACAAACATTGTTTGATTTAATATGAAAATTCCCGAACTCGACAATTTTATATCCTCGTAAAATGTATGACGAAACAGTAGTAACTGGTATTTACAGCTTTTTGTTTGAAATGGCTGATTGAATGTTGACACTAAGAGTAATTGTTTCCACAGCTCTTTCATTCGAAATATATTATTGGGATTGGGGATTATTATTGGGGGATATTTCAATGATGATTTCGGTATGTAACCTTTCTCGATAAGTGGGCTATGTAATACAGATATTTTCCGATTTAAACTAATTTAATAAGTTTAAATAATTCTATTCAACTATTTAAAAAAGTTTTCAAGCAGAAAGTTTTCTTCATAAGGTAACTATAGCATTGATATGAAAATATTCTTGCGTGTTTGACGTTTGCTTTCAACAATTATTAAACTTGGAAAGGACCTTTATCTTTCGTCGCAGACTGTGCAGTGTGAAACTCCGGGAGCATGCTGTCATCTTCCCACGCGGCTTAGTCTTTGTGTAAAACGGAAGAGTGAAATTATTTCTAAAAACTACATCTTCCTATAAAAACGTCAATTATCCACGCTCGTTTTCGGTCAAGTTACGTCCATCGCTGTCGCTCGCTTCAGTTGACATTTAGTATTGCAAAGTATTGCAGTGAGCAGTGTTGACTATCCGAGCTTTTGGATTTAAAAATACTCTCTAACAGACAAGTACCATGTCGATTCGAATGTAAGGATCAGGGTTAATACGCTTTTTTAAGATACTCAAACCACCTTAAAAGGGGTTTTTAGAAAATGGGAAATTCGTTTATCTAAATTCTTTCGTTAAGAGGGTAGAATGGAGAGTGGGGGGGGGGGGGGAATTTAGTATAAAAGTTTTGCAAATTTTAGGTTGCTGTTGATCGGGTATACTCTACATAAAATAATTCAAAATATTCCAATCCAATTAAATTATTTCGATCTTATCTTTCTAATATTATAAATTTAAAAGTAAATTTATTCGTTACCTCTTCACGCTTTATTTATTCAATCGATCTTATTAAATTATAACTGGAAAAAATATAGAGTACCTTTCATCCCTATAAAAGTACTATTTCCATGGAAATTCACGATCTCAAGAAATTGGATGAGTTAGATTTCATGTGAAATTTCTCAATCAAAAGTCAGGTGTCGTTTTATGGTTTGAAGGGAAGCAGAGGCACTGAAATTACTAGGTGATACGACATCATATCTTCAAGTTCAAGGTCGGCAATGCGATAATGATATTTATAGGCTATTTTTACAATTACGCATAAGTGGCACCCAAATCATTAATAGGATTAGCAATTTTTGACACAGTGAAGAAACTTCTGGTATAGACTGAAAATAGTTAACATTTGTACAGAAGATTTAAAATACTTTACATTAGTATTTTCAAAGGAATAGGGTTCAAAAGGATTTCAGTTCTTGTACGGAAATACGGTCGTGGTATTCAACTATTGTTTGCTCAAAACAATAGTAATTTAATTCTTGCTCTGTTTGCATACAAAGTCACATAGATTGTTTGAAATAAGGCCCAAATTTGCGACGGAGACGAGAATGTTCTTCTCAGCTTTGTAATTTTGTCTTGCGGCTCTTTTTTATCGTCTTTTAGGTCTCGAAATTACTTATAGATAAATTAATTTTATATATATTAAGGAGGCCGTAAAATAGTTAATAATAGCCAAATTTTAAAAACGTTGCCATTAAATTTTTGTTTAATTTATAAATTCATACATCATTTCATACCATATTGAACTAATTCGGAGAGTTCGTTTATTAACTTGTTTGACGGATATCAGATATCAACGGAATTTTAAATATAATTACACCATACAGATACACAACAAACACACATTTATTCATGGTAATGTTTGCCCTGGGTAGGAGTTAAAGTCTTGCATAAAATAGGAACACTACCAAATGCTCCATCTGGCTTGTCAAGATCCTGTGCAAATGTTTTTATTTACCGACCGATTTGCTTGCAATAATTTATTATTAGATACGATTGAAGGTGAATGTGCATTAATAAACGTTATCTTTTTTGTCTATTTCTGGTGTTAGCCTTTAAGAATTGCTATGTAGGACGCGTTCTTCGAATGATTTTTTGTACTTATTTATCCATATAAAATGTACTATATAAGACGTTTTAATGATTTTGTATCATGTGTGGTTAAAGTGAACGCAGTTAAGTGTTTACTAATGTTTAAATGTCAATAAAAAAACAGAATTTGGGCATTTATTTGATGCTGTAGTGCATTTACCACCTTGGTGATTTTGAGCCAACAAATCTTTCACCATAAGAAATCTACTTCCTACCGAGTGCAAAGACTATGTTATATTTTTGTAAAAAATAAGAGAGCGCTACCTAAAATAGAACTATGTGAACAGGATTTATATTTTTGTACGTTTGTAAGAAAAAAACTCATAGGTTATAAAATAGTTGCCAGATTACTTAAACTCTTTAAAGAATAGAAAATTACATTACCAGGAAGTGACGTGGTTAACATATTGTCACGGGTGAGTCAAGAGTGATTACGTGAGTGCAATCGATTTTGTGTATTAAGTGTTCCTTCGACTTTGTCATATCATACATTTCATCATATAAGCCATAAGAAGTCCACTGCTGGACATAGGCCTCCCCAAGAATGGGGAAATTTGCCCATAATTGCCGCGCTGGGCAAGCGTTTTGGCAATCGCAGAGCGCAGCTTGCATGGTGGGAATGCTGCTGCCCATCCCCGCCCTGTGCATTTGAGATACACTGATATGGATGGATATACCGCTATCTGTCGGTTCTGGGACCTTAGTCGCCTCTTACGCCACCTGATACTGAGGGAGGTACTATTCTACTTTACCAATACCTCACGGCATCTATTTTTAATTAAGTATATTTATGTCACATCTCGTCACTTGTTCTTTTTTCCTTTGAAATGCTGTTTATCTACCCAGGGAACAATGTGTATTCTGTGAATTTGGAAAAGTACCATTAAAACGGGAAAACAAACCTCAATTTGGGGAGTAAATACTCGGAAATAGTGTTTGTCTCTGTATTTTCTTGGGCAATCTTCTTTGTTTGACGCCGAGTCGTTTAAGTATCTAACTTTCTCGTGTGCAAAAATTATGATAGAATACAAAATTCCAAGAAGGCCTTGCCTTTGATTATTATAAATAAATATATAATAATTTTAAATATAGAATAAATTGCTTGGGATTGAACTGCTTTAACCACCAGCTTTAAGACAAAGGTTTGTTAGCGCCGAAGCCGGTAGGGTTTTTTTACTACTATAAAGATAGTGTGGGTAGAATCTTTATCACCACCAGTTTTTCTTACAGGTTCCTTTCTGGTGGGTTGTGTAAAGTACCTGCACCTGTAGTTAATTTAGTTTTAAGTCTCGTCTGGTGCCATAATGAATTTACCTATATGTTAGATAACTTTTGTGATCTTTTGGGTCATCAGGGTCGTCTGTATTATATATAAATATGCATAAAATCACTTCCTTATTAGAAATATTAATGTTATTATTTTCACTTATTTTATTACTATTTTAATGACGATTAATGCTTGCATAAAGTATATTTGACTTTAAAACAAATGCAATTCAAGATAGAACCTATACTCATTAGTCTGTATTTTTTTTTTTGGTTTTGTTAAAGACAGAATTGTGTAATGATTTTTGTAAAAAGTAAGAGGAATAGTACTATACTAGCATCTTGACCAATTCAGCTTATATTTTTTCGTATATTTCTTAAGGTATACGGAAATTTTAATGAAAAAAATAGTGATACTATAATTGATAATTAAATATTTTGTGAGTCATATTCCTTGGTTGTCTTTTTTTCTATCAATTCACTTCTCTTGGACACAACAATACATTTCTTTTTGTAAAACAATTGTCTTTAATTTTCATCGTCAACGAAAACATTTCAAATCAACAGGATAATACCTCGATGATGTCAGGGCAGGCCAGAACGTAAAAGACCTTATTGTAAACAAAACTTATATTAATAAGCTAGCAAATTCTCTGCTAGACATATGCCCAAGAGATATTTTGAGCACTCTTGCCCATATATATATTACTTATTGGTCCATAATAGACCGCCATCTGTCGGTTCCTAGGCTGCAAGTTAGAAACGTTCCATTCTATATTCTAGGAACCTCGCAGCTATTATCTATATTTATGTTCTTTAATCAAATGTTCATGTTAGCTGTAACATTAACAGGCTTGTGTAGTAAAGATGGCTGGATTATTATGATTATGTTGTTCCAACCGCAAGCCCCAATTATATTTAATATATTAATTAATTCAAATGTATTCAACGTAACGTCATTTCACTTTTGCCGCTTTCAAAAAAGTACTAAATAAATCTTGGCAGATAAACAATCATGCATTGATAAAAAAAGAGCTGTGAAAAAAGTACAGTTGCATGCAAAAGTGATATCTGTAAATCATAGATAGTGGAGAAACGGTTTGCGGCGGTGGTGCGGTTGTAATTAGGAAAGTGACAGGGCAATTAAGGCGTCTGCCCACTGTGCTGGCGTTTATGACGCGTATGCGCACAATGCGCCTGCTATTGTCCATAGTGGACAAAGTTTACAAAGGTGATACAAGAAAGATTATAATAATTTTTACATGTTCAGTTTAAATATTATGATTCTACTTTTTGATATTGGCATGTTATTGTGTACCTATTACACAGGTAAGCTGTGAGATACCGGCAGAGTAGAGTAGTATCATCTGTCAGTTCCGGTACTCCGGTTCGCCTCTTACTACACCTGGTTCAGAAGGAGGTACCATTCTACTTTACCAGTAGTCACACGGCCACATATAAAGTATGTTAATTAAAATCATTGTAAAATTAAGCTTTCACAAGTTGATCAGTAAAAGTAAGCTACTACTTTGATCCCTAGGCATGTAACCTGGTTTCGGGAAATCCTCGCAGGGGAAAGCTAGTTTTTTTTTTATTGTAGAAAGAATAAAACTATATCCCATAAACTCTGGATTAGTTACCAGTATCAAAGCAAACAAACGTAACTGTTGTGTGTCAACGCTACCATTTTACAATAGACCTAACAATTTATATTATTGACATCTAAACTTGAAATGGACAAACATGACAAAACCCTAGGCATTGTACCCAAATATTAAGACCTAATGTATTTGTCTTTTGTTTAAGGTCAGAATTAATCGTAGGTTTGTTTTAACTACAACAATAACATTCTAGTATAAACTTATTTCTATACATACATTTGTAACTCAAACATAAAATAATAATAATATATAAATTTACACAGCGTCTCATACATACGCCGAGATAAGTCGCTTAAAGCACTTATGTTACAGAAATCAGACAACAGAGGATTCAAAAATATAATACTCAAACATATATTTTAACACATATACACAGAACAAACATATATTCATCATTTAAAACAAAATGTATCGAACCCACGACTCTTGGCGCACAATATAGGATCACTGCCATCTGCGCCATCGAGCCCATCATAATAATATTAGTTTTCTTTGTTCCCTTTGTAGTTGTGTTCCCTCTGTAAATATAATTTTACTTGTATTAGAACGTATTTACAAGCACTACAGTAGCAACCCACAAATGACGTCACAAAGCAAAAATATACATTTAAAGCTACAGTATACAATGTCTAAACCAACGTGCGTCCCCTCTGAGTGATTAGACACTTGAAAGTCCAACAAAGAGTTTTTTTGTACTGCCGTGAACAAAATCATTAGAGTTATATTGATTATCTGTGCCATTAATACCAGCTCGTCTTGTTTTCCGACACGCAAAATTTCAATTGTTGGCCTGTTTGACGTTAATGGTGATTTATCGTTTATTCTCTTTTAGTTCCTTGCTGTTTGCAATTCTAATACGTTTAAATAAGGAACAGAACAAATACACATTGTATAATATTTTTTTTTATATATATATTATTGATCATCATCATTATCACATCAGCCATTAGAAGTCCACTGGTGGACTGGATACGCCTCCCCAAGTAAAAGCGAATTTTGCCCATAATTGCCGCGCTGGGCAAGCCTTGGCAATCGCAGCCTTCACCGTGTGAATGCCGCTGCCCATCCCTGCCCTGTGCATTTGAGTTACACCGATTCGGATGTAAATTCTCTCCTCTCGCTTCTTATGATACCCAATGCAGGGAGAGATACTATTCTACTCTGCCAGTTCCTCGGTATCCTACCTTTTACCGCATAGTACCGGCTGAATAGAATAGTACCTCCCCCTAGTTTTGTCAGTGCAGATTTGATTATTCTAGTGTCATATCAGCAATGGATAAATGGTCAGTTATGTTTTACGTCAGGCAATTAGCCAAAGCTCAGCCAATGTTATAAACGTAAATATATATAAACGTAGTTCGATCAAACAGCTATATCTGCATAATGCAGTGATCCGCTGAATTCCGCAGCCATTTCTGTTATTAATTGTTATCGCAAACCACTTAACTTTACAAGGACTGAGCTTTGACCTACATACCTACATATTTGATTAAATTTTCATCTATTGAAGTTGTTAAGATTATTTAAACTTAAATAACGGCTTTAGATAATTTATTTTTAAAATATTTATCTTATTTACGTATTAAAATTACGACTTAAAATTACACATATTTTAGATTTATAATTCATATTATAATAAAAATAATAAAGCCTTTAAAAATACATTATGATTACAATACATAAAAGAATATATACATTTTCTTACCTATAATGCACTTGAATGAAGAACCTCAATTTTCCTTTAAAACTAGTTTGAAAAAATTGCTTGTATTTATCGTATAGCCTTTGTGATCCTTTGGGGTTAAATTATAATTTATTAAAATTGTTAATGTTACCCTTTAGATTTTGGTATTTATTGATTAATATTTTTACATTATAAAATAAAAGGTCATTCGTCTAACTGTTTACACAAACGACTATCGTAAAAAATCACGTTGCATAAAATATATGCTACGTGTTCACTCCAACTGCATGTTATTTTACTAACATAATTTCAATGGCCGATAACTCGTGATATAAATCACCCGATCGTTTCTCACACGAAATTAATTGGTAAGCCGATAATCTTATTCATAAGCCGCGTAATCTTTTTGTTGGTGGTTTTGTACGCGTCTGTACGGTAAGTGGAGCGAGTCGACAACTAGGCCGGCCGGGGCCGGCGCTCGCGCACGCCTACGCAAAAAAATGTAAAGATGCTACACCTTACGGCGATTAGTGAGTTGTGTATGTGAATGTACTTGACTTGTATATTAATGTGAGCGGGATAAATCAATTTGTCGCTTTCAAATTGCTTGTCAATGATGAATTATATATCGAGATATTTAGCTTCTATTAAAGAGGGACGAGGCTGAACCCTTGAATCACTGAGGAAATTAAAGATCAGAGCATACTATATAACCCTTTACATATAAATGGTCAAAAATGATGACCTTAAGGCATCATAAAAGTCGCCTGGTAGAAGTCATTCGAACAGATTTTACAAATATTTTCCTGCAGTTTCATTGTGCAAGTAGTCTACAGTTGGGTTTGATTACAACTCAAACAAAGTAATTTTAAGGCGTCTTAATCGATTTATCTCGGAGTCAGGTCAATGTATAAGATGTCGTGTGAATTTATTTTTTATGAGTTTATATGTTCTTTTCCACTTAGCGTGTCTCAAATTATTTGATGAGTTGATTTAATAATTATATTTATTTGTTAATTTAATTGACGTATCTTGCCGTTAAGGTCTTGATTATTCATATCACATCGTGTTTACAAGCCAATATCTGGATGGCTGTTTAAAAAAGTTATTTTAGGGACAAACAAAACTTCTACCATTTCTTTTTTAAAAGGCAATGATGTACGGCTCACTATTTAAAAGTGTTACAAGTTGTTGATCCTATTTTGTGTGCCATTAGTTCGATCTCCACCCAAAGAAAATATTTATATGATGAATATTTGTATTTGTTCTGTGTCTGGATATTAAATCTATTTATTTAAGTTTTATATTTGTGATTCCTCTGTTGTCTGAAATCCAGAACACAAGTGCTTTAAACGACTTATCTCCGAGTCAGGTATGAGATGTTGTAAGAATTTTTTATTACTATATAATTTTTTTACCATATATCTATTTAAATATAAAACATTTTAACATATTTGTCTGTCGGTTTTAAGTTTAGCAAATAAACTGATAAAAAATATCAATTAGGCGTCTTTGTTTCGCGATCACATTATTGTATATAACCAAACATAACCGTTATATAACCAAAGATGCTAACCACAAATATCTTACCAAAATCATATCTACCAGCCCTCGTACTGTAATAAACTCAACAACTGAAGCAAATTATAATAGATCGAATATGCATAACTTAATTATAACAGAATTCAGTTCCGATTCTGACAGGAAAAATTTATACCACATTGACAAAAGCTGAAATTTGCATTATTTAATTAACTGACCAGTGATCCAATTATGCGTGTATTTCGCATAATAAAACACAACATCAGATAATAATTCCAAATAACAACACGTTTAATTGTATTTCTCAAAATTGTTTTTTTTATCGTGTAATATTTTAATATGATTTTTTTTGGCTGTGTGGTACTGGCAGAGTAGGATAGTACCTGCCCCTGTACCAGGTGTTGTTAGAGGCGACTGAGGTTCTAGAACTGACGACGGATATCTATCCGAAGCAGTGTAGCTCAAATGCAGTTAGGTGAGAATGGAGAGCAGTTTTCCCGTCGCGAAGCAGAGCCTCTCTGCGATTGCCATCTCGCTGGGAAGGCCTTTATCTTGCGGTGGGCGTTTTATGGCTGCTGTGGTGATAATGATGATGATATATCTATCTTTACATCTAATCACGTGTAATATATAAACATTTTTATTATTTGTTTTATAAGAACTAATTCTGACTCGGAAATTAATGCAATAATATATTGGAAAACAGCAATAATGGCATTTTTTTCTTTTTGTTGATTGGTCTTTATCAGGTTTCTGATCAGCCGTTGAACCTGTTGAACCAACACATTGGAGGAATTAATAGTGGCGCTGGACAAACATGGTGGTAATCGCAGAGAGTAGTTTCACGACGGGAATGCTGCTATCCATTCCCGCCCTGTTCATTTGAGCTACGCTGTTTGCGGTAGATATCTATCGTTCGGATCCGATATATCAGAAGACTGTTATGACACCTGGTAAAGGAGAGGTACTATGCTACTTTGCCGGTACCCCACGACATTAAAGCACACGATGTATTAAGTCACACGTTAATCTATGTATATTTTTGTCCACCATATCATCCGTGGGACGTCCACTGCTGGATAAAGGTATGCTATATTGTTAATGATGTGTACAATTTTAAAATTTTATGTTAAAATCACATTTGTATATTTATTGTGGTTAAATTTTTTATCATTTATATGTATTTTCTGTAGAACTATTAACGAAATTGGACACCATTAATTTCCTAGAGATAGACCTCATACGACGGCTTTATTGGTAATAATAAAAAAAAACCTGACTCCTGATAAGTTGCTTGAAAACTTGTGTTACAGATATTTGACAACAGAAGAATCAAATAAATATATTCTACACCCAGACACAGAACAAACACAAATATCAGAAATCTCTACAATTTCTGCCGCTAAACAGCTGTTGCATTTCTCTGTTCCCGTTTGGCGTGTGACAGAGGCATTGAAATTACTAATTAATAAGAAACAATATCCAATTCACAATCCTTATGAAAAACGAGCGTCCATAGGCTGCGGTGACGCTTACTATCACGTGGAGCGTATACTTGATTGTCTACTTAGACATATAAAAAAAAATGTGCGATGTTCAAGGAGGTTAAGTTAAACCATTTTTTTCATTATTACAGAGGTGACAGTGACGTACCGGCGTGGGCTGCCGGTGATAACCGTGCCGCTTCCCTCGCGCCGGGAGCGTTGCCGATTTACGCTGCGACCTGTCTCGCAAACCGTTGGTGACCTTCTTAACCAGGTCTGTCTCACTATTCCAATATTCCCAAACAAATTTATCCTGAAACGCTTTCTCCGTACTTTATTTACTGATGCTGCTTCTCTAACTTTATAACATTTATCTATTTCTGATGTACGTTATTTTATATATATTTTTATAACATATGTTTTTATTGCGTTTATTTATACAAATGTGTATGTAAAGTTTGTTTTTTTGTGTATATATTGCCTGCACCACTATATATATTTTTTCGTTTTCATTGGTTGACTGGGAGATAATGCCAACTGGCATTAAGTCCGCCATTTATACATTTTGTAAAATGTTGTGCAATAAAGTTCAATAAATAAATAAATATACTTCTTTTAACATTGATGACAGATGTCAATGTAGATTTGCACGAGTTATTAAATGTATTCGGCCTCATAATTAATTAATAAATTTCCACAACATCTCATACCTTTATTTATAACAAATTGATACTTATTAACCTGATTTCGTAGTTATTCGCTAAAGCACCTGTGTTACGGATATCAGACAACAGAGGAATCACTAATACACTACTTAGATGCATATATTTATCACCCAAACATAGAACAAACATAAATATCATCATATAAATATTTGTTCTAGGTGGGGATTGTACCCACGACTTCTGACGCACAAGACATGATCACAACCATCTGGGCCGCCGGGCCCTTCAAATTTGTTATTAATAATGTCGACAATACAATTTTTTTACATATAAATAATTTTATTCAACTTTACGTTGATGTAAAAGACAATGTAGATACATATGGCAGACATATAGCTAGACGGAAAAGATACATACAGAAACAAAACTAATATACAATTACATTAGTAGAACTATTTACTAGAGATAGATCTCATACAAAGGTCGTCTGCATTGGTAACTTTCGCCTATTTCTACCGCTGAAAAGTAGTTTTCGCATTGCTGTGTTCCAGTTTGAAGGGTGAGAGAAACATTAAATTTAGGCTTTAACCAATAACGAAAATCTGCGTACATACTGTCAATTTACCAACATAGGCAGCGGACTATGGATTTCCAATTGTTACGATCTTGGCATACTTCTCTTGCTTCCCTTACTCGCTTTAGTCCTTTCATACATGCTCGTTTATTCTTGGTACTTCTGACCTGGCCCTCTTTAAATACTCTTCTACCTGGTTAAGGTATGTTCGCCTAATTTACTATCAATTTAAGACGTACACTACTAGAAGTCGCTTCTAAACTAAAAAAGACCAAGTAATATATTTATTTATAAAAGATACGTTTACGGTGTTTGTCTACGATGAATTTCTAAACTACTGAACCGATTTTAATTAATTTATACTTACTGTGAGAAGTTTCATTCAATTTGAGAGATAGGATAGTTCATATCTTAATTGACAGTCACAATATTTCTGTCACTGTAAATATATATAGTTAAAACAGGATAACGTCTGTTGGGTTTGCTAGTAGTTAGTAGCTAGTAGTTGCTAAATAAATAGTTCATCGCATTAATATTATAAACGCAAAATTAGTTGGAAGTTTAGAAAATAACCTCCATGGCCAGGTGTCGTAAATGACGACTGAAGTACCATAACCAAACGATAGCGGTCCATCCTTTATCAGTAAAAATGTTCTTGTTTGCCTATCTTTAAAATGGTTGATGTTAAAAAGATTTATTAATAAAACTTTAAAAGGAACAAACCCATAGATTTGTTTACGAATACTCTACTAAGCATCAGTACAAATACAGCGTCTTAAAACAATTTTGGAACGAGAGAAACAGAAAAGTGTCGACGAAATTCAATATCGCTTCGGCAACAAAACCTGAAATATGGAAAAGTGCCTAATGCCTGTGGCATTTTCCTTTGTAGGAACAGCTGGCGTTTTTTGATGAAACCTTGTTTGTTTTGTATTAGTCCTTATTGTCGCTAATGTGTTTGTATTTATATGATAGTACAAGTAATTACTTAGAACACCTAATTATTTTGCATCACAATTAATTTGTAAATTCTTGTTTATATTAAAAAAATAACATTGTTATCGTTTTTTAATACAACATATATTAAATAAATAAATAATGATGATGAGATGATGATTTGAGATTGATGATGTTTCTCCCGAATATATGCCTCGGTTCTCTGGTGGATATACTGCCATGTACCAGTTCCGGTACCTCAATTGCTACTTGTGAAATGAATAGTACCTCTCCTAGATACAGAGAGAGGTACATTTTTACTTTGCCGGTACTCCGCGGCACTAGACTCAATCATAACACCGTAAAATCGTAGTACGTCCACTGCTAGACATAGGCCTCCTCAAGAGATGAGGAATTTGCCCATAATTCTTGACGAGCTCGGTGGTGCAGATGGTAGTGTTTTTATAATATGCGCCAGAGGTTGTGGGTTCGATCCCTACCCAGAACAAATATTTATATGATGATATTTGTGATTCCTCTGTTGTCTGACGTACGTTGCACAAGTTCTTTTATCGACTTATCATGGAGTTTATTTATATTATATATTATATGAATTCAAAGTAATTAGGTAGATGGAACAGGTATTGAATGTATGTAGCTACTTCCCAAACAAAACAATGGACCAATAAGAAGCCCGGCGGACATGTTCTTTACTATGTATCTCGCCACTGAAGAACTCTGTTATTCCTAGTTCATGTGTCAAACTCTTGCCGATTCCATAGAGAAAAATAATAAGGTAGCACTATTCCTTAGTAATAGCTTTCAGAGTAAAAATATATGATTTTCTTAACTATTAATTTCTCTTTGTAATTATTTAAAAAATTAATAATCTCTTTGTAAAATATTAAAAACTGAATGTTTATATATACATTTGAAGATTTGAATATAATATTTGAAGCAGTAATAATAAATAAGCTTTAACAATATTAATAAATAAGCTTTAACAATAATAATAAATAAGCTTTAACAATAAGTTTATCCTTTACGCAATTTATTAGACATACTTTTTACTTGACAGGTTATATGTTTAGTAAAGTCTAAGATATATATTTATATGTACAAAAGAGATTACGTTTCTTTTTCGAGCAACTCATCCAGATAATCGGTCCCAAGTGGGACTGTAACTCAATTAGCCCGCTTCTGCACCAGAACCAAGTTGCGTGGTCCTTCGAGTATTTTTACGGTTTTATGTGCGATATTTATGGCCAAACTTCGAATAATTTAGTATTTAATAGCACGTGCAGAAGCTAGGCAAAGATAGAACTTAGCTTAGATTATAATAGAAAAAAATTAAACCATCTAGGGGAGAACCATCGAGATCCTTTCAGCATGGATATTTGAGGTTCAATACTTGTGAATTTTATTGCACAGGATTTTGGTGGCGGCAGAATTTTGTTAATCTCGAGTTTACAGGCATTTTATTCCAAAAAGCAACTTGTAAAAAGCCAACATTTATATAGTTCAGAAACGTATCAAGTAAACGTAATATAATTATTTTCGAGTATATATACTGATTGTATGCAAATTCAGATGTCATATAAAAAACGCTTTGTATTTAAAAATATCTCGACGTCGAACGTCCACTGAAAGACACAAGCCTCTCCGAGAATAAGGAATTTATGCCTATAGTTGCCCCGCTTAACAGGCGTAGTGGAAATCGCAGAGCGTAGCTTCGCGCCGGAAATGCTGCCCATTTCCGCCCTGTTGCAATTTAGTTATACTGTTTTTAATAAATAATCAAATATACCGCCATCTATCGGTTCAGGTTGTCGCTTTGACGACATCTACAGAGGGATGTACTATTCTACTCGGTCGGTACCCCAAGACACTAAACCTATGGGGCCGAAAGGTGCATGGAAGGAAAATGATGCATGCCGCATACAACCGGTTCTATTAGAAATCAATGACACACGTATATCAACACATATACACACGTATAGCACATCATCCATCATATGATATGAGCTTATAAAAATTCAGGTTTTAATTGAAACGAATATTATATCACTATATGCATAGAAACAAATCAAATAAAAACACAAGATTTATTCCTGCTTTATGCCATATCATACCTAAACTAGGAACGAAACAGACCTTATAAATGTTGGTTGCAATAGACGTCAGCATAAATATTTGCTTCGTGTAGGAGGCTTTCATAAGCCACACGGACGTTTTGGGATATTTTTGAAGAATGGCCAAAGAGGATTATATATGACAGATCATTTTATTTCCAAGCACAAAGGCAGTAAATCCTGAAGCGACTGTGTGTCTAGATCAGGGTTTTTTAAACTCTAACAATATAGGGACACTTACCAAACCTTTCATTCTTATAGAAATTATTATAAATAACCGCTAAAGTTTATGGAATATAAACTCTTTTAAGAAACTTAATACTATTAGCGCCCCGCGATTTTGCTTGCATTAAGTGGTTAAACTTTCATACTAATTTTGCATACCCATTTGAAGAGTTCAAAAGGGTTAATTTTCAAAAAAAATAATTTTACAGTATTTCAAAACTTTTAATGGAGAACATATTTTAATATACTGAATTTCATTAGAATGACTTCAAAACATCAACGTTTCACGTAGTCAAATATACTTTATTCAAGTAGGCCCATTACAAACACTTTTAAATCGTCAATAAAATGATAATAATATAAACAATAATAATAACATTATTTTATACACACTAACCTGATGACCCAAGGGGTCATAGTCATTTAACACAGATAATTTAATTAGGCCTACTTTAAACTAGTCTGCCGGCACCAGAAGACTCGTATAACTAAGTATACTGCAGGTACATTACGCGACCCACCAGAAAGGAACCTGTAAGAAAAACTGGTTATGATAAATGTTCTACCAACACCACCTAAGTAGTACTTGGCGCTAATAAAACCCCTACCGGCGTCAGCGCGAACAAACCATTGTTTAAAGCTTGTGGTTGAAGCAGTTAAATCCCAAGCAGTTTTGTCATTGACATAATCTTTAATGCAATAGTAAGCTTTAGATATAAGCTCACTTTAAGATATTCCTTGAATTTATTTAAAGACGAGTTTCTACTATTTGTAATATCTCTGGGCTTTATTTTAAAATCTCACACAAATGCCTTTGTATGAGTTATTTATTTTATAGAGCCGAGTTGTAGACACTGCGTGCTTATATTTTTTTCTTTTATTAACATTACGCATGTCACTTTTTTCTGAAGATTTCTGGGTATTTATGGACATACATAATTTTTTCGTAAATATAGTCATTACATTAATTTCTCTATAAGCGAGTTGGTGTCATTTTGTTATCTAATCTCACAAATAGCGCTCTTTTGCAGAATAAGTATTGTATTAACACCCATTGCATTATCACTCTAAAGTATACCATAAGACATAATGCTATGTAAGTAACTTAAACTAAAGTAACTAAAATAAACTAAATAAGCTGTTTCAACATCTGTAAATTGGTGGTTTTTATATATTGCAAAAGCTGCAGAACTCAGTCTATTGGCGAGATCCACTGTATGAGGTCCCCATTGCAACTTAATGAAGTATTTGTCTTCAGGTGAAAGCAGAAGACCGCGGGGTGGAGCGAGCGGCAGCGCTGGCGGCGGACGAGCGCGTGCGCATTGCGGCCAGTGACACCATCGAGTCACTGCTCGAGACCGACTTCAGGCTCATCATCAACGACACGGAGTATTTCGTCAAGACGCCGGCACAAGTCAGTAACCTTTTACCAGAGAATTTACCTGATATTTGTTACCTAGGTAACATTTACCTGATGTATGTTACCTAACATTACCGGCATAGTAGAATCTCCTTATATATCAGATCTCGTAAGATTCCACCAAGGTTCCAGAATCGGCAAATGACAGTATATCCATACGAAACAGGGTACACTGTGCATTGCCCCTATATCTGCCTAGCGCGGCAATTATAGGCAAAATGGTTTTTATTTGAGGATACCATGTCCAGCAATAATGACGATTTTCACCTTTCTAGCAATAATGATGATTTTCACAACTGCTTCAACATAATTTTAAAAATTACTTTTTAGAATCAATTCAAAGTATGTGTTTTGGCGTGATATTTTTCTTAATGGCAGGTTTCGTAATCGTCATATAAGCCGTTGGACGTATGACTGCTGGCCTCCCTAAGAAAAGGGAAACTTTGCCCTTAATTGCTGCGCTGAGCAACCGTGGTCGTAATAGAAGAGTGTAGCTTCGCAACGGCGATACTGTCCATCGCCGCCCTGTGTATTTGAGCTACGCTGTACCGGATGAATATACCGCCATCTGTCGGTATCCGGTACCTGCCACTTCTTACGATCACGCTGACAAAGGCACTAAAAACTGGTTCAATATATGCGTCCTTCATCCATTACACGAATAAATTGCGAAGTATTAATATTAGTTCTAGGCAATATTTACTTTTCAAATAACAGTTTATTGGCAAAGTTTAGTTTATTTATACAAATTGTTAATGAATACTGTTCCATTAATATTACCTAGTGTACAAAGTCTGTCTTAGCTTTAATGTAAGTGCAAATTAATTCTGGTAAACATTTAGGAGTTAATAGAACAGAAAGTGCTAAACCCCCCCAAACTTTAAGCACTCCATTTTAATTGGTTCAGAGAAGTTTAAACGCCAGTGTTATATTGGGTCTAAGTGCTTCCTTCAAGCCTGTTTTCTGCCAAGTAGGAAAGAGCGTTGCACGTTTTCGTATTCGGATACGCTGCACTAACTCGAACGTGTTATTATCTATTTTTTGTCAACGGAAACATGTCAAATTCCGGACGTGTATCCGAGCAGAGTACTCTCTGTAAACGCGAGTGTATTAGTGAATTTTTGAAGTGGAGGTTGGTTTTGTGGCTGTAAACAGTACAATTGGATTGCTATTGTCGGCATCACGTTATGCTATTCTCGTCAGTTATTCAAATCTCCTGTGCGTTTTAATTCGATAACACAGTAGCTACCATGCAAGCTTGTTTTCAAATGGCTCGCGGTATTTAGCCGATAAATTTTATAGGCTGGACACATAGACCTACCGCAGAATGGGAATTTGCCTATAATAACCCTGCCCGGCAAAAAATCGAGACGGGATTCTTGTTGACCCTTCCATCTCTGTTGCATGTAAGCTACAGTGCTTCGAGTGAATAATGGATATACTGCCATCTATCAGTTCTGGTACTACATTCCGGCTATAACTATTGGGTTGTAGCCGGAATGATCAGCCGTGCTCATTAGTAAAAGTGTCTAAACCGATAAGCAGCCGGTGAGGTGTGCATTTATTAATCCATTTTCTGAATTAATAAATACACCGTCTGAAATATTCTTTTATTTCAGCCGGTTAGTTAATTGCTTGATTTAAATAGAGCGGTACTTAATAGTGCATGTTTTTTTGTGCATAAATACCGCCTTTTATTAGAAATAAAATGATGTTGCTACATTGTTTAATTTAAAAAAAAAGACAAATTTTATTACAATAACAATATATGTAATATAAATGTTACAAGAAGTGTGTTATTTCGGAGACTGGTATCTGAACTAATTATATGCTTGTGTCACTATGTTAATGAATTAATAACTGAACAAGTATATATTGGTTTAGCGTTATTTGATATATTGTATTTAACATTTACCAAACAGTTTTACATCTATTCTTCTGCAAACCCTCTTCTCGCTTGATTTCTCATAAAGGTAACTACACTCTTTTCCGGTATTTTTAACAATCAGCATCATATTGCAATTCAATGTACTGTGAACTATTTGTATAAAAGGAGAATTTATGTAAAATAAAGACAGTCGTTTTAATTTACTGCGCGGACGCAAACTAAGAAAGGTTTTCAAGGATTTCTAAAAATGTTAACCATAAAGGGATAAAACGGGGGTTGCAGGTTTTTATGAAAAACTCCCTAAATGTAACATGATAGGGATTAAAAGTTTCTATGGTAAAAAAAATATATATGTAATCAAAAAAGTCATAATTTTTTATTATCTAAATAATAATATCCGAACTTTCTTTTCCACACTTTTTGAGTAAAATAACAGTGCATAATTTATTATTTTGGTAAATACCTGTGCAAAGCCAGGGCGGGACTGAAACCTGATCATTCAGAGTGTTACCCTTATGTAGCTATATGAAGTATGTCATTAAACTAACCGATGAACGTCAATTAAACAGTACCCAATTAAAGCGCACAAGCGACGCGACTGAATTAGAGACTCTCAAATATATAGCCGGAATGTTTAGTCGTGCTCATTAGTTGAAGTGGCTGAACCGATTAGCGGCCGGTGCGGTGTGCATTTATTAATACATTTGCTGGATTAGGGCTCCTTTCATTTCAGCCGTTTAGTTAATTGCTTGATTTTCATAGGACTATGTGATATGTCCATGGATTAGTAAGCAAATATTGTAATTTAAAAATGGATACAGTCAACTTAATGAAGTTATTTTTAATATAGTATGAATTTTACATAGCGTGGTATAACTTGGCCGTAGATCAGTATGAAAGAATGCTACTTTTTAGATATTATACATGAAATTTAATAAAATTAATATTAATTAAATTTTTAATTCTTGTATAGACCATTTTATCAGTGATCATCATCGTCTTCATACCAATTATCAGAAGTCCACTGCTGGACATAGGCCTCCCCAAAAAAAGGGGAATTTTGTCGGTAATTGCAGCGCTGGGCAAGCGTATTGGATATCGCTGAGCGCATCTTTTGCAACGGGGATGCTGCTGCCCATTCCCGTCCGTTGGCATATACCGCTGTCTGTTGGTTCTGGTACCTTAGTCGTCTTTTGCGATACCTGGTGGAGGGGGGAGGCACTAGTCTGCTCTGCCGGTACCTCACGGCTATCGGTGAATGAGGACTGTATATGCAATAACCAGGACGCAACGCAACAAACATCCTTCCGAAACATTAAAGGGCTGGACATAATAAATTACGGGTCGCCCATCTCAATACCTGCCGTTTCGAAAGTTGCTTAACTTTAACGATTGTATAGCAGGCACTTTTTATTTCTTTGAATGAACCTAATAATTTACAATTCATGAATCGATTCTAGCTCCACTAGGTTAGGCGAGACCGTTCATTGATAATCGAACCTATGTCAGATTATTCCCTCGAGCGTTGTATGGACTATGGGTGCTGCTAAAAACAATACCCTTTATATAATCTTTTTATACCAGGTCGACAAACCAGTATACAGGCCGCATGATAGTAAACGACATTGAATGCAACATACATAGAATGCATGTATAGCCAGTATGTAATGTTTAGTACGAATATATTATAAATTCAAAGTCACACGGTTACAAATTAACTTCTTTCAATTCAGCTATCAATTCAAACATTTTGACATGGACATACTGGTTTCTTAAGGTAGTAGCTCCCAAAAAAGAGGACGCATGCTTTCTATTTCATAGTAAAAGAGAACTGGTATTTTTATTTTTGATCAATCCTATGGAAAAAATACGGTTTATTTCATCCACAAAGAAATGATAGACATGATATCTTAAGAATGTCCTCTTACGTCTACGTATCTGTCTGTCTGGACGGAGTCGTTCTATATGAAGGTTTTGGCACAATTCATTGAAGGTTTGTGTCAATTTGCTGAGATATCACGTTGGTTGATATTAAAGAGAGAAACTGAACAAAATGCACGAACGCCTGCACAAATTTAAAAGATTTGCTTATCAAAATTAAACAAGCACATACATATATCATTTCATGTTTCATTATACACTAATTGCAACTAAAGTAATCAAATTAATTAGTGTCTTTTTAGACAGATCGATGAATTTTCATTATATCAGCTATTGGAAGTCGACTGTTGTATGTAGGCCTCCGCAAGGAAAAAGGAATTTTGCTAGATTCCCGCCTTATTGCATTTAAGCTACACTGATTCGGGTACATATCGCACTCTATCGGTTTCGGTACCTCGGTAGCCCCTTACAACACCTAGTACAGGAGGTAGTATTCTACTCTGCTGGTACCCCACATGAGGTAGTATAAGATCTACTAATGCTAATTCAATAAAAATAAATCTACTAGTAAAAAGATCTATCCTTCTAATATGATAAATTTAAATATTTGAATTGATTTTTGTTATTATATTATTGATATTCTGGAATTATATTTAGGGTACTTTTATCCCGAAAGCCCGTATTCCCATGAGATAAAACTGACGTTTTTACTCAAATGATATAGCACAATGTTTTGCACAGTAAAGAGTTCCTGGGGGATACTAAACTCGCGGATAGAAATAGTGTGATGTTAAAATGGCCTCAAGTATAAAAGGAATAGTTCGCCTCTCCAACCTAATTAAAGTAGTATATGTGTCTAATACCACCAGCTTCCACGAAGTGTTTATTACTGGCTCGGAGCCAACTCCTTTAGTTTTCAAAGATCAGAGATTTATTTGTAAAGCTCTGTTACAATGAGAGTTATTTTTGAAGAGAAAAGATTTTATGATAGATATTTAAGTACTTAACATGAAGTGCCATGAGGTACCGGCAGAAAAGAAATGTTGCCAGTTAGATACCTCTAACAAGTCTAGATGTGTTTTCGTTTGTTACTACCGTTTTGGATACTATTGTATATTTATTTTTGATAGCATGTATTATATTACGTCATTTAAAAATATATTTTAGTTTTGTATGTTTTATTTTGGACTTTAGTAGTATTATCTGGAATATGTACTGCAAGCATCAGGCTAGATAGATCTAAAAGGTTCCAAGAAAACTCTTAAGTATATTGATTTACCTTTCGTAGCAACAGTCACGATGAGACAAGCTCATTCAAAATCTCATAATAAGGCAGTAACTTACCTATTAATCGTATATCCCGTCTGTATAATAGTCTAGCCAAAAGTCTGCCTGAACTTGACATTAATTTTAATACTCTTCCCGGGTTTTTGTCATTGATAAAATCATTTGATGGCGTACCGTAAAGCCTAACCAAACGCTGGCTGAACCCGATGAGATAGATTAAAAAACTACAGCTCTGAACACAATTAAAATATCTATAAAATCCTCATGCGAAGCCGGGGATCGTCGTTAGTTCCTTATAAATATACTTAACTATATCCACATCTTTTAAATGTAGTATATGTCGTTTTACATGCGCGATATATGTACATAATTACTGCTTTAACAATGTTGGTGTTTTAAATTCAAATTTGAATAAGGTTTTTCTCAATCTTTATTTTCCAAAAAACAAAAATTAAAAACAAATTTTCCCCCGGAAAAACCTTTCTGTGTAAAAACGGTTTTTTAACCCCTTTACTAGCTGTGTTTCGTTTCCTCTCGCTGCCTAACGAATTGTGGAGCTTTTGTTAAAAGCAAAAGCATTTAATTTTGCCGGGAGTCTATCTACTCCCGGCCAAATACGTGGACATTCTAAATATGTAGACACTCTATACTCCATGCCTTTGGCTTTTTGCCAAACAGCGTTAGATGGGTTTTGTTAGCAAACCAATAGAGGACGTTAGAAATGAAAACCCTATCTTGTACGCCAAGGGTCGTAGGATCGATCACCGTCCAGGAGAAACATTTATATGATGAATATTTGTGTTTGTTCTATGTTTGGCTGTTAAATATGTATTTATAGTACATTAATACATATTATTATTGTACATACAGTACAGTACATACAGTAGTATTGGTGAACCGTCTCTTTGTTTGATTTCATAACACAAGCACTTTAAGCGACTTAACTTGGAGTCAGGTCTCCAATATATGCGATGTAGTGTGAATTATTATCACTAACAATAAAGCTATAAATGTAATGAAAATAGCTAATTTGTATGAGCGTTGTTGTTTTGCGTGAACCAATTGCAAAATATCCTAATTTAAACAGCCTAAATTTAAAAGTTTTCTGAAGACTGTATGGAAGGAATCTTTGAAAGTTAGGATTATTTATCATTAGAACCTTTGTAAGTTCACTGCTGGACATATGATCAGGCCTTGGTGAGCCAAGAAAGGGGGAATTTTGCCTATAATTGCTGCGCTGGAAATCGCAGAGCGCAACTTTCGCAACTGGGGTGCTGCTGCTCATCCCTAACCTGTGCATTTGAGCTACACAGTCTCGGATAGATATACCGCCATCTATCGGTTCTGGTACCTTAGTCACCTCTTACGACACCTTATACAGAGAGATATTCTACTCTACCGGTACCTCACGGCCTATTATTAGGATTATTAAAAATATAATTAATTATTCGTAGCGTATTCAAGACATCGCTTATTGATATATAGGCATATCTAACCGGTCTGCTGTTAATGTCACCTTGCAGGTAATACAAACGTTTTGGCTGTTTCCTAACTTAAACGGGCCCGATGGCGCACATGGCAGTGATCCTATCTTATGCGCCAAGGGTCATGGGTTCGACCCCCCCGAGGACAAACATTAATATGAGGGATATTTGTGTTTGAATTTTGTTTTGTGTGTGTTTGTGTTTGTGTCCTGAATTTTGGTGTTAAATGTCTACTTAAGTATTATGATATATATAACTGATTTTTAGCTGTCTTATGTCTGTAACAGAAATACTTTAAGCGTCTGATCCTGGATTTAGGTCAATGTTGCGTGAATTTTTTTATTATTTTAAACTAACCGATGTCAATCTTATTTTATAAGCTGTGGGCTAACTTTATGTGCTAAATTTATATGCATTAACGAGATGCTTATTCAAATTTAGAACAAAAGAAACAAACCTTTATTTTGTTTGATCCAAATGAAATTGCCAGCTGTCCGGGCTATTGAATTGTTTAGGAGACATAATAGTGTGTAGTCCACGTTTGGCATGAAGCCAGGGGCTTTTCATTGGAAGGATTAGGGAAGCTGGTCACATGACCTGCATATGGCAGTGAAAACTAACGATCGATGTATTCTGACTTGATACAAACCGCCATTCGGGTACGATACCAATGAACATAGAAGGTGTTGCTTCCGAAATAGACTGCATAAAAATTTGAAACTTTATTTTTTTGTAAACGTTTACTTTTTTTATTAATGTGATCGTGATTGTAATGCAATATCTATAGCATTATACGTGATGAAATATGGCATGATATCATCGTCATTTGAAATATCATTTTATTTTTGACAAGCTTTCTACCCACAGCACTAGGGCACTAGGCAGTAATCAACTAGGTTTTATACATCCTTACATCCTTAAGGAGCTCTGGATATTCCGAGAAGAATGTCTATGTCGCTCTCCAGTTTAAAAAGTCTTGTCGATCCTATAGTGAAAATTAAAAGTCCAGATCTACTCCATGGAGATATGTTTTTAGAATACAAACTAGCCTTTATGTTACTCCAGGCTATCAATATTCTCTTTGCCAAATTTCATCTAGATCTCTTTACCCATTCTTCCACACTTCCACACACCCATATATCATTATGTAGTATGGTAGTATAGTTAGTATCCTACATTTATTTATTTATTTATACATTAAATTAATTGTCGCTATGTGATGGTCTGAAGCCTCAAAAACGAAAAAATATCACACGTATCAAAGCCATCTATAATTAGGATTACATTCACTAGTAAATGCATAAACTTTAAAAATTATTAACACATAAGTAATTAAAATGTAAAATGCGTTTTAATAACTCAAAAAAATAAATTATAAACCGGTTCTTGGCATACTTAGGAGGCTCTCCTGAATCTCCCAGACTTGTGATGAAATTATGCGATGCGTCATAAATGAAATTAATGGCTCTTATAAATCTCGTAGCGAAGCGTAGCGTTGATTAAGCTTTTAATAAGCAAGTGGTAGAGTATGGCATCAGATCCCAATTGTATCCCGCGCTAAAGAATTCATTACTTGACAAAGTTATGTAATGAAACAGTTGTAACCCTCAGTGCAGACTGCTCCTTTGTGCGTTATCATCATATAATCTGATCCATGAGGTCCACTGTTCATAGGAATCCTCTATAAAAGGAGATTATTGCTCTTTATTAACCCATCCTTGCCGTGAGGTACCGGCAGAGTAGAATTAGATCTTCTCACTGCACCAGGTGTCGTAAGAGGTGACTAAGGTACCAGAACCGACAGATGGCGGTATATATCCATCCGAAACAATGCAGCTCAACTGCACTAGACATGGATTGGAAGCAGCATCCCCGTCGCAAAAGCTGCGCTCTGCGATTGCAAACACGCTTGACCTGCGCGGCAATCATGGGCAAGAAACCTCCTTTCTTGGAGAAGACTATGTCTTTAAATGGCTGGTATGATGATGATTAACCCATCACGCGTTGTGGCAACCGCCAAGGCGGAGACATGTTAAGTCGAAATCAAATATATAGACTTAGGCACTTTCAAATCGCCAAAACAATAAAAAAATTTGCTTGTTATAATATTACCCAAATAACCTATGATCCTGACAATCTTCTATGTGTCATAAAAATTATGTAAGCTGTACTCTTTCGGATGGATATACCGCCATTATCAGGTTATAGATTTTGATACCGGTGGTGGTAATTAACATTAAAGTAATACAAGTATATGTTTAGCCGTGAGGTACCGGCAGAGTAGAATTGTACCTCCCCCTGTACCAGGTGTCGTAAGAGGCAACTAAGGTACCACAACCAACAGTTGGCGGTATATCCATGCAAAAAAGTCAGCTTAAATGTACAGGGCAGGGATGTGCAGCAGCTTCCCCTTCGCGAAAGCTGCGCTCTGCGATTGCCAACAGGCAAAGGCTGATATGATGATGATGATGATAAAGTATAGTTTCGTCTAAAAATAAAAAAGGGATGGCATCTACAATAGACGGTTCAAGGTCTGAATTCTTTACACAAGAAAGGTCAACGTGCCGGAAGTAATAATTTCATAACTTATATTTCTTTTTGTATCAGCCCAGCGTTGAATTATGAAGATTCTTCGTAGAAAGTTATGAAACATTTGTAAAATATTTTTGAAAATAATCTTTTAAGGGGGTAAAAGGGACTTGGCAATAACTCTTTACACGCCGTTTGACCGTATGAAAGTCCTACAACTTAACGAGGGTAGACAGTGAGGGTGACTGTTAGTCAAATATAAAAATCAAAACCCGAATTCGATCCCCACCATATTTATATGATGAATATTTGTTCTTTGTCTAGTTTGTTTATTTAAGTATATTTCAGTATTATATATTTAAATCCTCTGTTGTTTTATATCCGAAACACAAGTGATTTATGACTTATCTCGGAGTCAGGTAGGAGATGTCGTGTGAATTAAAAAAAACCAGTATAGGAATGTAATAACTATTTACAAAAGATCTACGTAAAGTCAACACATATATGTATCTTCCATACATGTCGTCCAGAATAATTAATGTGTTTGAAGGAATAAGGGCTAATGTTTTAAGTATATTAACAAGTGATCGTTATTTCAGCTTATCCCGATATAGTATCATAATAAATCTTGTTACGTAATGTCGAACCAAGGCAGAGAAGATGAGTGGGATCAGATTTTTTAAAAGGGCGCGCCTCATTCTTGCATTGATTAAATTTGCCTGAGGCTGTACGCTCGTTTGAACTCCTCTGGGACTAAGCCCCTTTATCTAAAGTAAAAGAGCATAAGACGCTATATGAAGACGAACTTCTAATTTTAATTTCGAAATTTGAACACGCAAGGAATTATTTTTATACTAACTTTATACCCGCGTCTCTGACGGCTAGCTGTATTCTTTATATCTCATCCTTGAGGATCGCTTGTTTTTACGAGAAGAAGTCTATTTCGCTCCCTGATAGTTAAATTGTGTAAAAAGTCATAAAGCCAGATCTATCTTGCGGGAACTTGTTTTCGGAATAAAAAGTAGCCTATATGTGGCCGTGCTAAACTTTATTCAGATCGGCTCAGCCGTTCCGGCGTGAAAGAGTAATAAATGTACATCCAGACATTCATACTCGTATTAGATTTTCATGCAGGTTTATTTTTACTTGAAAGTTTCTGGTAGATCCCGTATCAAAGCATATTTAAACCCAAATTTAAGTTAAGAGTGATAACAGCAGTAAATTACTTACACTCTTGACAAACGCCGTTACATTTGGCGTGATAACATTGATAGAACTTCTACTCCCTCATGTGGGATACCGGCAAAGAATAGTACTCCCCTCCCCTGTACCAGGCGTCATAAAAGGCGACAGATGGCACACCAGAACCGACAGATGGCGGTATATCAACCCGAGACTTAGTTCAGATGCAACTAGAAGCGGGGATAGGCAGCAGCATTTCCGTCGCAAAGCTATCACGATTGCTACCACTTCATGCGGCAATTAGGGGTGAACTTCCGGGGAGGCGTTCCGCGATTGCTACGATGATGATTGCTACTGTATCGAAAAATGAGATTGCTAAATAGTATTTGTACATATAGCACTACAATCAATTACTATGTACGTTCGCGCGATCTCCGAGTGCACCCTCAGATAAGCCCATTTTATAATGACCCTCGTTGCAAGTCGAGTTCGCCTAAACTCGATTTAAACTTTAATACGAAGCTTTGTGGTCGCAATTGTTTTACATTGCGGACCATAATAAATCCTTGGCTATTGGCAATAATTTTTAACTGGAAATAGCTCGTTTGCAACTTTTAGAATTCCTCACCTAGACTCCGAACCCATTATTTATTTGAATCTAAACTGCTGAGTCGTTCATTCATTTCACAGTCGGTATTGTAATGGGAATAATAAAAATGTGAAAGGTAGAATTTAGTACATTTAAATTCGTACATATTTGGTCTGAGTTACGGTTTTTACTTTGAATAGCGATAAAACTCAATTTCAAAATATACCTTATAAGTTGATGCGCGTGACTTTGTCTGCACATGCTTTGTACTTCGAGTAAACTATTTTTTTCTCTAAACACTCTAAAGTACTGGAGTGTTATAGAGTTCCTGCCTGCATCTAGTACAAATCAGATGATAAGCAATTTTACAGATGGAACTTGAAAGGCGTTGGAGCGCAAACGACACTTTGGCACATTATTTTTTAAATATTTTGGCATATTTCTTGTCATTATCATACTAGCCACAGGACGTCCTCTGCTGGATACAGGCCTTCTAAATTGATATCCTATAGGACCGGTTGTATACGGCTTGGATCCATCTATCATATATCATGCACCTTTGAATTGTCAAAAATATATAAATAGATAAAAAACTTTTTGCGATAAGGCCGCCCCAGACAATCATAGTGAAATACACACAATGATACCTAAGAAACCATTTATTTTAGGACAAATACCTAAGAACACATACTGCCCTTAAAGTATTAATTACGAGTAGCAATTTATAAAGAGAGATTTAAAGAATAATTATAAACGACTATTTCAATTATTAAGACATTTTTAAATCAACTCAGACATTATTGTATTAAAGTAAAATTACACAAAATTTCCTACGTAAAAGGCTAACCTAGCTGAAACCGCCATTCCAATTCTTACTCATCCATTCACAAAATACACTTCCTTCTCCCGAGGAATTCTCTGAAGATAATGAGGGCCCGCTTTAATGAGATTTATCCAAAGCCTTTACAGCTGGTCCAATATTGCAACTGCAAGAAATTGTGACGTAAATGACTGGAAACTTAAAAATATATGAAATCTATGCTTCACCGTAACCTTGTCCATAGAGAATTGTGCCCAAACATAATTGTATAAAGTCAAAAATTGTAGAATTATAATGGGAAAGAAATTATGATAAAGCTTGTTGATACTATAAGCGGTAGGGTATCAGAGTTAAAGAGTATCAGGTGTCGTAAGAGATGACAGTATAATGATTCTTAACACCATGGTACAAATACTCGAATGTTATAGGTGACGCAGTATTACCAAGCAACCCCTACGTTTGTAGCCACAACTGACCAATGTGGAAATTTAATGAAACTGTGTTGAATATTGGACTCCTTGAGATGAATATGATAATTAGTGCAAATTTATGACGTTATTGCAAGTAATGAAAGTAAAAGATTATAGTTAACCATTTATATATGTCATAAAATGCCCGTCATTTGCTTCCGGCAAAGTAGAATAGTACTTTCCTTTGTATCAATTGTTGTTAGAGATGTCTGATTTACTAGAACATACAGACGGCGATATATATTTATCAGAAACTGTGTAGCTCAAATGTTACAGTAAAAAGATAAGTAGCTTCTTATCGAGAATCTACGCTCTGAGGTAACTTTATAAATTTTGGGTAATTTTCGCTCTTTCTTGGAGAGGCCTATATCCAGATGTGGACGGTCAACGACTGCTGTGATGATCTCATGCACTGTTCATTGGATGCTATGAAAGAATATCTCTTTATTAACGAAATGCAAAACAACCACAAAACTGGTGAAATTCTCACGAGAAGCTATATAAATTAACGGGCTCGATAGCGCAAATGGTATTGATCCTATGTTAAGTAACAAGGGTCGGGTTCGATCCCCACCCAGGAAAAATAATTATATAATGATATTTGTGTTTTTTCTGTGTCTGGGTGTTAAAAGTTTGTATTTAAGTATTATATTTGTGATTACTCTGTTGTCTGGCGTCCGTAACATAAGTGCTTTAATCGACTTACCACGGAGTCAGGTCAAAGTATGCGATGTTGTGTGAATTATTATCAATAAAATTACAGCAATAAATGTAATAAGAATAACTATGTATAAGATGTGTGAATTTACCTTTTTTTATCTATTTCTCAACTTGTTCTATTTCTGTACCAAGTATCTACTATTATAAATTGTAATTGTTTGTGTTTGAACGCGCTAATTGCGGGAGCTATCAGTTGAACTTAAAATATATTTGAGTGACATATAATATAGTAAATAGCCAATTTATCGACCAAGGCTTTAAGCTAAAAACAAATACGCTATGATCATTAAACGTTGTGGCATTAACCAAACGCCCACCCTTGGAAAAATATAAATCTTGTTAATATAGTTGTTTTTTAGGCAGTGATCTCTATTTTTTTTTAATTTGATATAGTCTAAACTAACAAGGAATTTTTACAATCGGTCACGTATATTTTGCGTTACATAGTATCAAATAAAAAAACTATCAAATCCTTTCTTTTATAATATTAGTATAGATTATTTTTATTAAATAATGTATCTATACATGAAGAAGACAAGTTTAAACCTAGTACTAACTTAAATGTAATTAATAATAAAACAAATGAAGACATCTCATATTATTACTCAAATCTAGGCCGAATTCCTTAATAAACTATTTCTATTTTATTAATAAGTCTGAATGGAGCTAGGCCTTTGCGTGTTCGACCCAAATGAATAGAACTAAAGAAAAAGAATAAAATAAACATTGACCTTACTAAGGAAAACAATCATAAAATTCCAACTCTGAAATGAATGAAGAGAACACAATTTCATTGTTTACATAAACCGAGTATATTATTACGGGGGAAATATTTCGCGTGCCTGCTCCATGTTTGGCTTATATAAAAATAGCAATCATTCACTGTACATTCCAGGCAAGGAATATTCATTGTTTAATTTCTTTGGTACCTTAAAACTACTTTATGATAGTACAATAAAATCATCGATCAATGCACTCTTAAAAATGCATATTGATCTTCACAGAAAAAAGTGTAAACATTCCTATAAATTTCTTGGAACTTTACCCAGAATAGAAATATAACTGTATACATACTAAATCAATAAATAAAATTAAAATTTGATCCGTTACCGATTCCTCTATCAATCATTACTTCCTCATCCTTATTAATATTTTAAACGTGAAAGTTAGTAAATATGCATGAATTTTATACCCCTTAACGCAAAAACTTTGAATGTAAATAAAACTGTATAATAAGATAGCTTCAGATCAGAATAACACATCGGCTATATACTCGTATTTTATTAATATTTGAACCTTTAAAAAGAAAATAGTTCACCAGAAGTAGTGATCCTGCGCAGGCGAAGTCGCGGGCAGCTTTAATAACATTTTCAAGTTCATTGACCCATTGTACAGCAATTCGTTTTATCTTTTCCAATCACTCTATCCATCTATTCGGTATCGGACTTTTTAGAGTAACATAAAAATGCTCACGTGTTTTGGAGGTTTCCTTTCAATATGGTACAGTTCGATCAATCACTGGAGAACCATCTATCAGGTGGATTGACTATGCATCTTCAACTGAAAACACCGATTTGATTTGGATAAGAGCTCTATTTGATTTGTATATTGTAATTTGGGGAATTTGGTATATATTTAGTATTCATTTATCTTTTAATATGCATAGTCTTCCAAATATTTCCAAAAATTATAACATTTTTTCGAAATTTTGTCTGACATACAGCATTTCCATTCGGCCATCTTGGATTCTGTTTGTATTACGCATATTGCGATTTGTCGTACCGTGTTTTCATGTTTATATAATTTAACGGATTGCCGAGCCCCTCTATTGGATGCCTACGTATTCCAATTTCCATTTGCCAATAACTTTCACTCGATAGGATGCGCTGAAGGCACGTTTCGGGAATCTATAATTTTTCTTTGGTTTTCAGTTCTTGGTATGGGCTATACTTCTTTTGGAATTTAATTTTTATTTTGTTGGTATTTCGCATAAACTACGCTCTGCGATTGCTAACACGCTTGCCCAGCGCGGCAATTATGGGCAAATCTCCCCTTCTTAGGGAGTCCTATGTTCAGCAGTAGAGTTACAATAGCTATTGATGATGATGATGATTGTCAGCTAGCCGTGGAGTACCGCCAGAATAGAAAAGTACCTCTGGGTATTGTAAGAGACAACTAAAGAACCAGAACTGATAGATGGCGTTATATCCAGCGATTGGCCAACAGCATTGTCGCATAAACGCTGCGCTCTGCGATTGGCAATATTTACATGCAAAATTTCCCCTTTATTGCGGAGGCCTATGTTCAGCATTGGACTTCCAATGGCTGTTATGATGACAATTAGTCAGTTGTCAGTATTTTATGATGAAAAAGTAAACATAACTATTTATATTAACATATATTACAGCGGTGGGTAGAGTATCAAAGTATCTCTTACCATATCAAATGTTGTAAGAGGCGACTGAGATGCTGGAACGATGGCCGTACATCCCCAAAAAGCTTAGTTCAAATGGTACTGAGCGATGATATGAAGCTCCGCTCTGCAATTGTCACTACGCCTGCTTATCGCGACAGTTGTGCGCAGAATTCCAACTTTCTTGACGAGGCCTAGTCGAGTCCAGCAGTGGAAATTCTGCGGCTGCAATGCTGATGACTATTTTTATATATATATATCTTTTATTACCTGCAAATGTAAATAAAGCATGTCTTTCATTACAGGAGCGGCTGAGCACTGAAGAAATTACTCGCCTGAGCGACGTGAGGAATTTGGTGAACCAGCTTTATGAGGCTCTCAATGTGCGTGAGCATCAGATCCGCAAAGAGAGGGAACTGCGCTCCCAACTTGAGAAGCTGAGCTCCGAGCTGCAACCGCTTGAAGAGGTAACTTTAATTACTTAATTAAAACACTTAATTACCTGATATCATTGAAACGAATGCATTGTCCGTAAGATTTTTAAGTATGGGCTTCAAATGGCGCCCAACATGGTGCTAGTGAAAGCATAATTTGTACAATCATAGAAAGTCCCCTGAAGAGTTTGGAAAGTCAAGAATGCACAATTTTAAATTCCTTGTAGCTATAACAAATCACACGCTTCTTAACATGCATAATATTCCAATAGGTAAAGAATTTTATTAAATGCTAATGTCTATTTTTGAAGCAACAATTTGTTCTTTATCGATTTGTACAAATAAAATATGTAATTCGAGTGCTTTTAGTTGAAATAAAATTAATATTAGGAAAAATTCTACATATCTATTAAGGTCTCGGTAGTGCATTCCTCGGAATAGGAAAGATGCGGGTTCGAATTCCACTTGAAACCTGCAATAAGGTGATTTTTGTCCATAACAATTTTATCATATATATCAAACAACAAAAAAAGCTACTAGGGATTTTAAATTTCTATAGCAATATTAAATTATAAAGAAGATTTATTTAAATTATATTAAACTATTTTATTTATATTCTAAATAAGATTTATTTAAAATACAATATTGCTAGTAGTATTTAGATTAATATTCACGCGATCTCGCGTTGGAGCTGTTATATGTATGAATTATTTATTTCTATAAATGTTGGGTTGGCAACTACCCCATATTAATACCCATTATTTAATAGAAATGCTTCAATTTTAAAATTATTGCTCTGATTAATAATTTAAGTGTCTTTACTATATTTGATATATGATCTCACTACTAGGAATACAACTTGCGAAATTGCCATGTCTCTGGAGCTTATTATAGCCATTGGATGTCCACTGCTGGACATAAACCTCTCCAAGAAATAAGGTTTTTTGCCCTTAATTGCCGCACTGGGTATGCGTTTTGGCAATCGCAGAGCGCAACTATCGCGACGGGGATACTGCTGCCCATCCCCGGCATGTGCATTTGAGCTGCACTGTTTCGGATGGATATACCGCGATCTGTCGGTTCTGGTACCTCAGTCGCCTCTAACGACACCTGGTACAGTGAGAGGTACTATCCTGCCGGTATCTCACGGCATGAAGTTATATACTCTAAGAATTTTTGTGATTTTAACCAACATTCTTATTTATTTTAACTAATCGTCCGGTGGTTCGAATTCATTATATATCAATTTGTTAACTTTGAACAAAAGAGTACATATGTTTATTATAATTCCTTTTTTGTTTCTAATGAATACAGTTCCCAACTTATTCTAATATACTCTGCTGTATATATTTTTGATATTTCTAATATTTAAATTAATATTATATAGCCTAAGAGTATGTATGTATGTATGAACGCTCAGGAACTACGGGTTTGAATTGAAAAATATTTTCTTGTGGGGTAGTCCATTAATCCAAGGAGGTTATAAAAGACTAAGCTGCGACGATTATGAGCGGATCATCAGTATAAAATGTCGCTAAAATATTCCCAGAAAAAGAAAATCTTTTTGAGTGCTTCTGTTACGTACGCTGCTTTGGTTTTAGTTACAGACAAATCAATATGATAGAATTCTTACTCTTTAAAAGTTAAAAAAAAGTCAGCAACAGCATATGTCTATATTTCAGGATTGACTCGCTATAGCCGTTTTTATGGTATTCAAATTAGATCGACATAGTTTGCGAAGGTGTTTTATTAAATAATCATATTAAATCTTTTCCAAATAAATACATGATTCTTTACAAAGATTTAGTGGGCAAAATTGCGCTTGATATGTATATTTATTTATTTATTTAACTTTATTGCACAAAATGTACAAATGGCTGACTTAATGCCAGATGGCATTATCTCCCAGTCAACCATTGATATGACTTTATTTCAATCACAAACTTAGGAGATACCATAATTTTAAAAAAATTTGGCAACTTTACCAAAGTTTGAGGCGGGCAATGACATGCGACTGTGGCAGACGTTAAGCTTGACCAAGAAATAATACTTTTTAACAAACCGACATTCATTTGAACGAAGCCGCGGTCAACTATCAGTATTAATATATAATTATCGTAAAATAATTACGGTTATAATTAGATAGATAAGTTATAATTATATACGGTATGTAAATACCATTTATAATTATAACCTATCTCGTTAGAATGGAAACCCGTATTATGTTACTTCGGGTATTGGTACAGATGGCGGTACATTTATTACCGCCATCTGTGGGTTCCAGTACATCAGACGCCTCTTACTACAGCTAGTATATGGGGGAGTACTATACTACTTTGTACCAGGTGTCGTAAAAGGCGACTAAGGTAACAGAACCGACAGATGGCGGTATCTTCACAACAGTGAAGTCCAAATTTTGGAATGGACCGAAGAATCATCGTCGCGAAATCTGTCGTCGAATAAAACTTTAAATCAGAATACTCATTGAATGACCTTTTTTGTCGTATCGAAAAAAAGATGAGTCGGTGAAGTTCTCAAAGTTCAACCTGAACCCAACGTCGAAGTATTGTTTAGAACTCTCAAAATAACTTCACCTTGTTTGCCGGGCCATCGTTAAAAGTTTTTCTGTTAACTTCACTGTCGCTTCGCAACTGCTTGTCTTTCCAATTGGCCTCTAGTTACGCACCGGTGGATCGTGTAATAAATAATCCTTGCTTTTTCACGTTTTAAATTAGTTTTTGATATCTGCCCAATCCCAATCAAATCATATTCAATAAAATCTGTGACAGATTTTCCTTGTACGTGTACGTTTAGCGAGACTTATTGAGCTAGGTTTAGAAAATTGGTGGAAATGCTTTGTTTTGCAAAAAAATTATGATGAGACGACTGATATATTCAGCAGGGCTGTCTCTCATCTTCTCTCTTCATATACTTGAAAGAATTTTAATCATAACTTGTACATACTTATACTATTACTAGCTGTGCCCGCGACTTCGTCCGCGTGGAATAGTTTTTTTTCGGTACCATACCTATTTACTTCAAATTATATAAACTTTGAATGTCACGTTTATTTATATCGAATCAATGGCCTGAAAAATAAGTTTTAAGTTTCTAGCTCTAAAAATAGCGATCCATGCAAACAACTTTTCATCCCCCCTTGCAACCCCTTACAACCCTTATTTCGAGTTCAAAAATAGCCTATGTCCTTTCTTAAGGTCTAAAGATTGTCTATGCCAGATTTCATCAAAATCGGTTGAGAGGTTTAACCGGGAAAGCGTAACAGACAGACAGACAGACAGACAGACAGACAGACAGAGTTACTTTCGCATTTATAATATTAGTAGGGATATTGAATATATTTTTTTGTCCCAGGGTACCGGTAGAATATAACAATAGTATCTCTCCCTGCACTCGGTATTGTAAGAGACGATTTAGGTACGAAAACTGACATTCGGATTTCGGAGCGTGTTTACACCTGAAACAGCTTATTTCAAATGCAGCAGTGCGGGGAAGAATAACAGTATTCCTGTCGAAGCTTCCTTTACGATTGCCAACTCGCCTGCCCAGCGCGGTAATTATGGGCAACTCCCTTTTTTGGGAGGTCTATATACAACGGTAGACTGATATAATGATATTGAATGGTAGGATTTCTCATCATCTGGATGATGATTATGTACTCAAAAATAGTCCGGCGAAGTTTACTCTCCCATTCCATTATATGTAAAAAAATGAGAACATTATGCTAATGGAATTATATGTGCTTAATAAGTGCCAATTATACCCTAGTCTGTACCAATATAAGCTGATTAAAGGCCATTGTAATCTCACTCAGGTTAATTTCCAGAATGAATGAGGTAGACCTCATACAAAGATGGTCCTGCCTTGGCACCTCGCGTTTATCAATTTCTACCGCCACATAGCATTGTTCGCATTTTTTCTTCTTCACTCTTCATAACTCATTGGTCTATTTTGAGTTGATTAATAAAACCCGTTAAAAAGAGAGGGACCATTTCAACTAACACTCAAATTATTTCATTCATTTTAATTCTTTCTAGTTATATTTCGAAGCGGGGAAAAAGTTGTTGAATATGTTCCTCACCTAATAATAAATTAAACGAAACCCAAAAACAGTTAAAACAGTCCGAATTATTTGTTAAGTTACAAAACTCTAAAACCGAAATGGAATCGAGTGTTGAATTAATGTTTATTGTTTCAATTTTTTCTTTTGAACTCCATCACGGGAAGGGCTGTTTAAACAACCCTTTCATTTCTCATTTGTTGTTAACGAGATTATCAAACAACTGGCATTAAATTAAATTAATTTAAATAAGTTACTGTTATTTTCTGACTTTTAGTCGTTACTTCTCAAAATAGAGATACTTTTTGACGGCTTTAAAACGCTGATTATTTAATCGTTGTAAAAACAATGTTCATAATTCACACAACATTTCATATATTATATATACCGTCATATATATTAGATGCACTTGTGATACGGACAACAGACAACAGAGGATTCACAGATTCATAATACCTAAATCCGTATATTTTAACATTCAGACATGTATTTGTCCAGATACAAATAACTTTATATAAATATTTGTCCTGGGTAGGATCGAACCTACGACCCCTGAAGCTGGCTGGTATGATGATGATAATGATTATTGGTAGTCTGGATTATTAATTGGCTACTTTTTGTTCCGAAGCCGTCTTTCAGTCAGATATATGTTGTTCTAATTCTTCTCTATGGAATCAATACGACATTTTGCAAGGTTTAGCTGTCAGCGAGCGACATAGACTTCTTCCCGTAATTACAAGAGATCCTCAGGGATGAGATAAAAAGTAAAAAGAAAAAAGCTAGTTAGAAATATACTTGTGTGTTCGTTACTAATACGTAGATCAGAACAGCTGATTGCTTTTATCTAAGTTATACCAAGACCTAGGGAAGTGGAAACGTGCATTTCCTATAGAAATCTGCCTGTAAATTGTGTAGTTGACTAGTACTTACTTACGAAACCATATTGACCCTGATCTCATGGGCCAAGGTTAATTCATTTTTATTTTTATTACTAGATTATAGGTTAATTAATCAGAACTACACATGCCATTAAAAAAACCGACACCAGTGTTGATTTTCATATGAATAAATACTCGTGTTTGATTCCGTCATAGACATTCTCAGTCGAAGTCAAATTCTCAACATTAGCCGTTGGACGTCGGCCAATAATATCTAACGGGCTCGACGGCGCAGATGGTATCTTGTGGTATGGTGAGGTTGTGAGTTCGATCCCCACGCAGGACAACCATTTATATAATGAATATTTGTATTTGTTCTGTGTTCAGATATGAAATATGTTTTGAAGTATTATATTTGTGATTCCTGTTTGATGTCCGTTACACAAGTGCTTTGAGCGACTTACCTCGGGGTCAAATGATATGTGAATTATTGATATGTTTCAGAAACGCATGAGTTTAGAAGTGGAAACAACACGTCGCACTTCAGCGCTGACGTGGGTTGGATTGGGCCTGATGGGCGTCCAGTTTGGGGTCCTCGCTCGCCTTACCTGGTGGGAGTACTCCTGGGATATCATGGAACCGGTCACTTACTTCGTGACCTACGGAACTGCGATGGCCGCTTACGCTTATTTCGTGTTGACTAAGCAGGTAAGATTTTTGAATACATCATGTCCTAATCGACGCGCCTTCACAAGCGCCGGTAGAAAATAAACTTTTTAAAAAAGACGTCCTCTAATTGTTATTAATCTTATTATCCTTATTTGGCATCCATTGTGTGGCAATCGACGTGATAGTAAGCGTCACTGCAGCCTATAGACGCTCGTAATATCACAAGGATATCGCATTAGCGCATTGCCGACCTTGTGACTTGAAGATGCATGACACAATCCCCAGTAATTTCACAGCTCTTCTAACCGTTTAAACTAAAACACCGCAATGCGAATACTGCTATTTGGCGGTAGAAATAGATGAGAGTGAGGTATCATACAGACGACCTTGGTATGAGGTTGTACCTCATGAGAAATTTCTCCAGTAAGCATTTGTATAGATGGGGGATTCACTTTCAACTCCAACTCCTACCCAGGATAAACAATATGCAATAACCATTTATGACTATTCGTTCCGGCTTAGATAAAGTGATCCTATCTCATGCGCCAGTGGTCGTGCGTTCAATCTCCACTCAGGACAAATATTTATGTGACGATATTTATATTTGTTTTGTGTCTTCGTATTAGATATATACATTTAAATATTAGCTAGCAAGTGCTTTAATGGATTTATCTCTGAGTTAGATGAATGTATGAGATGTTGTTTGAATTTATAAATTGTTTAATAATAATTTCGCTGTTAGAAATGGATAGATTTTAAAAATGCAGTAACCTCTTACCTACCATTTGCTTTTCTAAGTTATTTAAAAATAATATGTAAAAATAAAAGTACTTATAAATAGTTGCATGCATAATTTCTCTATGTAAATTTATAAGTCTATACTAGTTAAAAACTATAAAAAATAACAAATTTGTTTTTGTAAGTTATGATTTACATTGTGTTTTCAGGAATACGTGCTGCCAGACGTGAAGGACCGTCAACATTTGCTCACTTTGCATAAAAAGGCGAAAAAGATAGGACTCGACATCAACCAGTACAACCATCTTAAAGATGAGGTAACATTTTCTTTTATAATACATCTAAAATTAAAATCTTGCTGGATTTTATTTACCGGAATGTAGCCGAGTATATTTCACCCGTGCACAGTGCACTAAATCAATACTAGTTTTGTCGATACGTATGCCAATACCAGTTTTCTATAATTAAAGAAATATGTAATTATGCGCATCAATTATAACAATGTAATATTTGTTTATTATCAAATAAATATGTTACTATCAAAATATTAAAAAAAATATATCTTTATATCTTACCTTAATATTAGAAAAAAATAAAAATCTCTACTATCTCGGACATGTTAGCATAAATTTATAACGCATATAAAACAATGCTTATTTATTACAAAGTTCTTTACTATCAAAAAAGCAACTTTGGCATAATGTGATAATGTGTTGAAAACCCCTATTTATGAATTAATGATAATCAATTGTAATATACCCGCCATTTGTATTTACAGATAGACAAATTAGAAAAAGACCTCGCCAGACTTAAGGATCCACTGCAAATTCACCTGCCCTCCTCGTACGTCGAAAAAGGGGTGGACGACAAACGTTCCCCGCTTACCAAGATTAAGGACATGCTGGAGGAAACGAGCAAGAAAATGAAAATCACGTAATATTGGCTGTTCACATCGCGTCGACGGCTCACCGGCGGCAAACAAGCACGCAATGTACGTAACAGCGTATGATACGGTTATGTGCGCGCTACAGTGGTACACGCGAGCGCGTAAACGATATGCCTTCGACGGATTAACTTTAAAGAACCATGAACGATGAAATGTATGATTTACTGTTATGTATTACGTTTCAAATTAGAATACCCCGCACATCGGGAACAGAGTAAGCTAATATTGTTAGATAAGTCGGCTACTTGAAACTTTATATTTAATTTTTCAATGATAGCTAAGATTTTGTTAGTCATAATGAGCCAACTGCATTTAAAAAATAGTAAAATCTATATAAAATTGCCTAGATCGATTAAAAGAATTTAAGAGCGTTTGTATGACTACGATCGGAGCTTCTAAAGCCGATTTGCTAAAAATATTATCTTACGTGTTCTTTTACACCTTTATTAATAATATAATTACTCGTTATTAATTACTGCGTACGCGCACCAGATTGTACGGACTATAGCGTACTTAGTCGAACTGCCGCTGTTATTAAATATGTTAAGCTTGTTGATACAACAGTCACTGTTTTTTAAATATTATGCCACCGTTACGGCTTTAGTTTCGTCTAAGATTTTCAACATCGCTTAGGTTTCAATTGGTTAGATGGTATTTGGCGTAACAAGTCGCCAATACCTTTAGAATGAATTTTGAATGTATGCTTTTAGAATGTTTTAGGAAATTCTACAGAATAATTTAGTTTTATTAGAATTTTCAAATTATGCTCAGAAAATTGTTTCCTATTTAGTTTTAGCGTATATTAACATTGTTTTAGAGTTTCCGTTTCGATGGCACGTTGGACGTCAGCGTGTAGGCCAAAAAATTTACTTTACCTTTCACATTTCCGTTACAAAAAGACAAAGAGATAGTTGACTAGTTGCATATTTTTTCTTACTTCTTTTGTTTCTGCGTACCATACTAATAGTGTTGACCAAACATTCGCTTTATTGCAACAATGTTTTATATAATATAATCACACTGTTGGCTATAGTTGGCCCAAGCTATCGCCAACGTTCTTACGGACATTTTGTGCCAATGTGCTCATTGAGAAAAACGTTGAGGATCGGACGTTAGCAACTGGTTAATCTTGTTACAATTGTTTTATGTACTAATGTATGTAGTTTGTAATCGTATGAAATCTAGTCTTTTATTTAAATCACGCTTTATTGTATGTAGAAAATAAAATTGCCACATCATTCTTTTAATAACGTAAAATTGCACCTATTTTACATAATCGAGAATCGATATCGATTGTTTATATTGAAATCGACGGATTTTGTTTGAATATATTGCCTGGATTGGTTCGTAAATAAATTATTCATGTTTATTAGTTTTATTATCAACTATTATTAAAATAGGCCGACAACGACTTTTTTTTGTAAATTTTAACACTTTTTCGGTTGTATTTAAAGATTAATATATGTTACTTCTGTCACCTCTCTCTGTCCGTTCATTACACCTTCCTTAGGAGACTGAGATAAAATGCACAAACTATTTAAAAATAATTGGTGCTTTCGGAAGGAGAACAAATCTTCCTATTCTTTGTTTGATTTTGTTAGTGCTTAGTGTGTTGCTTATTTATATTTATTATTATGTAGACACGATTTAATATATCTAGAATTGTTTCTTTATTAAATATTTATTAGTACTGGTGGTTTTTAGTAACTAACATGTCTATTTTGACTAATACTTTAATTCCTTATAGTTATTTATTTAAATAATTGATATTACAAAAAATGGCGTCTATTTTTCAAATTAAAACAAAAGATATGAAGTGTCGCAATATGTATTATAGTATATATAACTGACTATTAAAAACGCCGGCGCGTGCGTGCAGTGTCCCCGGTGCACGTAGCGGCCGCACTGGTGCGGTCTGGGCGGGCGCCGTCCTCTCTAATCACGAGTAATCGCCGTCAGTCTCGTTCCGACCGCGTGATAGTCAACGAATATTAATAAAAATCGTTTCTATCAAAATAAACTGTTCACCTCATATGTTTGTGTAAAACAAAAGAGGCCTTTTAATTGTTCAAACAGTGAATTACGACGCGTTTATTTGTAATATATTTGTTTCACATAGATATAGGCTTCGTGACGTCATATTTTTAAAATTCGGACACGGTGTTAAGCTTAAGTGTAACAAATAGAGTGCATGTTTGAAATTTGTATATTTATAATAGGAACGAGCCGTAGGTTAAATAAAGGCTGTGAAAATAAGATTCGGTAACATTTTCAGTCCATGACATTATTTAGATTCGCGGTATATTGTGGCCGTGATGGCCGCTTGTTTGTGAATTGTAAGAGCGCTTGTGTTTTTTTCAAACGATTAATTGTTAGTTTCTTATTTGTATACTAGCTTGTCAGTTGAAGTAATTAATAATAATGGCTCATAGTGATTAGATATTTTCGAACGTTTTCTTAAATTAGTTATTAGATCGAATTTTTGATTGAACATAGAAAGAAGTTAGAAGTTTATTTACCTTCTAAGAGAACGGGTGTTGCCAGTTGCAATAAAGGATAGCAGGTACTAAAAATAGTCGGGTGTAAAATATGAGGACCAAAATACATTGATAGATTTATTTTATAATCGTTCAATCATTCGTAATATTGGTCTTGCTCACCCCCTTTTTGGTACATTTTATTCCCTGTACTTTTGATTAGAATGGACTTAAGTGTAGACTACAAAATAATTGTATTCATTATTTATAGACCAAGAACTGCTTTTTAAGAACCAAGTAAAAAATATAGTCCTTTCATAAATCAGGCCTTTCATGACAATGTTATAAAATTTATAAGAAACAAACATCACATCCTCAATTGAACTTTATTTTAACGCTGTAACGATTAATATACTTTGCTATATTCCTTTTGAATACCAAAAAAATATAACGCCTACGACTTCTAACTTCTTTCTATAATCCGTAGTTTGTATTCTTAGTTTTAAAAAAGCTTCTATTTAATCGGCATACTCTGATACAAAATAACGAAATTATGTTAACTCGCAGGCCTAATTTATTAGCTGTAGACCTAACAATGACTTTCATTTGTCGACTCATTGTAACCTTACCTACCAACTTGACTCTTAAGGCCTTACGATACGGCCTAATGTTCTTTGTATATATAATATACTCCTCGTAAATAGTTGTAAGCTCTCACACAATATTATTCGCTCAATATAGCTTCTCTTGTGATTTACTGATTTGCCTTTTAGGATCTTTTTCTAATAACGTTTTTTCTATCTACCTATATAAATAGATTTTTATATATAACTAACTTAGTGTTAAGAGGGAGCAAAGCTTCAGTTGTAATAGAATTTATTTGATATTTATGCTATTGTTGGGAAATATTTGCTATTCCGGTGGTGATGCAATCTTATGCACAAATAAATTTGTTGCATTAAATATTTGTGAGCGATTAGTGTTGCATAGAATCACGTCGATTTTTTCTCATGTTTTCCAACAACCGGTTTATTTAAAATTATATGAAACGTATTGATTCTACGTCTTGTACCCTAGAATCAGGTTACGAGAAACCATTGAAGAAATAAATAGAACTAGTTTAAAGTAAGTCTAGATGAAAACCCGTTTTTGTAGACCAGAGTAGGTAGACATTTCCAATTTCACGAGGGAAAAAGGTGATAAGCATGTGAAAGAATTATTGATTCCGTTAATAATGCGATAAATACAAATGATTTATCACGATTATTTTTTACATTTGCTAATTATAATTTTTATACATTTCTCTCTTCCCTTTCTAAATTGAATTACTGCGTAAACTTTATCTTTATTCGATATTATCTTCTTACTCTGCAATACCTATTTATAAGGAAAATATAAAACACAATTTATTTACATAATATTGGATTATACACATTATTATATTATGATGCGCATTAGACATTGTCCTTTAACAATCTCACTATCGAGTAGTTAGGTAGTTAATTATATGAAAACTATTTACAATTTATTGGTAATTTCTTAAGGCTGTTGAATTTTGTGAAGGAACTGTTTAAATTTTATGATATGCTAGCAATCCGCCCGTGACATTGTATTCAAGGCCCACATCACATCCTTGAGGAACTCTTGTTATTCTCAGATAATTTTCTGGCAGCTAAACTTTACAAACATTTAGCCTAAAATAAAAAAAGGAAATTGTAAAGCTACAACTATCCCACGGGAACATGTTTTAACCCGAAATACATCCATACATCTATACGTCCATATTGAAAAACTTTCGCGATAAAAGAAATAAGGATATGGTTACTTACAACCGTTAGAACATGTTCATAACTCCAGGTTCGGTTCGGAAAGATTTAGATTATATCTTGACATGAGGTAAACCTCATACAAAGGTCGTCTGCAATGTACCTCGCAATGATGTGATCCGATTTAAAGGCTGAGAGAGACAGAGAAAGTTCTGGGAGGTGTGACATAATATTTTCAAATCACAAGGTTGGCAACGCGCTAGTGGTGCCAACCTTGTGATATTACAAGCGTGTATAGGCTGCAGTGACTTTTACTATCACGTAGACTGTGTGCTTGTTTGTCGATCTAAAGATATAATACTCATATAACAGACGTTATAATCAATTCTAAGAATAAGAAAGCCCACTTATCAATGGAACAAGTATCAAAGTAGAATTTAGTGAAATCAAGTACTTGCTCTGTGGAACAAAGAGATATAATATTAGTTTCACCCGCGTAGTTCTCCTTTTCCGTAAAAGTATGGATACAAAATATAGATTATGTTACTCGGTGAAAAATTAGCATTCCAATGATGGAAGAACTTTTAAAAACGGTCTTATAATTTTTCTTTTAAATCGTAACAAACAATGTAATCTTTCCCCTTTATAATATGAGCTTTTTAGAGATTATAATTGCACTGCTGAAAATAGGTCGTCCCAAAAAGGACGGATATGCCCATAATTGCCGCGCTGGGCAAGCATGTTGGCAATCGTAGAGCGTAGCTTTTGCGACGGGGATGCTGCTGCCCTGTGCATTTAAGCTAAACTGTTTCGGAGGGATATATCGCCATCCAATACCTCAGTCGCCTTTTACGACACCTGGTTTGGGGGAGGTGTTATTCTACTCTGCCAGCATAATATGATGTGGCAATATTCAAAATTACTTGTATGAATCTCCTTTAATTTATATCGTATAATGTAATATATTTTTTCAGGAATACTGTTAACTTATCAAAACATAGTATCCTTTTCAAAATGGTTTTTAAGGGTTGACTGTGCCTTCCCAGAAAAACCACATAGAAATCCCCAGAGAAATTAACATCTAATCCCTTCGGTGACCCTCATTACCCCTTAGTAGTAGAGCGAGGTTAGAAATTACCCAATGGATCAGTAAATTTGCAGTCCTTTAAAACCCTTGGATCCTTAACTTATGATAATGATAAATAATTTAGAAGTGATTCAGGAGTTAAGACGTTTTTCGAAGTCAATTCCATCACTAAGTTGATATCTCTCAAGTAACATTATTTTGTGTTTGCTTATCAAGGATTGTAAAGTAACAGAAATGTTTACAATAGTTCTTTCACCAAGTTGAACAGCTCCTTCGTTTTAACGGCATATAAGGAGTCGTAATCTTTTATAAATCGCAGAAACGGATGATAAATTCGGAATAAAGAAATAAAAAATGAATTGAAGACATTATTCATGTTCATACTTGATATTAATGTAAATGTAGGAATCGTTTGCCCTTGGTAACACAGAGCATTTATCATACTTTGACGATTAAACAAAGAAACACTTCTGCATTAAATCCGCAAAACTTATATATATATATATATGTATATATATATATATATATATATATATATATATATATATATATATATTATTTAAAACACAACAGATTACAATCATACATAGTTGTTAATATAATTAAGTTACAAAAACGAAGATTATAATCCTAAACATGTTTTCACAAACATGTCTTCATGCAGCATTAACTATATACTATAAATTATATACTATATTATTATATACATTATGCTATATACTATATACTTTATACTATATACTTCTATAATTACACGATCTCGTCTTATACCCGTTACATACTATCAGATTGAATTTAGAAATAGTTAAAATCTGATTTAGGTTTATTTCTTTTTCTTTTTCTCATTATAATATATCATGCTCACAATCATAAAAACATAGTATGAAAAATGCTTTTACACGTACAATGTAAAATGTATATTTTGTCGGGCACCGTTGGTGCAGTTGTGTCTGTTTTGTGTCAGTTATAATTATATGTATTATTCATTTATTTTATTTATTTACATGATGGATAAACACCAACTACCAACAATTCAAGAATAGACCGTTTACAGATACATTAGGCCAATCACAATTTCCTACAAATAAAAATAGGATGACATAAAATTGGCGAATTTAGATATCGTCAACAAACACTAATTATATTTGCATTACTATAGTTGTCTGATATTCCTGATTCCTGACTCAAGTGCTGTGTGATTGGCCTAATGTATCTGTAAACGGTTTATCCTGGAATTGTTGGTAGTTGATGTTTATCCATCATGTAAATAAATAAATAGCTACTTATCACGTGTCAGTTCAACGAAAGAGATGTAGTGTGAAGTTATTTATTTAAACTCTTATTTTTTATTTTTTTAGTAATAAGTAAAAAGTAATTACGGCTTCTTATATGCTGCTTATTTGTGTGCGCTGCCCGAGCAAGTATATGTCTCCAAGTTTTCTGGTCTATCGATTGTTCTATTTATCTTGACTATTACTATGGTAATATAAAAAATATATATATAAAGAAATGTGTAAAAAAAAACCATTTCTGCACGGGTAACGTACACCACAAATAGTTTTAGAATATCTTATTAATTTTAACCACTAACTTTCTTGTTAATATTCACTTACCTAAATGAGATTTGCCAAAATATAACCTTCCAAAATTCTTGTTACTTAATTTGTTAACCTTTTGACCGTTACGGAGTGACGATGCGGGACCCCGACGGCGACATAGACAACCCGACTCCTTGTAATAGTTACTATTTTGCATTTTGTTAAATTTACAGTCGTGTTGTTCGAATAAAATTTTCCAAAAATACACCAGCGGTTGTTTTATTTATCTATTTTTTTCTTTCCAAAAAATCCTTTCTCTATATTGGTACGGCCAAACACAGAAGACAAACTTGAAACTCTCCCACTACAGCCATTTTGAATTGTCTGCATATTTACCTTTTTAAATAAGCTAGACCTCATGCATAGATCGTCAGCATTGGTACCTCAGTCTCACCTATTTCTACCGCCAAACAACAGTGTTCGCATTGCTGTGTTCCGGTTTCAAAGTGAGAGAGGCAGTTAAATTACTGGGTAATGTAAGGTAATATCTCCAAGTCATAAAGTTGGCACCGCGCTAGTGATATCCTTGTCATTTTGCAAGTGTCTATAAGCGATTACTATCACGCGGTTTATGCGCCAGTCTATGTCGATCTGGTCTAATAGAAAAAAGAACAAAAACCTTGAGTACGCCACTCATGTACTGTTCACAACCCATGATAACCGCATACCATCAGGCGAGCCGTATTTATGACTAATTGAAGTTAATACCGTCGCGGTGTGAAAAAATCTACCAAACTAACTAATGGCCTTCTCGAATATATCCAACTATATTTCTTAACAGAAATCAAACGCTACAATACTTAGGTTACATCTTTATTCGATAAATACTTAATCTCGTGTGATTTACAGTACTTAGATTACAGTGCGTATGTCTAAAGTTAATTTACAGAATGGCGTTATGTCTTATCTTTCTCTATGGCTTCAGAAGGTGAAATAGGCTGCGAATCGAATGGATACAAATCAATGCTCTGCACGTGCGCCCTAACAGACACGCCTGGTGGCACGCCAAAATAATCTCTACCTATATTCCTTATAATGGTAGTACCCGGCTTATTATGGTGTATATTAAATCCTATAGCGAACTGTGGAACGTTAATGCCACCCTTTCCATCATCATAACCACTGCTGTCATCTTTATTATTGTTCTCGAAAGGCTTTAGTGGCACATACGGTTTCTTCGTGGGCCTATTAGGCTTGCTCGCAGGACGTCCCGGCTTGCCTGTAATATGCAATCATTTCTGAATTCCAATGCAGTGCTCACATGGTGCGGTGCCGTGAGGTGTTTGGTGTAATAAAAACCAAATTGGTTGTGAATATGTTTATTGCGTTCAAGCAATTTTATAAATATCAGTTAGATTATTCTACGAGTGCATTCTTCTACCTTGATGGCAAGCCGATCGGCTGTGATCTTGTCTTAGTTAATGGTTTCTTTAAAGCAAAAGAAGGTTGAGCATCAAAGGCTGCAACCTTTAAACCTGGCTAGTGTACAACAAGATCACAAGCAACAATCACCTTGCCGCGATCCGTGCTATTCATCACCTGGTCCTTTGGTTGGCTTGGCGACTCCAAAACTTGATATGTCTTCGTCCACATATCCTATTCCTTCACTCACGGAACCCTGTTCAAAAGGTGGTCCCTGGTAGCCGATGTCTGAGGAAGTTACTTCGCCGGGTCCAATAGAACCGCTGGGACCACTCGATCCACTGGGTCCGCTCGACCCACTGGGTCCACTCGGGGACCCGCTCGGGCTGCTAAAACTGTTAGTTCCGCCGAAAGTGTCCGTTCCACTGAATTTATCGGATCCACTAAATTTGTCGGACCCGCCAAAATTATCAGGTGTACTAAAGGTATCGGATCCGCCAAAACTGTCTGATCCACTGGCTCCAGGCCCGGTGGATTCTGAGCTGGGCTTATTGCTTGGTCTATCCTTGTCGCTGGCTGGGAAAGGAGGTGGCTTAACGTGTCCCGATGCCGCTGTTCCGTCTGGTCCTAATTAGGAGAAAATTGATCAATAATAAAAAAATATATATACAAACGTTGTCTGAAACATCATTGCACTTTACAATAAAATCACTAAAAGTGAGTAAAGTAGCGAGGGTGAGGGTTGCAAATTCAAGACACGGACCCCATTTTGCATCAAATGGTATTATAGCTTTTTGGAGTTGACACAATGAAAGACAAGTAATGTATTCGATTTAATACCTTTGAACACATCATCAGAGCTGGTGTCATCGGGTGAGTAATTGGAGGAGCCAGCGCTGACAAAGTCTGGGTCGTACGCGCTGGGGATCGTCGGGAAATACGCTGGGATGTACGGGTCCTTGCCGTTCTTAACGATGCGGTATCCGATACCAGGCCCCGCGATGTAGTGCACGGTCCTGAAAAATTGATGATATATTTGTAATGCTCATTCAAGTCCACGCTAAATCACTACAAAACATTAAACAAAGTCACTTCCTGGTGTCGACTGTCCCTATGTATGCTCAGATCTTTAAAACAGCGTAAAGGAATATAGGATTTTAAAATAAACAGAGTATTTAAATAGAGAGATTAATATATGCATATTATTATAGAAAAACACTGATAATTTAGAGTTTTCTAATATCATGTCGAAAATATTTTTTTTGCGTATACATTGCAATCGTTGGCTAAACCCTACGAGATAGATCAAAATAATGTTCTCAATAAAAAGGCCTTCAAAAAACTCCTTTCTGGCATATTCTTAAGCCAAAATCCACAATAAAATTTTTAAACTCATTGTATCTGTGTGAAGCCGGAAAAGGTCGCTAGTAATATAGTAATATATAAATAAATATTATAAATGTATATCTAATACTCTTTGTGTTTGTCAGATTCCCCATAAAGCTTTTTAAGATTAATCAGCAATGTTGAAGTTTAGCAATATGGCTTAAACCTCTACGGCTTAACCCTTAGGTTCAAGCAGTCACGATAAATTCACACAGACATAGCTGGCTGAATACTTTTAATTACCTTTGCACGCCCTTATCGTCCAAAAACGTGTATGATCCTCTCACGTTTCCATGAGAATCGCTGCTCTCTGTTCTTCTTTGATCAGGACCCGCGGATATAAATCTGTCCAAAATAAAATGGTATTATTATTTTACGGACCAAGGACTGCAATTGTCAGTTACAGTGTCATCAGAAGAAAGAGTCTAGTTCGCTCATATAATGAGCGACTCTATGCATTTTCCGATCTGTCTCGATGCCCTGAGATGCATACATGTGACGCAACAAAGACTCTCAGGCGGAGTGAACAAATCGAATAAATTGGTATATAAAGTGAATATGTGTTTGTTCATCATATCAGCCTTAGGACCACTGGACATTGGCCTCCTCAAGAAAAGGGGAACTTTGCTCATAATTGCCGCGCTGAGCAAGCGTGTTTGTGATCGCAGAGCGTAGCTTCGCGAAGAGAATGCTGCTGCATCATTTCTCTGCTGCTCATTCTCACCATCTTTCGGTTTTGGTACCTTATTCGCCTCTTCCAACACTTAGTACAGGGGAAAGTTCTATTTTAAACATTTCTTAAAATGGCATTTCTATCGACCAAGATCAACAGGTTCGTATACCTTATAAACCTTTATATATTTATATACTATACTTATTACCTTTAGAAGTAATTCCAAACATTATTAGTAATTCACAACATTATTATTATTACATGTCAAATATATAAACCACCAACCACTTATAATAACCAATAACCATTTTTACCACACCACAATTTAATTTAACTGAACAATCGCAACAGGCTGGTGATCTTTGGACAAGTCTAATTCTGTCTGACTTTGACGTTAACTCTAGCGATACTGGGGGAAGAGACCAAACCGCTTATTAATAAGCGACCATACCCCTACGCTCTGCACGACTTTGGTCGCGAGGTGAGCAGACCGGAACGAGACCGAAGGTGATTCCTCAAGGGCGCCCATAAGGCACTGCCATCTGTTTGAGCGGGCATTGCTCAAAAACCTTTTTCAAAATTAAGATTAATTACCTGTAAGATCCATCAAGGCCTCGCTGTACTGCAGTCCTGCCTCGAGGCCTGGCCTCGCCCCTCACGAGCGGCGCGCGATGGAATGGTGATCCGATGACATTGGGTCCGTCAGGATGTGCTGATGACACATGGAATCCAGTGTCCCGACCTGCTATGTATGTCACGTCGTGCCGCTCACCCACGTCATCCACGAAGGAATAATGACCTAGGTATTCAAAAAATAGTATTATAATTCGTAAATAGAATTTAGAACCAGATTCATCTTAAGAATGTTAATTGTCGCCTTTATATTCCACCTTTTTTTGGTTTTCTATGTTTCCATACGTGTATTTTATTATATTTGCGTATTCCTACAACGTTGAATAGAGGGCGCTAACTCGCAGCATAATTAATTATAATCCCGCCTGAGATCTCACAAGAGAAGATTTATTTTAAATAGTTTATCAATTATAAATTACATTTTCACCAAACGAATCTAGTAATTGCGTCTACTAAGATCTCAGTTTGACGTTATTTAAATTATCAACTGCGCACATTGGTAATAGATGGCGCTAGGAGTACTGAGATATGCAATCTCCATACAAAAGAATACAACGCCGTAAAAAATTCATTCGCGCATGCAACATTTTATTTCTTTACAACATTTTTTAATATTTCATTATCTGTAATCCTGAATTTCACTCTCATATCAGCCATTGGTCGTCTACAGCTAGACCCCTATACCTCCCCAAGAAAGAGGGAATTGTGCCGTAATAATTGCCGCACTGGCCAAGCGTGTTGGCTATCGCAGAGCGCAGCTTTCGCGACAGGGATTCTGCTGCCTAGCCCCGCCCTGTGTATTTGAACTACACTGTTTCGGAAGGATATACCGCCATCTGTCGGTTTTGGTACCTTAGTCGCTTCTTACAACATCTGGTAATAGTACCAGATGTTGTAAGTCTAATACTCTACTCACGATAATATCCTGAATATATTTATATGCAAATAGGTTGAATATATGTATAAAAATATAGAAGTGAATTGTATGTTATATAATTATCAATATTTATGCACACTTTTCCAAAAATAAATTCCACAACATCTCAGACATTGACATGACTCTGTGGTAATTCGTTTAAAGCACTTGTGTTACGGACGCCAAACAACAGAGGAATTACAAATGTACTACTTTAACACATAGATTTAAGACCCAGACAAAGAACAAACATAAATATCATCATAAAAATATATGCTATGAATGGGAATCGAATCCACGACCTTTGGCTAGGTCCACGACCCTGGGATCACTAACATCTGCACCATCGGGTCCGTCAAATCTACCATAAGCTCGGGATTTTCTGTCCAAAGGTTGCCAGAATTAAATTATGATAAGACTTATGATATTACACTTTTCTATCTTATTGTAAAGTCTTGTCGTTTTCTGTTATGTAACAATGGGTGTCTCTATTGAAGAACGTTCATAAACGAATTTATATCGGCCTCCTAAAATATACATGTTCCTAATAGACAATTAGAAGTCTTTCAATTATCTTCGAGTCTTCTATTTTTAAAATTTCTTAGTTTAATCTTCACTAATATCATAAAGAAGTATAAGTTTATGTGTTTGTATGACCGGAGAAATCTCTGAGTCTATTGATCTGATTTTGAAAACTCATTCAAATGCACAGGGCCAAGATGGGCAGCAGCATCCCCAAAGCTGCGCTCTGCGATTACCAACACGCTTGCTCAGCGTGGCAATTATGGGCAAAATTTTCCTTTTCATGGGGAGGCCTATGCCCAGCGGAGGACTTTCAATGGCTGATTTGATGACGACATTCAGGATTAAGGATAATGGAAAATTACAGCTTTGTTTCGGAATTCGTACTAATACCCCCATAAAATCTTGTATGCGCGTATGAAATTGCTATGGCAGTGTATAATTTTGTATCGAGATAACATATCTCAGTACTTCTAGCGTCATCTATTGCCCATTTGCGTAGTTTATAATATAGATAATGTCGAGCTGTAAGCTTGAATTAAAGCATTAATGATGCAAAGGTATATTATCTCTGAAAGCTAACAATTTTTTTATTGTAATTTAAATTGACAAATATAAAAAGTAATAATAATATAATTGGAAGTAGGAAAGATTTGATTCGTTTTTTGTTATGATTTAAATTTAAAACTCTTTCTTTTTTAATTAGAAAAGTCAATTTTTAACGGGGTACATTGAATATATATATTTTTTTAATATGGACCTCTATTTAAATATATAGAGGTATATTCGATTTTTATACGTTTGTAGAATGGGAAATAGGCGGCGTGCTATTAATCTGTACATGGAAATAAAATTGATATGTCTGTTTGTATCAAAGAAAGGATATAACAGTATTTAATAGAAATAATTTACTAAAATAGTTTGACTCAGTTTGTTCTGTCTAATCACTGAAACGGCTGAACAAATATAATGGGATACTTCCCATAGATAGATCATTTTATAAGGAGTAACTTTAGTTACTTTTATTATTTATTTATGTTAAATGCTTGCTTGTTAAGCTTATCATACTTGACAAGATTGCATATATATATTGAGTTAGTTCTGTTATCTACACTAATATTATAAAGCTGAAGAGTTTGTTTGTTTGTTTTAACGCGCTAATATCAGGAACCACTGGCCCGTTTTAACAATTCTTTTTGTGTTGGATAGTTCATTTATCGAGGAAGGTTACTATATTCTCAATGTCACTATTCCACGCGGAAAAAGTCGCGTGCACTGCTAGTGATAGTCGTAAACGGCTAATTCTTAATTAAATTTGTTGTGGATAGTTAGAACAAATTACAAGTACATAATCAGAAGACGTTTAAACATATAACCATTTAAACAACTGATTAAAATTATAATTATCTAAGCACATGGAGCTGCCTCTAATATCTTTTGACAGATCAACGCTATTGTTTCAATTTCCCAGAACAAAGTCCACACGAAGGTCATTATAGTTATGATGCACTTATGTGAGAAACACGACTGTTTATAATTCACCAGCTTCCGTAAAACATCAATATCGTTAGAGTTTCCTGTATAAACTTTGACGGATCCGATGGCGCTGATGGTAAAGATCCTTTCTCGTGCGCCAATGGTCGTGGATTCGATCCTCACAGGACGAATATTTATATGATGATATTTGTATTTGTTCCATGTCTAGGTGTTAAATATATAAATTTAAGTAGATCATACATTTGTTATTACTCGGTTGTCTGATGTCTGTAACAGGAGTGCTCATTACGGAGTCAGGTCAATCGGCTGAGTTTTGATAAAACTATTGATTGATTGATTGATGATTTAACATTAGTAATGTTATAAAAAGCAATTAACGAGTCACGCAAAGGGAAAACTTAAAAGTAGTGAAATTATAAATATCTAATTAAAGAACTTATTTTAACAAGTGAAAAACATTTACCTTTGACATCCCCTCGGCTATCAGCATTCTCGTTCTTGGAGTAGGTCCTGGTGTCAATCTTGAACCCATAGCTGGGGTCCTCGCTGGGGTCGAAGAAGGGATCGTCCTTATTCCCGATGGGACCACGAGGTCGTTGGTCAAGATCCATTTTCCTGTGGATATTAGGGCCCTTCGCGCGGAATCTGTGGGTAGAGCGTAACAAAATATGTTAATGTAACGTGCGAGCAATATCCCTTCCTATCTACCAGGAGTCGTAAGAGTTAAGTAAGGTACCGCAGCGGGTAGATAGTATGTAATATATTTTTAGTTGAAGCCAGGTCTACCGTACTAAGACAGAGATAAGCAGCAATCTTCTTTGTCCTTCAGATATCATTATCGCGACAAAGCTGCACATGTCTGACCAGCATTCTCATGATTGATCATATTGGAAGCCTCTTGGAGAGCCCTATATTAAATAGCGGACTTCCTAAAGTAGATTTAAGGAAGGCAATAATTAATCAAAACCATGAAATAGGTTAAAATAAATATATTTTTTATTAATAACAATTCAGACAACGTCATGTACATTGACCTGACTCTGTGATAAATAGCTTTAAGATCTTGTGTATCGGATATCAGACAGCAGAGTTATTTAAAATATAATATTTTCATTTATATTTTTAACAACCATACACAGAACAAACGCACATAAACGTTTGATTTTATTACAATTTAATTTAATTCTAACTAAAATTCTGCCCGGGACTTTGTATGCGAGGTACTTTATGCCTAATTTCTTATTATGACAGGTCTAAGAAGTCTTTGTCACTCTCTAAAATCTAAACTGTGCAAAATATCGCGCTGATATCTTGAAAAAAAAATATTTCGTATATATGAAAGGAGAAACTGACTTCTGACTGACTAACATATCAACGAAGAGCCTTAAGGCCTATAAGGGTTGAAAACTTGAAATTTTGCACAAAGGTTCGTTTTATAACGTAGTGCCGCACTAAGAAATGGTGCAAAGTTATTAAAAAACGTTGATATTTTTTAAGTTATTCGAATGAAATGTAGTATAGAGGTTTTTCATTGAAAGTTATAAAACACGTGTAAATATTTTAAGAAAATCATCCCCTAAAGGGCGTAAAAGGGGGTGCAAAGTTAGTATGAAATTTCTATAATTTAACACGGGTACAACCGCGGGGCTCTGCTTGTAAATAACGTAAAGTAGCCGTTATTCCAGACTATCAATAATTTCACCAAGAATTCTTCAGCCGTTCGGGGTTAAAAGATAAGCACTAATACATGCATTCATCAACAAACTATTCCCTTTATAATATTTGTGCGTTTTTTTCTATATTATGAAGTTAGCAAACAAGCATACGGTTCGCTTGATGGTAAACGTCACCGCAGCCTGTAGACGCTCGTGTACAAGAATATCACTAGCGTGTCGCCAATGCCGTAAAACAATTACCCAGTAATTTCACTGTCTCTCTCACCCTTGAAACCAAAATACAGCATTATGAACCTCAGACAACAGAATAAAAATAACCGTTTATTTGGCGGTAGGAATAGATAAGAGTGAGGTACCAATACAGATGACCTTCGTAAGAGGTTTACATGTGACCATGTAGACCTCTTACAAAGGTTACCAGGTCATGTAAATGTATCTCATGTGGGGTAATTACTGTATCCGTTATTTATTTATATTAGTAATATAATTTAGTCAATATATAATGACGGAATTTTTAAGTGACTTTTCAAAGTCATTCACATCATTACCTATTAAGCTGTTACCGACTTTAAATACTCCACTGCCGGATAGTACCGGCAGAGTAGATAGTACGTCCCCTTAAACAGGTACCGGGAGGTACCGAAACAGTGTAGCTCAAATGCACCGGATAGGCAGCAATACAAATACAGTCTGCTACAGCTACCTGCCCTGCACATCAATTATGGGCATTATTCCATATTTGCCCAATAATGGGCAATCTGCAGCTGTTTGAAACTTGAATATATATTTCGCATCTTCATCATCATGTCAGTCGTTAGATGCCCTCTGTTGGCTACAGGTCATCCCAAGGAAGGCGAAATGTTGCCCTAAATTGCCGTGCATATAAGTGGCAATCGAAAAGCGTAGCTTCGCGACTGCTGCCCATCCTCGCCCTGTACATTGATGTGCTCTTTCGAATATATACGACGCCTGGTACATGGGGAGGGTTATCCCACTCTGCGGGTATCTCACATAAGGATTGTATTATTTAGATACCGATATAGTTACCGATAACAAAATATTTCAGGTTATTTTCAATGGAAGATCTTTAGCTTTTTAGTGATATTTTTAGGTTATAACTTTGTATTACGATAAGAAATTTTGGAAATAAATACCAATGCAGAAAAAAAATATCTGTCATAACATTAAACGGACTCAGTGTTTTTCAGTGAATTGAATGAAACCTGTATAGAAGTTTTGTTCTAATTATTATCATATATCAGATAAATTAGATCCGCACAAAATCTGTAACCGGATCTTATATAATAATGTTACAAAATATATTCCTGATATGCGATAGATTAGTTTACGTTTAGTAATACAAAGACAAACTCCAATCGAAAATTTCTTTAGACTCTTTTGTTTATCCTGAATCAAATGAAACTGCAATTGGAATATAAAGCTTGGTTACGGATAATTTTTATTTGTAATATACGAAAGTTTAGGTTATTTCTGAACTATTGAAGCAATTTTAATATTTTTTTAACTATGCACAGTTTGATCCAACTTGAGAGATACGCAGTCGCACTATTTATTGTTGAAACAGGTCAGCTAGTAACATTATAACACTCACCCTCTAGGCCCTGCGGTGTAGACTGTCTCCTTGACAGTGTCTGTAGCGGGGTCCCGAGCTCCAAAGCGACCCCCGACAACCTTGTTCGCATTCCCGTGGGCCAAGTGGTAGCTCTGTCCTCGGTCTTTATTTGTATATCTGGTTAAGTTATTATCAAATTTATTTAACATATTTCACATAAAACGGTATCTAGATTAGACTAGATTGATTTTATAAAGCTGAAAATTTTCTCAGTTGCAATTCTCTTTCGGATTATACATGTAATCTCTATTTGTAATTGCAATTATTTTAATAATTTGTTTATATTTGAAATATAATTTCTCAAATTTTTTTTTTGTTTATTTAGCTTTATTGCACAAAATGTTACAAAATGTACAAATGGCGGACTTATCTAATGTATACTATATAATATACAAATTTATCGTTCAGTTTACTTATGATTTTGGAGAAATTAATTCAGATAATAGTTGCATTCCTTACAACTTAATTAGGAACAGATAATGGAATTCATTTGTATAACAAATCATTACCCGAAGTCGAACGATCCATCAGTGTTCACGTTGTTGTAATCTCCATCGTTGGTTCTCGCCTTCCCAGGGATAACCTGAGACTCAGCAATAGCGCACACACACAGAACCACAAAATAAGTCCAAGACATGATCACTGTTTCATCACACACCGACTGACTTAGGAGCTTGACTGTGTTGGTAAAAAACAAAGGCTCGTTTATATATGGCGCTCAAATGAACGCTCAGCCGACCCGTGCCGCGTGAAAACGACCGGACGTCATTGTTATTAATAATAGGACACGAACGACTGCCAGATATGCGATAAACATTTTGTGTAGTATAAGACCATGACTTGTCTTTGACAATGTCTATCCGTTTGGTACCGGCAGAGTACAATAGTACCTCCACCTGTACCGGATGTCATCGAAATCAACTGATATACCGGAACTAACAGAAGGCGGTATATCCGAACCAGTGTCGCTTACGTGCAGCAGTGAGAAGATTGGCAGCAGCACTCGCAACGCGAAGCTACGCTCTGTGATTGCCTCCACTCTTGCCCGGGGCTGCAATTATAGGCAAATTCCCTCATTTGTTATATACGTGTCTCATGTCCACTGCTAATAATAGGCCACGACAAAAAAGTAGGAATTTGGCTTGCAATTGTCGCTCTGGACCGGGAAATGGCTTTGCAACCCTCTGAAACGACGACCACTCAACTGAGGTATATGTCTTGATGCGCTCTTGAGAGATCGCTGTCAGTTTCCTTAGTCGTTGTCGTCGTTACCCTTGAAGGGAGGAGATTAATATATACCTATATCAAGAAATTTTCAGGCATAATGCACATAAAGTTGTAGAGTAAGAGTAGAATCATACCCCTAATCAACCTCATAACCCTCATATTAGGTATCGTAAGAGTCCCTCGGTATCAAATTTTGAATGCCAGGTGGCATAGACGGTAAATTACCTATCTTGTACGCCGGGTCGTAGGTTCGATCTCACCCGAGGACTAACATTTATATTTGTGTTTGTATGTTAAATATGTATATAAGTTATTTTGTTATTATATTTTGTCTGATGCCCGTATTAAAAGTATTAAAAGCGAGTCAGGTCAATTTATGAGATGTTGTTTGAATAATTTATCATAGGCATATCAATCCTCACTATTCTAGCTTAAATACAGTCGGGCGGGGATGAGCACCAGCGTTCACTGCGATCAAAAATCGTAGTTAGTTGGCAGCATTAATAGTTTTGTAGTAGCATCTCTGGTAGTGGAGAGCGCACCGTGACGCCGAGACGCGAATGGCAGAGATATACGAGGGCCACCACATCCTCAGTTCCGTAAGAACCAGGAATACGCTGTTTTAACAGACTATTAACTTATTCTTGAGGTAATACTTATATCATAATTAAATAAATCTAATATATAAAATCATCGTGCCACAGTGTTAGTTACCGAATCTTATGTAATTTTATACGCACATTCTGTAGGTCTGAGAATCGGCTATCTATTTTTCATTCCCATAAGTGATAAGGGTTATCCAACCCTAACATTTTCTTACATTCTTTTTTTTATAATGTGGCATTAAAAAATATACAAGCCAAAATTTTCACCCTTCTATCACCAACACCTATCATTTATTTGACAGTTATTTTAGTAATTTTGTATAATTTAATTGGCAGAACTTCGTTTGCCGGACAGCTTGTATTTTATAATTTTGCGAAAAACACTAAAATAGTGAATTATTATTACTTAACCGATAAAATAACGATCATGTTGTGTGGGACAAATAATAGATCGTGACTTCTTTTTGACAAAAGTATAACTCACTAGATAAGGTGGACCCCTTATAAAGTTCGCCTGCATTGGTACCTCACTCTCATATATTTCTACCGTTATCATCAGTGCTTGCAATGTTCAGCATAGCCTGTGTTCGGTTAGAAGTGTGAGCGTGGCAGTGAAATTAATATGAATGTGACATAATATCTACAAGTCACAAGGTTGTGATTTCTCTATTGTACAAATATATATACTATTATTATAAAGCTTTAAAGTTTATTTAAATGTGCTTACTTCAAAAGATAATAGTCAGATTTAAATATGTCTTTTAGTTTTGGATAGTCCATTTATCGAGGAAGAATATATAGCTTCACGACCTATATGAGCAGTGCATAAATAATGCTAGTTTGCTCTTTTAAATGGTCGGAGGTGAATCCGTGATTACAGCCGGTTTTTAATACATATGCTTTTAAACGACTTGTGGTCAAGTCATTGCATGAGATGGTGTGTAACGACTTTTTGTCAAGACGTTTACTTTATAACTAAGTTATGTCATCAAAAATGAACATACTAGTATAAGTATGTCTTGTCTGATGCCTGAGATAAAATTAATTATTTCTGTTAAATATAAACTTTAATTAAAAAAATCAGCATTTTTAATGCATTGGCTTGAAACCTCTGAGCGTGAGCGTGGACTATTTCGTCTCCCTGATGTCTAAATTTTTATACAGATTAACCTGCTGTCTTACGGGTCTATAGGACTACACTTTAAACTGTTTAGTTTAAAATGATTGTGTGTTTTTAGTACTTCATTACCTATTGTCTGAACATGTCTTTAGATATAGTCTATCTTTAAAAGTATTTGGTATAATATGTCTTTGAACTCTCAGATGTTAACCAGGTGCATAGGAAGGAATCAATTGAATCTCCATCGGGAGAGAAAAGTACCATCTTGTATCCTGATTAAATACTAAAGTATCGTCTTTGACAGATGGCGGTATATCCAACCTAACCAGCAAAGCTCAATGCACGGATCTTTTCTATTGCCGCCAAGCATAACCAGCGCGTATTTAATTATATAGGGTATTTCACCTTTCTGGAGGAACTGTCGTCATAATATTACGACTATGAATCTCGTCCTTTATAAAATTATAGTAAATAATTATAGAAATTTAGTTTCGACTGAAACTGATATCACTAGTATTTATCATCATCATTATACCACCTATAAAATTTTCTCTCATAAACATTACATTACACACACATACACCAGCACACACGCACCCGCGCACACACTTGCACACCGACACACATACACTTACATTCGTAAAACTCTAAATTACTATTAAAATTTTTATTACATTACCTGCGGAGAGGGTATTTGGAGAATGTACTGTACTTTTAGTCAAATGTTGTTTTTCTTTTTTTCCTTCAATTTTAATGTATATACATTTAAATACATGTATATAACAGCTGTCGTGGTAACTTTGTAATTAAATGTAATATTTGCCGGTTCGGATGTAGAGACACTGGTGATCTGTCATATAGGGTTTTCCTAGTACGAATGCCAGTCTCTTACATAGACCATATTGTAGGTAGGTTTATAGTTTAAGCATTTGTTATTCTGTGTAAGACAAGAAAAGTAAAGAAATTATTATTATTAATAAAAGTCCACAGCTGGACATAGGCCTCTCCAAGAAAGGAGGTATCTTGCTCGTATTTGCCGCGCCGGGCGTGTTGGCAATCGCAGTGCGCAGCTTTCGCGACGGGGATGCTGCAGCCCACCCCCGCCCTGTGAAATTTAGCTGCACTTTTTCGGATGGACATACTGCTATCTATCAGTTCTAGTACCTTAGTCGCCTCTTATGATACCTGGTGCAATAGGAAGTACTATGCTACTCTGCGGGTACCTCATTAGTTAGAAAGGTAGTAAAGGCACTTTTTTACGTTTATTACTGACTTTTCGCCCGCGAATTTATTTGTCCGCGAGATCTTTCCTTTATATCACATTCCTGAGGATGTTATTACAGTCTGTCTGCTATACTGTGCAAAATATCGTTCTAGCTTGAAAGTGTTACACATATCGATGCATCAAATGGATGCTACAAGCTTTCTTATTTATATTATTTCTTCTTTATCTATAGCAAAAATAAGTCACTTTATTTTTCCGGCATGAACTTCTAAACCAACTTGAGATCGGATAGTTTGTCTTTCAATTATCGTTATTAGTATCGCCAAAGTAGAATATCACATCTCACTGCACCAGGCGACTACCAGGCGTAAGAGATGACTGAGGCACCGGAACCGACAGATGGCGGTATATCCACTTGAAGTAGCGAAGTTCAAATAGTCAACAGGGCGAAGCTGGGCAGCAGCATTCTAGGCGCAAAGCTACCACCACGCTTGCGCAGCGCCGCTATCCTTTCTTGGGGAGGCCCATGTTTAGCAGTGGACGTTGTGCGGCTGTAGAGATGACTGAAGATAACGATCTCCCAATGTATAGTACAAAACTATTTTTTTTGACGTAGGTCCACGTCTGATGAGTTGGCTTGTATTTAAGCTAGCATTGCCATGCGGTTTCGCTTGCGTTAAATTGTACAACTTTCATATTAACTTTGCCCATTTTATCCCCTTAAGGGATGATGTCCGAAAAATATTTTGCACGTTCTGATAACTTTAAAAACAGCAGTGTTATAGAAACTTTGTACCCCGCTACCCCCGTTTTACCCCCGTCCTTGTTTAGTGCTGCGCTACATTATAAAAGGAACCTCTGTGCAAAATTTTTAGTTTCTAAACCTTGTGGTTTCGGCCCTGCGTTGATATGTCAGTCAGTCAGTCAGTCAGCTTTTCTTTCATATCTATAGATATATAAATAAAATTTTCATAGACAATATTTGTAGTATTCTTATGTCTATACTAATATTATAAAGCTAAAGAGTTGGTGTTTATTTGAACGCGCTCATCTCAGGCACCGCTGGTTCGATTTGAAAAATTCTTTCAGTGTTGGATAGTCCATTTACCAAAGCTATAAATTAAAGAAATATAATATAATGTTTCCCAAAAAATTAAGGTTCTGTTTTAAAATAAATAAATAATTCCAATAAGTCTCTTTACCCCCAAAGTCACTATTCCAACCGGACGAAGTCGCGGGCACTGTTGGTCTTTTATAAAGTACCTAATCCTTATTAAATCATCGCAATAGATTGTTGAGTAGGGTGTAAACAAAATATTCGATCACCGAATGCGCAATCGCTTCTATCAATTATTTAAAAAGATTTTGTACGACATTCTACTTGATGACATTAAGTGTTTATCTACTTTTATTTTTAGACTTCATCCACAAAGTTTCCTTTTCCGTGAGAAGAGAATATAAATACCTTGAAAAGTATAAATTCATTTTATATTTTCAATTTGAGGTAGGGGTCTATAATTTTATGTATATATAATATAGCCTATGTTAAACAATGATAATGTAATATTATAATGGTGCAAACATTTTTCAAATCGGTTCTGTAGTTTTTGAGTTTATAGGCTATATACATATCAACCTTTCCTCTTATATTAATGGTAAAGATAAACTCATTACAGATATACTTTAACTCATTAGATTTGTAGTAAACGTCCATTTTAATGGTATAAAATAAAGTTCTTATAAAAACAGGATTATTTAACACTGAAATAGAGGACTCTATAAGTGATGAGAGACCCGTAAAGTCACCGATATAAGGCAGTATTGTCCAGGAATGGGCAGCGTTGCAAAGTTATGATCGGCGATTGTCAATTATGGAAAATATTCTTCCTTTATTAAGGGGGCCTATGTCGTAGGGGGCCTTTCCTTATAGAATTTCACAAATAGGTAACAAACAAATTCACTTTAAAATTCATGTCATAAGTCAGGTGATATCTATTGAAGAATTTGAAACTTATTAAATTAGATTTTATCCGAGAGTGCGATGTAAAATCGCAAACTTTTTGTGTTACTAAAATTATTCCAAAGAATTTATTTTTTCTTTCTTTTTTCGGTAAAAATGACAGCCTATGCCCATATACTCCTAACTATGTTTATGAAGTTTGACATGATAAAATTGCAAGAAGATTGTTTAAGAAGATAAAGCGAGAAGAGATAACAAATAAACAATGAAACTTACTTTAACATTTATAATATTAGTTAAGATCAACAGACTATAAAAATAAGAAATATTTATATTCAGGAATCTGAAGATCTGTAGAAGAACCAATGCCACCGACATATCTCAGCACCACGCAGAACAGATGCCTTATCAGGCATTTGTTCTTTCGTTGGCAAGAACTGGAATAAAAGTAACTATATATTGACTATATAGGTTATTTTTTCTATTTTTATATTCAATAAGTATACTATATATATATAATAATCGTACAAACATACATCACGCATGTGTCTCATCGGGGTAGGTAGAGACTATGGATCTCCATTTGTTACGACCTTGGCATACTTCTCTTGCTCCCTTTATTCGCATAAGTCCTTTCATACACGCTCGTTTACTCTTGTTACTTCCGACCTGGCCCTTCTTTATCACCTCTGCTACATACCTTAACCACTTTATACATTTGTGCATTCATTCGACTTTCTATACATTCTTTCTTCATGTCCAAACCATCTTCATTCATTTCTTTATTGTTTACACAACATTACCTTTTTACCCTCTTAGGCCCCGTTTTGCTATGGCGAAAGTGGGGCTAAGAGGGTCCATCCAAAAGCCTATGTCCAGCAGGGGATATCCCATAGTATGTCCACTGCTGGACATAGGCTTCCCCAAAAATGGAGAATATTCCCCATTTCATCATCGCCGCGCTGGGCAAGCGTGTTCACAATCGCAGAGCACAGGTTTCGCGACGGGGTTGTTGCAACCCATTCCCGCCCTGTGCATGTTCCGCCATCTGTTGATTCTGAGGAACGGGGAGGTACTATTTTACTCTCCTAATTCCTGATACCTCTGAAAATTCACCTCTTAGGGGGTGAATCTTATGTAAGTGCTCCCCTGCATTATAAAAGGTAACCTGTGCAAATTTGTATGTTTCACTGCATCGATACGTGAACTTTACACTACATCGATCTCTTATCACACTATTATTTATGACTCAAACCATTTGTAAGCTTCGAGTTGACTTACACTTGTTGTTACACTTAATAATTATATAATATTTATTCAACACCCCATATTATAAGAAACACAAAAATCGTTATAAATAAATGTTTATCCTGTTGGTGGAGGTCGGTGGGGTCGAACCCACAACCCCTGGCGCATAAGATAGGATCACTACCATTTGCGCCATCAGTACCGTTAATAGACGTACACTTTAGGTTAAGTGTTCCAACTTCAGGTTAGTCCACAGAGAAGCATTGATTTTGTAATAAAACGACATTTTAAGATGTAATTAAATAAGTATTGATAATTTTATTTATATTATTCCGCAGGTATTATTAGATACTAGGCGAAATCAGGGCGACTGTATCCAGTTGATCCAGTTACGTTGCGAGTTTTGATTTGTCTTGTTTAGATTGACATGAACAATTACCGTCAACTGATTAACAGAAAGAACAATTTTGTTTTGTACAAGGAGGGAAATATAAATTAAATGCAAGAACCGGCGTGCACAGAACAACTAATTTTAAATTATACTAGACGAAAATATTATAATTACATACTCGAACCTAATGCTATCACATTTTAAGTTTATAGTGTTAGGTGTAGCAGAGAAAAATAGTGCCCCTCCCAATGCCAGGCGGCAGCTGCAGCAGCAGCTGCGGCGGCAACTACAAAAAGCGTCCCCTTTTTTGGGGAATACAATCACGGTCTACATTTATTTATGTGTGCGTAAATAATGTGTTGCATTAACAAGCTTTGTATTACACTAGACCATATAGACACACATCCACACCTACATGCACACTAGAGCATAGATACCTATAAGAACAGGCTAGACCTAGTTTAGGTACCTAAGTATCAAAATGTATTTAAGTTAAAGTTACCTTTTGTTGTTGAATAAAGTTATTATTATTATTATAGGTTTGGTACCGGCAGAGTAGAATAGCATCTCTTTCAGTCGAAAGAGGCGAGTGGGGTACCAGAATCGGCAGATGGCGGAATGTCCGTCCGAATCAGTGTAGTTTAAATGCAATAGTGCGGTAATGGGCAGCAGCATTCCCGTCGCAGAGCCACACTCTTCGATTGCCACTACGTCAGTTAAGGGTGAAAATGTGACGTTTAAGACTGCTATGTTGATGCCGTTTTCTAACATTTTGTATAATGCCTGCTGTCATTAACCTTTTCTATTCTAGATCCATTTATAATTGAATACTTTTCACTTGAACAATCGCCTAAAGACGATGAGTCTTATACAGTAAAGATAGAGATATTCTATACAGTACTAAAAGTGGACCAAGGTCCCTGCTAAAATTTTCTTAAGAAATTACAGTATGGAGTTCTTCAATAAGACAGTCAATTGTCGGACCATCCAGCATATTCGGTAGTGTTTCTATCTTGTATGCCAAGGGTCATGGGTTCAATCCTCTTCAGTGTTTGGGTATAAAATATATATCAAGTATTATGAATATAATTTTTCTGTTTTTTGTGCGTATTTATTATTGAATATATATTTGAACATTCAAATAAAAAAATGTATTTGCTATCTAAGTGTATGTATGTATATATTAGGTCTTACAATTATTGTGGTCTTATAACTCAGATGCCTTTTCCACGCTCTGCAATGAACCGTACAGAACACTGCTCATCATATTGAAAAAAAACTTAAATAAACTAAAATCCTACAATAACATACATTTACCAGATTTCTGACCAGGTTCGCCCGAAAAAAAAAACCAGATTTCTGATATGACAGACAGAGTAATCTTTGTGTGATTTCCAATTTAAGTCTGTGTCTATTTTCAGTCCAGAGTGATTAAATTACTAACTGTATTTTTGTATTATTGTAATTAATATCCAAGTTAAATGAAGGAGTATCGTATGTATTAAATTGCATTAATTTTGTTTATTTTATAGTTTACTTCTAAGTTTTAATTTTTTGGGTATTGAGTAAGCCAATATGTAGAGTATTGTAGACAATAGAATTATAATTACAGTTATTTGCGCAGTTGATTAAATAAGAAACATCATCAGCAAAGAGTTTAGTTAGCATGTTTTCGTTGTTAATTACTTTAAGTCTTTAATAGTAATAATTAGTCGGTAAGTCGTTAATGTAAATTAAGAATAGCAGACATCCCAGGATGCTACTTTGAGGTATCGAACATGTAAGGGTTCGAGACCGAACATAAACGATTTTCCTTTGATTATCATCTCTATATTCGATTTGAACGATTTTTTTTCCTATATGTGAGATATGATTGGAACCACTTGTAGACATAGGATGACTAATTGATGAGCAGCCTTGCCTTTTCCTCCAGTGGCGCTGGAAACATCAGAGTAATAGAAAATAGTAGTCTCAGCCGTGAGTTACCGGTAGAGTAGAATAGTAACTCCCCCTTATCAGGTATCGTAAGGGGCGACTACGATACCGGAACCGACAGATGACGGTTTACACATCTGATACAATATAGCTCAATTGCGCAGGGTGGGGATGGGCTGCAGCACCCTCGTTGCGAAACTTAGATCTGCGATTGCCGACACGCTTGTCCAGCGCGGAAATTATGGGCAAAATTGCCCTTTTCTGGGACTATGTTCACCAGTAGATTTCCAATGGCTGATATAATGATGATGAAAGTCTTTTTGCGTCTAATTTTTTTAAATTTATTTACTACAAACTTTTTCCTTCGTGGGACAGTCAGCAGTATATTGGTTGGTGCTGACGTGCTCGGTATGTGACCTGTGTCACATCCTCATTATACATATAGTTATACTACTGTAATTGGATTAGGTATTGAGGTATTTTGCATTTTGATTTACGTATTTTATTGTGGTTCTCCATTAATGGCCATGCCAGGGTGTTTGGATGATGTTCTTTGTAGCATTTTCTTCTAATATGGCATACAAAAAATACACGCCAATACATGCAATATAGCTAATGGCTCCTATTCATTATCGACTTAATTAATTTTCGCGTCCGGCGTTTGTTTCACTTCCCTGTCCGTCTGTCGAGCCTTGGGGATACAATACTGTAATAAACGTCTAATTCTGATGAGAGACCTCACTATGCGCGGCTCCATTCGACAATAATGCCCGCGACCAATTATACGAGATGGTACATTCTCATTGATATCTTGATCTTTTTTTCTGCGTACAATTACTAGAGTTGACTCTATTGGCCTCGATGAATTACCGGCGAACATTTAGTTGTTGGTAATTACCATGATATCATCATCATCATAACAGCTCGAGAAGATTCTTGACCAATATCAGTCAGTATTTGTCAAGAACCTTCTCGAAGGATTTCCATTATCTTAGGTAATTTTAAAAATTATTATATTCTATTTTTTAATTATTGTACTATTATCTCCAACGCTGACTCCGAGATAAGTAGCTTAAATCATTTATGTTTCGGATATCTACAGTAGTATACTACAGTAATAAATAATATACTACAGTAGAATCACATATATATTACTTAAATACATACGTTTCATGACAAGACTTAAAACAAATACTAAATAATAGTAAGTGGGAATCGAAGCAACGCTATCGAATGCGAATTCCCCTTTATTAGGGAGGCTTATGTCTAGCGTTTTACGGCTGCTACGATGATGATGATGATGATAATGCTAGGTATATTTGTAAAGCTCATTTAAATCGAGCCAAATGTCAAATTTGTCCAAAGTCGTAGGCTTACATTGGTAAACAATTTTGTGTAAATTGTTTACCAATGTAGCTGTTGTAATTATGTTACATTTACTAAATTTTTATAAGTTTCTACGTAGCTTATAAAATGTTTGCTTGCTTAAGAACCTTCTCCCGACAATAATGAACGCGTCAAAAAATTTACTAGAAAAATTGGTCCCGCATGCTGACATAACAGGAAAACGAGGGGCACAGACATTTATAATTATAAACAAGGCGTATTTTTTAAGAATTTTCAAAATTTACCTCAAATTGTTCGTCTGAAAATATATACTAATATTACGCTTATTACAATTTTGCAATAGATAATTTAATTACGCTAATTACACATCTATCATACCTGATAATACATAAAAAGCGACATTACAGGTTTACTTATTTTTTTGGCTGCAATTGCCTCTTCAATTGTATCCTTTAAGATTTTATAATATTAAAATGCACAAATTAATCTTAACGTCGATCCGCGATTATTTCTATTGAATTCCTTGAAAAGCTTTTTAATTTCTAAAGTCCTTCCATTCCACTCCATTTAAATAACTAAATCTCTATCTGTATATAAACGCTTAATAACATAAATAAAAGGCTCTGAAATACAGCCAGAATAAATACCTCTCTCCGGGTGTCGAATGAGACGACAGATATGCCGGAACTGGCAGATGAGAAATCCCGAAACAGCGCAGTTCAAACATATCTGTATAAAACAAATACTAAGTATGGATATGCATCAACACTCCTGGCGTGAAGCTATACTCTTTTACCACATAGTCTTTCCGCGATTAGAACAAGAATGCAATGATCTATAAAAGAACCTTTACATGAGACAAATGAGACTTCTTACAAAGTTCATCTACACTGGAACCTCACTTTCACCTATTTCTACCGCTAAATAGCAGTGTTCGGATTAAAGGGTGAGAGGTAGTTAAATTATGATTGGGTAAATGTGATACAGTGTCTTCAGTTCACAGGCGAGATGCTAGTGATATCTACGTGATGATACGAGCGTGTATAGGCTGCGGTCACGTTCACCATCAAGCGGACCGTATGCCTGTTTGTATAAAAAAGAATAAAGTTGAAGTGGCGATGGGCAGGACACAGTATAAAAATCGATGGCCTCTGGAGCTTATAGGTCTAAGGTAAAGACCTGGAATGAAGACCACGTATGGGTAAGAGTGAGACGTCCAGATCGACAAGCAAGCTGACTGGAACTGCACGACCGCGATGCGATGCGATGCTCTATCCGAAATTTCTTATGGTCATGTCCAGCAGTGAACAGAAGATATAATGTTACAATTATTAAAAATATTACTAACTATTATAATTATTAGAAAAGCCCATCCAAAACTGTAAAAGTGATAGAGCATGATGAATAAAAAAGTATTTTTATGATATGAATAAATTCGATCGACGATCACACAATATCTCATACATTGACTTTAACTTTTAGCCTAAACTTTGCAGATTGACGATGGTTTAGGCTAGTTTATCCCCGCGAGATGGGTGCGCATATATTGCGGGATAGGAGCAAGACCGACGACAATCATCCAAGGGCGCCTCGAATGTACGGACCTCAGTTTGAATAGCCGTCGTTTGCAACTGATTGCAAGTCAAAGGATAGAATAGTCAGGCGCATCATTGCGGCTGGTGTGCGCTATATGGCAATAGATATCAAACACTACAAGTGCGGTGTTTTGCTCTAAGCCTAAATATGTGTGTAGATTGTGGTACGGGCGTTTGAGAGATATAATTCACAAGGTTGGCAACGTACTAATAATATTCTCATGATATGACGAGCCCGATAATTCCGGTGGTAGTAATGCTATCTTGCTGCGCCAAAGGTCGTTCGATCCCTACCCAAGACAAATATTTAAATTCTGGTAATTGTATTTGTTCTGTGTCTGGGTGTTCAAAGTATGTGTTTTGGTATTATTTTGTGATTTCTCTGTTGTCTGATGTCACTAATACAAGTGTTTTAAGCTATTTATTTCAGTCTTTTTAAGTTAGGTCAAAGTATCAGGTGTAGTGGTAATTTATTTAATACTATTAATTACGAGCGTCTATAGGCTGCTGTGACGCTTACTGCCATGCGGAATATATGCTTGTGTGTCCCTATAGTCTAATATAATACGTTTTTTAAACATTTACACCCAGCCATAGAACGCACGCAAAGGTATATCACATAAATGTCTGTTCTGGGTGGGAATCGAGCTTACGACTCTAGGCTCTCATATACGCCATCAGACCAATCAAAATGTTTTAAAATGTTTAATTTCAAACGAGAAACATCGTTGTAAGTTGGAAACATACCAACAGATGCTCGTTCCGGTGCGGTCAACGCGTATTATAGTGTCGAATTGTACTCACTGAGATGTGAAGCTCCTTCACAACTTGACCCCTAACCGCGTCGCAATGTAAGCATTATCTTCGCTACGCAAATCTCAAGTTACACTGGTCGACGCTTATCGCATTTGCATGTGTCCTTCCGCTCTTGCTATTGTTTAGTAGCACGATATATTGGTGTTTTATTAAAGATGAAGTGATAGGAAAGTCGAGTAACACAATCCGGGCAAGATGGCTTGTATGCTGTGATAGTTTTATGGGCTAGTTAGCGCAAGGAACGAGGTTTGAAATATAACATCATAAATGTTAAATATTACACATCCTGGAAAAATTGATTGGGACACTCGATCAAGAGAACACCTAATAATAACCTCAAGATTTATATGACAATCTAGATGCGTTGTTTGAATGGATTTCCCGTTTGTTATGTTTCTGATTTTATAATCGACTCGTAGTTTCAACTGGATAGTTTTTGTGAAGAAACAGGAGATAAAACAAAGCTTATGTCACTTGCTCATAATGTAATTTTTATTTATGAACGAGTTTTGGAAATCAGTGTTACAAACGTACATAAAAAACATTTTTTTTTTCATATTTACTTTTTATAATTATATTCTTATTATTTATTCTTTTAGATATTCTTATTTTCTAATAGTAAAATAATTATAGAATCAGTTAAGTAATTTATAATTTTAAACGTAACAAACGAAAAATCAAATCTTTTCCTTTTATAATGTCTATATAAACATTTATTATGATAATGTCCTGGATAAAGTTCTAAATTATTGCTAACTGTATACAATTTGATCCAACATGAGAGTATAAATATTTTATATCTCATATTTTTTTTCATGATAACTATATAAATACAATTAAAGACTAATTTCTGTCGGGTCTGATAGCAATAATATAAAAGTTATAACTCATATCTAATCAGAATTAAGGGAACTGAAGACACAAAACCCTGTTAAGGTCATGTCTATAGCTGCCATCAATGGTAAGGTATACAAGTTTTCGCAATTAATATAGGGCACGAGGTCGATCTCAATTCAGTATCTTGTACCTACACAAAACCGAGGCCAACGAACCGTACTGTAGTTAGTTTAACATTGAATGGGGGTAAGACCGTACCAAGTCAGGATGTTGCTTCAGAGATGAGTGGTGAGGCCGAAAATGATAAATGGTTCGCATACCATTTGTGGGAATTAATTTTAGGCTACATAATTATTAATGCGGCCGTAGACAGCTCAATGCTTGACAGAGGCCTCCCCGAAGAGGAATTTAGCTCATAATTCCCGCGCTGGGCATTCGTGTTTGCAATCACTAGGCGTAGTTTCATGACAAGAACGCTGCAGCCTATCTCTGCAATCATAGTGAGTTTTCTGCGTACTTTATTTACTGATGCTGCTTCTCTAACTTTATAACCCTATTTCTGATGTACGTTATTTTATATATTTCTAGTATATCATATGTATTTATTGCGTTTATTTATACATATATGTATGTAACGTTTATCTTGTCTGCCGACTATAGATATATATTTTCTGTTTCTTGTAATGGTTGAATGGGAGATAATGCCAACCGGCATTAAGTCCGCCATTTGTACATTTTGTAATATATTGTGCAATAAAGTTCAATAATAAATAAATAAATCCTCAGTCTTCACAACAGAGCTCCAACAGGTTTGTTATTATGTTCAATCCAGCGGTTCCAGTCAGATCGTGGTATGCTGTGCTTGCCGGTGTGTGGTCCCCATTCCAGGACATTACGGCTTTATTGACCGTCGGTGCTGCGTGTCTTCGCCAATTCAATTTACTAATCCGCTGGGCTTTGTTCATTTTTTGGATCTCCTCATTATAAAATTCGCCAGACTTTCAAATGCAGACACTGAAGGGCTCATATTATTTGAAAAATACATGTGTGGAAGACACAGAGATTACGATCTTATATAGCTTATGTTATGCTAGCATGATTGTCCGGGATAAACTGCTACCCATC
>JACJUM010002819.1:4788855-4979058 GCA_020976665.1 Heortia vitessoides | reverse complement strand
TAAGCAAACGCTTAATATCCATTCACAATGATCGGTCTCCCACGACTTTTTTGTTTCCTGAACATGTACTTAACGCTTATCTCAATATCGCTTGCATGCCAAATTAAATTCATTGTTAGGTTATTAACATTCTCCATTATTTTGCATTAACTATTTGTGCAATGCGACCGGCGGAGTTGATTCAATAATATCAGATCTAGCTAGAGGTTTTTGTGTCTAACTAGAACTGTGCCTTAGAATAAATATCTGAATAAATATATAATTGACACGTGAGGTAGAAGACTTCGTACATTGGTCGTCTGCATTGGTATCTCACTCTCACCTATTTCTGCCAGCAAATAGCAGTGGTTCGGTTTAAAGGATGGCGGAGGCAGTGAAATAACTAGATAATGATTCAAATGGTTGGCAACGCGCAAGTTATATCCTACGAGTCTACAAACTGTGGTGATACCTCGTAGCACGCAGACTGCAGGCTTGTTTGCTGAATTGATTTAATAAATAAATGTAAAATAATATTTACTTTATCCCAAAAAAAAACTGTAATACATTTTGATATTTCATCATATCAGCCATCAGAAGTCCACTGCTGGATACAGGCCTCCCCAAGAAAGAGGGAATTCTGCCCATAATTGCCGTGCTGAACGTGCGGCAATCGCAGAGCGCAGCTTTCGCGGTGGGAATGCTGCTGTCCATACCCGCCCTCTGCATTTGAGCCACACTGATTCGGAAAGCTATACTGCTATCTGACGGTTCGAGACCTTAGTGGTCTTTTACGACATCGGATACAGAGGGAGGTACTCTCTTACTCTCTTTAAAAACTAATAGACCTCATTATAGTACATTCATACATCACGCCTGCGACCCATCGGGGTAGGCAGAGACTATGGATCTCCTTACATTTTCTATTTGTTAAAGTAACTCTTATAAGTAATTTTAACAAATGGATATTGAATGGCATATTTACAATTTATCTTGCATGTTATCAGAAGTCTTTTAAATCTAAGCTTACAACATTTTATGATCCATTTGACTTAAAGCTGCGAGCGAAAAGAACATATCACATCAGCCATATGAAGTCTACTGTTGGACATTGGCCTTCCCATGATACCCCTCCCTATCCATAATTATTTATGTCCATAACTGCCGCGCCCAACAGGCGTGGTGGCAATGGCGCTGGATGCTGCATGCAGCACCGAGTAGTTTTTCAGTTGCGCAGTTTTAAATGGTTATACCGCCATCTGTCGGTTCCGGTACCTTAATCGCCTCTTAACCTTGTTCAAAGGGAGGTAATATCTACTCTGCCGGTACTCCACGGATCTTAGTAGTTTGTGTTAACAGAACCTTATTTAAAATGTACTACGTATTGACTGCACGTGTATTCTCAGTTGCAGTATCGAGGTACAATTTGGATACATATAATAATGGAATGATAATAATAACTGTACTCTTTATTGTACTCCCTGGCGCGAACGTAAAATTGCCCCTTTATTGGGGAAGCCTATGTCCAGCAGTGGACTTCCAATGGCTCATATGATGATAGTGATATTGAACACCGACCAAATAGAAACAAAAAAAATTATTAAAATTTAAAAAAAGTACAATATGCGTCCTTATCGCATAGGGCGATTTCTTTGAGGCAGCCTTTAAAAATACAGTGAAAAAATTAATGTAAACACTATTTTATGGTTTTATACATTACAAAATACTGTAATATCCAGTATTTTTACAAGAAAAAAATTAATTTGTATGTAGACGTACAGCATCGAGATGGTGCTGACTTCTCTGCGGAAGAAGACCACTAGGATGCATTCGACGTGTCTATTGAAGTCAAGTACAGCATTAATGCAGACAGAAAAAAAACAAACTCATCGTATAAATATTTGCTCTGGGTGGTGACCACCGGACCTGTCAATCTTTGGTATAACAAATCGTTCGCTGTTAGATTTCTCTAAAAGAACAGACTTTTAGGAGCCCAATTCTATGCTTCCTCATCATAAAAACTAACAAAGAGCAAACAAAATTGATGATCTCTATCTACATTGTGCGCGTCCGTCTGTCCCACGACCTCCTCCGATCAGTATGTAAAGGCGCATTCAATTGTATATTTTCGTGGAGATAAGCTTCTTGCCACTTACGCTACTCATTACCTCAACGCGGGTATTAGCAAATTAGCTTGTACACAAGTCGACAGACCAACCTGCGCAAAACTCTCATAATAACATTACCAATTATATACTCAACGAGCAGCGCTCCCTGGTTCCAATCTCCTCAGGTTGTAAAAATGAATGATTTTCGAATAAAACTTTAAATGAAAAACCTTCAACGTGAATTCCAATTAAATAAATTCAAAAATGGCAAAATATTACATTATCTTTTCATCCGGTTCCATTCAGTTTTACGGGGTGAATTTTCACTAATCCTTTCCAAAAAAGAAACCCCTACGTAAAATTTCAATTTTCAAGCCCTCAAAGTTTAGGCTCTGCATTGATACTGCAGTCAAATTCAAGTTTACGGTAGGTAGGTACATTGATTGCGAATTTTTTTCAAGGAGTCCAGGCCCATAGAAATAATAACTCTTGTTTATTATAAAAGTACCTATTTAGACTTTTCTGAAATTACTATAACAACAGATACTATATCCTGTAATCTTTAACCATGCACTGATATTGTTTAATATTTAATATAAATTTTTGTTCTGTTTTGTGTGATTTTAAAATGTTGTATTTATTTTATTAGTTACACAAATTACAGCACAACAAAATACTAAAAATCTATGGGGTCTTGACAAGCGGTGGATAAACCAAATAGTGTGCACGGTATGATAAGCTGAACTAGCAAGCACTTAATTTATAAACATGTTTTACTTTAACAATAAAGACTTAATTTTGTTACAAATAATAAAAGAAACTATATATACTAAACTAGATAATTAACAATGACAATAGAGTGAAAAGAGAAAATATAAGAAAAACAAAATAACAAAATATGTGAAAATTACTATGATGATGATGTATTAAGCCTTAATGATTATACAAAGATTTTCAAGCCGATTTAAGCTGGATTTTATGTTTAGGTTCTGTGTCGTGTATGTACAAGGCTTCTGCATTTTCTTTAATTAATAATTATTTAGTCCCTCAGCTATCGATTGATATATTTAAAGGTTGAATGTTGTATGGTATAAACACGATTTTGTCAAAATTTTATTATGAAATTTAAAAAAGGTCACAGCAAAAATATGTTTACGTGAAAATTCGGCATTTTTCGAACGATTCACGTTCGCTTGCATACTTTGTTAACAAGTGCTTTTGTTTAAACACGACTACCAGTACCGGTTTCGATAGCAATAATTTCACTGCACCATTCAAAGCGTACGTAGTTATTCGTGATTTTTTCGGTTCGGAATTAAAATTTACACTGGTATCTCCATTTGATCCAGTTCACTCATTTATCATTCACGTACAATTTATGTTCTGCTTCGTCAACGCGAGTCTTGGAGCAATTCACGCGGTAGTCTTGCAGTTCGAGTGAGAAGTGTTCAGGCATAGCGTTATGAGCGACCTCGCCTATCCCTCCAACGGCGCTGGAATCGACGTCGAGTAATGGGTTAGTCTGAATAACAAAACAATCTGTCAAAACTGACACTAACTTTAGTTCACTAATGTTCCACAAGGCAGCGCCACCTACTATGACAGAAACACCAATAAAACAAACGAATCCGACATGCGACGGTCGATATATACACACAATACGGTTGTGCGAAACAAAGATATGATCATAAAATGGATAACGATTTTCGATTCTTTCTGCCAAATATGATAAAGGCCCTAATATAATAATAACTTAACTATATTTTTGTTTTACACAAATCTTTACATATGTATAAAATTATTGCTAGGATGTTTTTTACGAATAGTTATTTTTCTTCTAATTCCGATTGAGTATCAATATCAGGTAAAATTGACATTGCCACTAAATTATAGTAAGTAGGCAATCAGATTGGTCAAAATTATAATTGTTTTCTGTTTGTTTGTATATGATTTTGTAAATATGACAAAATTAAGTCATTATTTTTGTTTTTGCTTTATGCAAATTGCTTTATGCTCTCCTTCTAGATTATAACTTTAGCTTTGTCAAATTTCACTTCAATTTTCTAAAAAGTGAGTTCCAAGTTTTTTCCTCAAGTATTATAGATTTCCATGAATAAGAAAATTAGGATTTATCTTCCTTACTTTGAGTGTCACTTTTACTATCTAGTGGTTAAAACCACATAAAAACATAATTGCTGTTATATTTTGCTAGGCGTCGGTTATAAATAAAAAAAAACTATACTTTTCTTTACAAATATTTAATCAAACACTTTATTAACTACAATTACATCTTTGTAGCATATTTTTCATAATATTTAATCTATCGTATATCTACTATTTTCATAATATTTGATCTCCTTTATTGCTTAGTGATAATTTTATTAAAGTTGAATTATCAGCTGTTGGTTGACGTTATCAATTCTTTATTATCATGATCTCCAAAAATCTAGCTTTCAATCACATCTATATAAGATAAAATTCTATGTTATTCCTAGAGCCAATTGCAACACAATAACGGGAAATCTTTCTTTAAAGCCCAGAAGCTGTGGTGTTGTAGGTTATTCCCCAGTTCATTCTGGTTGGAGCGGTTTTAAGACACAACCTTTCATGTACATAAATGTTCAAATTTACTTATAACTTTTTATTACAGAGTTAAGTATGTATAACACATTCACTTCTATATAAATAAATATAATAAATGTCTCTGTTTGTAAGGACGAGAAATCGTTTATGTGCTTAACGTACCCTATGTATGGTTTAATATAAATTTTCACTTTCGGAGGACGGAACTTTAACTTTCCACTGGCAGATAGCTATAGTTATCAGGAGTAATTTAAGCTTAATTTTATTTAAATGTTTTTTTTTATAACTATAGATATAGATGTCCGTCTGTACCTTTCAGTATTAAGTCATATATATTTATGGCTTGAAAGATTATTTTAAAATTAAATCATAAATATTTTTATATTAAATCCTTTATATATACTACAAATAGTATTTGACGGGCACAGATGGTGAAATGTGATAAGTAACTTAGTTATTTTGTCTATACTTATGTCTATAAATTTAAAAGCAAATCAAACCCTAAAAATTTCACACCTGTTGAAGTAATGAAATTTTCTTCTGTTTTTAATGAAGTTATGCTATGGAATTCCTGGCTAAGCAACGTCTGTTAATGTTGGTCAATAGAGTCGCAACTGGAATACTTCCTAACTTTAGTAGCTATAGGAATATTTGCTTCACAGATTGAACACATTTTAGATACTATAATAACCTAAATTTCAGCTGTGCAGAAACCATTTAAATTAGCCAAATTGCAGGGAAAATATAAAGTATCATATGTCTGATCTCTCATCAATAAATCATCACATTCCAATGCTTCGTTTAGCTAGTTTTCAAATAGAAGCTCACCTTTAGCAATAAATTCTTGAAAAGAATTCTGAGAGTTTTTTACAAGCTACGCTTGATGCATTCGACGTTGATATCTTTCAAATCTTTGCAATATCTGAACCTAATTATGTGGATTGTTTTCTTCAGTGGGAAAAATTGTAGGGACATATGATAGATGTTTAGGGTTTTTTAGATTTTTTGTTGCCAATAAAGTGAGCACTGAAAATTGTTATATTTTTGGATGGAAGCTAATCATATTTGCTGTAAAAAGATTTTCAAGGTTTCACTTCACGTGTATTTCAACGAATTCTATATTTACCTAATACTTTAAATAATATTGTTGAATTATCAAGTCAATGTTTATATCAAGTTGCTACTTATCTGTTGTTACATCCAATCAGTGATAAAACTGAATGTATATGAAAGTCTAGAATTATATATTTTATAAAATAATTAAAACTATCTTCCACTTAGTTATATGGTAAACCGTAGATCCAACCGTAGATTCCAGATCAAAATTATAGTATTTTCAACACTTGGAATGAAGCTATATCCAGGGAAATATTAATCAACACTCGCTTAGAAGTTAAAAGATATTACACAAAAAGATACATTCACTCTTTTAACTTTACTTAAGTATGGATCCTCAAAAAAACGTTGCCTATTACTAATTAGATTGCTTATGTATCTGACAAACTAGATACATCAATACACACTTGTTATAAAATCCTTTCAGTTAGATCTGCGGAAAAGACATCAAAGATATTTATGCTTATGTAAACTGTTTATTCCCCTCTCTAGGCAGGGTTACCTGGAGAGGTGAATAAACTAGGAGTATAGGCTTCGGGATAACTCAAAAACCAAACAATCCACGGTCGAATTTTTTCCTTTAAAATTGTAATATAGTCCTTTCGGCTTTATATGTTATTGGAAGTAGTAAATACAGACAATAGACTTAAAAGAATAACTTTAAAAAACACAAACTCTAAATTTTGAGATATTTTCTGTACGAATTACCGTCTTAGCCGAGAACGTTCTGTAGTATTTCAGTTGAGTTACGGACTTCAGACAATAGGGAAAAACAATCAATATTACACTTAAATATATATTTAATACATATTTAAGTTTTTTACATTCATACATAGATAGAAAAGAAATACAATTATTCGTAGTATATATGTTGTCCTGAATCCACAAGTTAGGAGCATTACCATTTGCGTCATAGGGCCCCTTAAACGTATAATATTACTAGCGACTCGGCTTCGTACAGGTGTAATCGCCTTCATCATCATCATATCAGCCGTAAGACGTCCACTGCTGAATATAAGCCTCCTCAAGTAATCTCCAATGGGACCAGTTGTATGCGGCCTGTGTCCAGCGCGATCCTGCGGTTTTAGTCAGATCGTCTGTTACAGGTGTAATATGAAAAAAAATGTCTCTGTCTATATACTTTACTGTTATTTTGATCTATCTCGTCGGTTACAGCTAGTGTTTGCAATGTAAGCGTAGAAGTATGTGTTTATTGACATCTTATTAGAATAGAAATCTTTATTAGAAAAATTTATTAATCAGTGTTTCTCTAATGTACTAAATAAATAAACTTTCACTAACAATCAATAGATGGCACTAAGCGTTCTGAAATCGCGCTATCAGGTAACATCTAATCAGAGTGTGCCAATCCGAATTCAATATTACGATCTCAACTTATTTGTAATGTAAATGTGAGTTTTTTTGTCATGCTCTTTTCTACTCAACCGATCTCCGTGAAATTTCACATGGAAGAATAAATATTCTTCATTGTGAAATTTCATCTCGAGAGAACTGTTTCCATGGCAAATTACATGCGAGCAAAGGTGTGGATGCCGTCAGGTACCGGCAGAGTAGAATAGTACCTTTCTCTATACCAGGTGTCGTAAGAGGCGGCTAAGGCATCAGAAACGACACGGTATATCCATCCGAAACAATGTAGCTCAAACGCACAGAGCAGGGATGTGCAGCCGCATCACCGTATTGGAATATGCACTCTGCGATTGCGAACCCGCTTACGGCAATTATAAACTAAGTTAACCTTTTCTTGGGGAAGCCTATGTCCTGCAATGCACTTCCAATGGCTGATATGATAATTACAGAATATTAGTAGTAAGATACGACTGAAGAACTAACTTCTGGCGGTATTTGAAACAGCGTAGGGTATTTGTAATAGAGAAGGGCTGAGAAACGCCTGAACTCTCCAGTAAATAACATTAGCCGTGTGGCACCGGCAAAATTTGATAGTACCTCCCCCCGTACCAGGTAGAGGCAACTGAGGCACCGGAACCGACAAATGTATATATATCCACCCGAAGCATCTTTCCCTTCGCAGAAGCTACGCTCAGAAATTGCCACCACGCCTGCCCAGCGCCATAATTTAATTCTTCCGAAATTCTCTATGGGTCTAGGAATTTTTCATGGATGTTGACAAAATTTAGATATAAAACAGTAGTTTACATAGAAATGAGAGAATGCACGCACTGACATTGGACATAGATCGAAAGGTAGAAACCCCACAACTTAAGAGGGAATTCCGCTCAAATAGGCACGGCCAATCGTTTTTATCGTTCCTTCGTTACTTTTTCGTTCTTTAATAATCTCAATTGTATTGTATTAAAATAATGATATAATTGTAACTATACTATGTATTTAAAAAAAAGAGATTTACATTCTCGGTCATAGATTTTTTTTTAATCGTGGGGATTTTCAGATTGTCCCTACAAAATACTTTAGCGCGTGTCGCTTCTTTAGGCTTCTGTATACTATCAAATATACTATAATATGATATCAATGGGCTCATACACTATTTTTTGACAGTGGCTGTCTGTTACGGAACTAAATAAACAGTAATAATCATTTCTCACAGGTGATTTGTAAACATCTATATGTTTATATAAAGGAAAAGCTAGACTGACTGTGACTGAGATAACAACGTCGGGCCTAAACTATAAAGTTTGAACTCTTCATATAAGAGTGCGAACGTTGAAATTATGCACGCGGGTTTTTTTAAAACATAAAGGAGCACTAAGAAGAGATTAATAAAAATTTACCCGCTAAAAGGGTAAAACGGGGGTGTAAAGTTAGTATAAAACTTTGCTGTTTTTAAAGATATCCGAATTAAATTCAGTTAATTGCTTCTTCATTGAAAGTCATGGTACACCTTAATTTTTTTTTTAATTATCCATTTAGTGGATAATAAGTGGGTGGAAATTAATATTTACAAGTATTGTAACTCTGTCGCTCTGTAATTGCCAACATGTATGCCCAGCGCTGCAATTATGGGCTTAGCTTAGTGAACTCCAATGGCTAATATGATATGACGATTGCTACCTGAGACACTAATTCTACTCCTCCTCTAATGCTCTTTCAACCGAGTATCAGGTGCTTGTAGACATAGAATTATTTTGTCATAGTGGGCATAAGTAGGGCAAACAGCACGCAGAAGTCAATGCTGCCAAAGCTGTCAGCACAGCGTAAAACATTAACACTGATTTGACTGAACTGAGCTGGATAGATGACACGCGTTGGATGCAAGCTGCACTCAAACAGTCCTATGGAAATTTTTCAAGGGGATAGTGGGCACTGTAGTGGTTAAAATGACGACGATGAACACGTGCTGTTATGTTGCAGTCTTTGATCAGGTTTTAAGAACATTTTGCTTGAATATAGATGGCGCTCTAAAAGGTTTGGTGAACTTGCTCGTTCGGAAGAGATGCAGACATGTAGCATCTGATACGATTATAAAAACTGATGAAACATGCGCATTTCACTTCCGGGACTTCGTATTGCCTGCCCAATTGTATCAGTACTGGCAGTCTACAAACTTCAATGGAGATCAGTAAGTAAATTTAAATAAATTAAAAGTAATTCTCAAACACTGACCTGATTCCGTAATAAATCGCTTAAAGCACACACAGTTTAGTATTATAGACATCAAACAACAGAGAATTACAAATATAATACTTAAATACATATATATAACACCCAGACCCAGAACACACAAATATCATCATATAAATGTTTGTTCTAGGAGTATAAGATAAGTCGAGCTAAGTTGCTTACAGCACTTGTGTTACGGACATCATACAACATAGTAATCATAAATGTACCACTTCAATACAAATATTTAACACCCAGACACTGAAGAAACATAAATATTATCACATAAATTTTTGTCCTAGGTGGGGATCGAACCCACGACCTTCGGAGCACGAGACAGGATAGGAAATATTTGTTTTCCGTGCCGTGAAGATCCTGCGAAGGAGTCGTCGGCGAAGGAGTCGGGGATCCGGTGGAGTAGAATAGTGCCTCTATCTGTGCCAGGTTTTGTTATAGGCTACTGAGAGGCCGGAACCGATAGATTGCGGTATACCCTCTGGAACAGCGCAGCTTAAATACTACGGGGCGAGGATGGGCAGCAGCATCCTCTTCGCAAAGTTGCGCTCGACGATTGCCACCACGCCCTCTCAGCGCGGTGGCAATTACGGGTAGCAATACCCTTATTTTGGGGAGGCCTTTGTCGAACAGTGGACTTTAGTTAACTAATACGATATGAGGATATTTGTTTTCCATATCTTCCAGTGTGTTACATTCTTAACCGATAACGAAGCCGCAGTATTTGTATAAAAGTAAGATTATGGAGTATTGCTGGCTATCATTGTTTACATTTAAATAGTGGAAAGACGTTTTTTTATTATATTATATTTATTGATAATCATTTCTCATTAATCATGCGGAACACCCTGGTTAATATATCGGAATTTGTCAGACTTCAATCGGCCTTCGCTCACAAGTGCTGCAACAGAAAATCAAATGACACCGAATTAAGGTAAATATAAGTGTTTTACTTTTCAAATTTCTGCACACATTTCTTTTTTGTGTACTAACACTTAAATTTATATGCATTCTGTGTTTGATATTAATAAATATACGTTTGGCGAGATTTTATAAGGATGATGATTTGTTAGTGTGTTATTAAATTTGAGGTGAACATCTTATAAACAAATGAAAAAATATGAAATGATATTTTGTTGTGCCAATAGTGCAATGAATCAAAACTTTGTTGATGATTTTACTAGTGATGATAGAAGTTTAAATGTTACATAATTTGCGTTACAACAACTTTCGTCTTTGTTGTTATCGTGATATATATTATGTGATATTATATTACCTGATATTTTAGTGATATTTAAATAAAAAATCTGTCTTCACTGCTAATATTATGCTAGACCTACTATACTATTTCAATATTGGCCTGTCACAGAATAATACTTGATTCATCATCAAAATGATCATACCAGCCATTGAAAGTCGTGACAGAAAGACATAGGTGATAGAAATCAGGATTTATGCCCATAATTGCCGCGCTGGGCAAGCGTGTTGGCAATCGCAGAGCGCAGCTTTCGCAACAGGGATTCTGTTGCCTTTTCCCACCCTGTGCATTTGAGCTGCACTGTTCCGGATGGATATACCACCATCTGTCGGTTCTGGTACCTTAGTTGCCTCTTACGACACCTGATGCAGGGGGGGTGCTATTCTATTCTGCCGGTACCTCACGGCATACTTTATTATTTCTTCTTATTTGTTATAAGATGAGTTTGCATCTTGTTCTCCTTTTCAAGTTACCTAGTCTAAGATCTTAGTGTTCCATAATAGATGAAATTTTTAACGGGTTTTGAACACATCTCATCCTACCAGCTATTAGAAGTCCACTGCTTTACTGCTCGCATAATAAAGGATTGCCTATAATTGACGCGCTGGGCAGGCATGATAGCGATCAGAGCGTAACTTTGCAACGGGTATGCTGATGCCAATTCTCGCCCTGTTGTATTTGAGTTTTTATGACTGGTTATAACGCCATCTTTCGGTTCCGGTTCCTCAGTCCCCTCTTAAAACACCTAGTTCGTTCTTTTAACGACTTTAAAATGTGGTTTATTAGGAGTAGTGAACGCGAACTCTTAGAAAACGCGAAGAATTACCATACCATACAAAAAAAGCCATGAAAGATGTATGTGAAAGTAACTACGGTGTTGGTACTTTCTTTGGTATGTATATAACGTACGGACATTTTGTTTGAAGAGTATCTTGTTACTTTATTTGATAATTAGTTTTATTTGAATATTTAGGTAGTTTTGTATTCAGGTACACAATAAGAATGTCTACAAAAAAGTCCGCGGTGGTATATGTCTATCTCTTAGGGAAATATTAAATAAAAAGAACACGTGCTCACAAACGTCTTCTATCAAAACAATCGTATCGTATCGTATCACTTGTATATAATATAATTAAGTGAAATTATATAGTAGCTTGCTATCTGATATTATATACCGCTGATAAAAGTAATCGTGATATTGGTTTATCTATTAATAACAATTAGTTACTTATCTATTACATTTTAATAAACATTATATAAAAAATTTCGTCAGCCTATTAATTCTAAAGCTTGATAGAAAACTATTTCAAAACTATATACTCGTATATACTAGCAGTGCCCCGCAATTCCACCTCACAAAATGTAGAACAGTTTTATGGGCGCTTAAAGGACGACTTTTGATAAATCATTTTATATTTTTTTATGACTTTCAATGAAGAACTTTCATACTAAATTTAATTATAATATCTTAAAAAACAGCAAAGATCCATACTAGCCTTCCACCCCCGTTTAACCCGCTTAAGGTGTGTATTTTCAAAATTCATTTCGTTATAAAAGAAACCCCTGTGCAAGATTTCAAGATTTTAATCCTTTATAATTTAGGCCATGTGTTGATGTCAGCCATTTAGTTATTCAGCTTCTATTATATATACAGATTTCATTTCTACATACATTATATCATTCCTCAGAGATCTTACCATAGTTATATGTTGCAAATTATTATCTTGATTACACAAGAAATATTAAAAGAATTTAATGAGTGGAAAAATATTATGTGCGTTTAAGATTATTCTCATTTTACCTTTTGGCACACTATTAACCAGATTTATCGACATCAGACTCGCCTCTTAAGTCACCTACCTAGACTACGGCACGTGATTTAATATCTTTTATTATTTACAGATTGAACACAGAGAACAGCATTGACATTATAAACAAAATCAGCAGCTCCATATCCAGAGAACAGTTCGCTTTACAATGGAAGGAAACCGTAGAGAGAGTGTACTCATCGAACGGCGCGACATATACCATCGCAGCAGCAGCGTGGTTAGTGATCTATGCACTTTTGAAACAGAACAGCGGACCGAAACCGACAAATGTCTACATGACACTGTCGTTTTTCTCTACTGGAGTTGTTATATTATATCTTCATACGTGGCTTATTGGCTACGTAACCTTATTGTGCACTATTATATTCCAATCCGAGGTTCGGCGAGCTGTAAAAATAGCCCAGCAAAGTCTGTACAGAGAGGCTAAAAATAATAGCATCAGTACAGATATTTTAAATGAGTTGCACACGGCTATAGAGTACTTATCGGAGAATAAAATTGGTGCGTTAATATGTATCGAGAATGCTGATAGTTTGGAAGAATATGTAAGAAACGGCACATCCTTAAACGCCCGCATTTCTAGTCAATTGCTGATAAGTATTTTCATGAAGAATTCACCGCTGCATGACATGGCAGTAATTGTGCAAGGGGACAAAATTTCAGGCGCAGGGTGTCTGTTACCATTGTCTCAGAGTAATGATATTCCAAAAAATTTCGGCACAAGACATCGGTCCGCTAAAGGTCTCAGTGAAGTCACCGATGCACTGATATTGATTGTTTCGGAGGAGACTGGTGACCGGAGCATTGTACGTAAGAATCAATTCCGGTCACATCTCAGTCGAGAAGAATTTTTACAATTATTGGAGACCGAAATTATTGCAGTCCGTTAGAAAGGAATATTTGATCAAGTATTCACTTCTTTAGCTATAAGTTTAATTGTTTTAAGGTGTTGACTAAATTTGATCCACATTCATTTGTTTACCGAATGAAAAATAATAATAATTACATAAATTTTATACTAATCAGGGTTAATTACTGCTTTAATGCACTGATATATGTTCAAGTCTCACGAAAGTTAACTTCAATGTATTGAATGACTTTAAGCCAGTTATACTCATATTTAACTAGATGAGTACCTTAGCGCAAATGAAATTCATTTTCATTTGTGCTTCGATGAATGAAGGTCAAAGTTAGTCATAATGTTGTACAAATTGGGTACAACTTAGTTGTGTTGAAAATTTTCATCATTCATAAATATATCTGATAATATAATTTATTTTTCCGTTATCTCGAATCCAAGACTACAGATACAACAGTTTACACCCGTTCCAACATTAATATTCTATTGTTATTGTTCAGTGATGGAATTTTTTATTAAATCCTCTATTATCAAAATTAATTTATCAAATATTTTTTATGACGAGATGAAATTTTTCAACGTATATCGCTCTCTTGCTAGAATAATGGTATCACTATAAATTTAAATATTCATTTATATGTTGCTATTATTTTTGCCATTGAGCGAGATTAAATTATTTTACATGTAAGTATATATATTAAATGGCGGTGCACCCACCTCTCAATATTATTGTTCTGTGATAAAACTGATCTGCGCAATTTCTCCTTAATGGAATAAAATCTCTTTTGCAATACTATCATAAATGATTGTTAATTAGATTTTTACGGTGAGAGGTTAGCTTATGTGACGGTTGATAAAAAACTATGAACTGATCTAATGTAAGTGCAGAGTAAATGTAAGTTGACGGCCAGAGACATAAAGAGAAGAGAAATGGGTATGAATATTAACATGAAACTTTTAATCTTGTATAAAGCAGAAATGAATTGGAACCCGAAATTGAAAAAAGAATATATACGAAACATTTATAGCAATTTATATCAAGTTAGTAGTTATTGTGTGAGTTCAGTAAAGCCTAATATTTCTTTATGTAGACGTATGTATCCATAAAAAGTATCATTATATGACTAACTAGACTAGTCAATATTTTTTGATAACTTTTTGGTTGTTTGGCTTCAAAATGAAGAACCTATTCTAAATGGGAGAATTATTTAAATGTAAACATATGAAATATGATTGGATACCTTGGATGATATAGATGATTTTAGGAAATGATCCGTCCAATGAAATGGTTAGAATTATCCATTCTGTAAATCATGTATTCATGAAGCAAACAAAAGCTTAGAGTGTAAAATTAATTAATTGCTGTAGTCAGTGAACATGTGATTGACGGGCCTGATGGCGCAGATGGTAGCAAATCCTATCTTGTGCGCCAAGGGTCGTGGTTCGATTACCACCCAGCGCAAATTGTGCTTGTCCTGCGTCTGGGTGTCAAAAATATGTATTTATGTATTATATTTGTAATTCCTATGTTGTCTTATGTCCGTAACATAAGTGTTTTAAGCGACTTACCACGGAGTCAGGTCAATGAATAAAATGTTGTGGATTACAATACGTATCAATAACGTATGACGGACTTATGTCCATAGAAAGGGGGCCTCTAGTAGACGCTATATGTTGTGTGTATATTGTATTAAAACTGTTCAATATTGTTAGCGCCGAAGCAGTCACAGAATGCTCAAGCTCTATATACACTAAGTCTGTGAGGCCCTTGGTTTTCGCCGCCAGTTTTTCTTGCAGGTTCTTTTCTGGTGGCTCATGTAATGAACCTGTAGTAAACTTAGTTTTAAGCTCTATTTCGTGTCGGCAGGCTAGATTTCCAGTAGGCTTACACTCGATGACCATCCATTTGTTAACAACTATGCAACTTTCCGTTCATATAGGTCATTAAGGATTGAGTGTAGAGTACTGTTGTAGCTACTATTTTATTAATAAATAATACTTTTATTCCTTTGTCATACTTATTACCATGTTAAAAATGTTTTTTTGTGGAACTATTGCAAGCGCAGCGTAGGGCGTCCAGCCGCAAGATGGACAGACGATTTAACTTTTAGTGAGATCCCGCTGGACACCTGGACGTCTTATGGCTGATATGATGATTTAGCAATTAAGAACCAAAATTAATTACCACATATGCAACCGTTGTCAAGTTATACGAGACAAGACTATGTCAGTTGCTGTATGGTTGGTTACATATTACTTATGTTTAATCATCGTTGTAATAGAAGTCTGTAATATTTGAATTAATCCTGTTTATAATTGGACAAAAATATTTAAACCATAACTCGTTCAGTTTATATAGTGATTGTCTTATGTGTTTTCTATTGCTGTACCTTTTACAATAAAATTATTCTAAACCTACAATCTGAGTTATTTATTTTATTTGATCCAGCATTATGTAGGTACTATAAAGGGCAATTGGATAACATTTTACTAGCCGTATATGGTATAGGAAGCATGTCAGGCTTACCGATGAATGAATAAAAATTTTCTTGCAGTTTCCTTTCTGGTGGATCGCGAAATGATAGTGCTGTAAACTCAACTTTAAGCACCACCTGGACCTACTTGAATAGAGTGTTCTTTGATTTGATTTTTTAAATACTACATTTTTACGCTCTTTTCTATCATAAGTCAATTCACAACTTATTAATCGCTTTTGTATGAAAGTCTATCTTGTGACGTAATTATTTAGATACACACAACAACAAAAAAATAACAAGTTACCTACATTCGCAGTATTTAAAATTGTTTAAATAAATAAAATTTGTGGATGACAAAAGTTTTTATTTGGGTAAAACTAACGTTAGAAACACTTAGGCGTCGAATTCCTCGCTACCGGAAGTCTAATTGGTCGCAACTTCCCACTCGCTCTGCGAGACTACCAAGTGAAGCGTGGAAGCCACCGAACTAATGAGTTCGGAACACCGCCTTTCTCCCTTGTCAACCTTTCTTTGATTGAATTCACTTCCACATCCACCACGCATGCCCAGCGCGGCAATTATGGGCAAAATTCTCCTATCTTGAGAAGTTCTATAGCCAACAGTGATTATATGGCTAATATGATTATGACTCCCACATCTGCGGGGCAGTGCCACCTGTTTGTAGTTAGATACACGACTTAGAGGTAAGTTAGATGTTCTGCCAGGAAACAAATGAAACACATATTTGTTATGTATATACAGTTTATTAAGAATAAACTAAAACTAATCTATTATTCTATCAGTTCGTTAGGATCTCGCTAATTAAAGAAAATATAAGTATTCTTTGTTATAGAAATAATGATTGAAGTGATAGTCGTAAGAATGTTGAACAGAACTAAAATACAATAGTTGTCATAGGCATCAATTTCTTATGATACCTTTGTTAACATATACGCGTTCAAGCGTTCATAACGACTTTAAAAAGAGGTTTATTTAAGTTTTCCCGAATGATTTATCCTACAGGAGTCCATGTCCAACAGTGGAAGTCCTATGGTCTACGGCGTAAAGCACAGATCATTAATAACCCTACCTAGTCCTGGTCTAAATAGAGGTCAGGGAGAATTCTACTGCATGCAAATATATCTCGAACATTTCTTATAAAAAATTACCCCAAAATTATGTTAGATGCTATGTCATTCTTCATTATTAATCATTCGATCATTTTCTTTCATAAGTTGTAATGACAGCGAACAGCATTCCCTTTTTTTGAAAAAAGCATATCGAAATGTATAACTCCAATCAACTTATTGCTATACATTCTAAATATCACTGCATATAGTACCGCAACTGGAAACAATCACATCCCATAACATTACATTGGTTAATGCTAAATTGGGTTACCAGAAAATACACCGCAAGGCGTATTGGTGTATGTGAAAATGATAAAATACAATACAGAAATTAAAACGCAACACAAGTATTTGATTACAAGCTAAAAGTCAAAAGTTATTGAGCATCGCAATTAAGTTGGCTACCATTATTTTCTATGTACACTATTCTAAGATTAATTCTAAGACCTATATTCCTTTACATAAACATATATTGCGTATTCTGAAGACTTAAAGAGTTGTTATACAAAAATATTAATATATTATTCTAATTTTGCCAATTAATCTAAAGGCCATATAAAGATACGGACACTTATTATAGAACAATCTAGAAGGTATATGGACATTTCAAACATTTCGTATCTCTGAAGGAAGTTTCTCGAAGATGCCCAATAGTGAACGACGTCATAGATAGATAACTGGATGCATTATATATAAAATAGTATTAAGGTCGCATGTCCGTCTTTCACGAGGGCGATATATCATGATAAGCTTTGTAAGTAGGTAACTTCGTGCACATGATAATCATAATTAGTCACAGTAGGCTGCAGACACGCAAAATTTTCAAAAATCTTGTGTTAGCTAACGTTAGCTAAGCAAAACTAAATATAGATGCTGCTAGCTGAAGAAAATTGACATATGGAGTTGATACATTGTGACGATGGTCAAACAATTGATAAATATGTAGTATATTTGTCTTTGTATAAGCAATTGGTCTCGAGAGCTCATGCACTAAAGTATACCACAGCAAAAGGTTATTAGCGACCTTTCACCGATTGCTGTTAACAAGGATCATTCCTTTTTTATTTCTATGTTCCACTCAAATTTCAATTCGATCACCTTAGCAGCGCCAGATATTTGATTCTGATAATACTCAAACATTTGGATTTTGAGAGATTCAAGTCAAACCTTACTGCGACTTTCACAATCCGTTTTGATTCCCACAGTTCAAGTATGACACTTATGTCTTTTGGAATAGGTAATATTTTAGAAAGAAAGTGATATACTTGAACTACGAACTAAATTTAAGTAATTTAAAGACCGGAGGTGCCGCAGTACTCGCCGATCCGATCCGATATACATTCGAAAATGTCAAACGAAATATCACAGTTGCGACCGTTATCTGAAAAAAAAAAGGATTTTATATGAAGATCTACCATAATTAACTGAATTTACAACAGAATTGATTAAAACAAGCAATGACCAGTTAATCTAAATTGTTGAACACACTAATTAAAATAAAAAAAATAGGTATTTCGTAAATATAAAGAATTTTGACATCAAACTTCAAGCTTATTTCCCTTAATAATTGATTTCGTTGTTAAATTATAATATAACTTTACTATTGAACTTAAAAAAACTAAACTAATTAAAACATATCACTGTTTGAATTCAGGTACAGACATGAAAGTGTAACGACATCTGTTTTCACTAAGGCAACATGTAATTTACCTCTTGCTAACTAGATGTCGCTAATAGCATTTGAATCTAGAAAGTTTATATTATTCGGCGACTTAAAACAGAAGACTAGTTACCCATTGGTACAGTTCTAGAGAACTTGTCGTGGTGCCTCATGAGGCACTCCCGGGAAGCTTCGAGAACTGCCATAAAGTATCCACGCTCATTTACTCCGTCTGAGTACAACCCCACTAGACCTTCAAGAGTGGGAAAACCGTATCCGTCCACCTGGAAATTTTAAATTAACATATTAATACGCAGATTCGAGCCGGGCTAAAGCTGCATACAGACCTTTTTGACGGGCCCGATGGCGCAGATGGTAGAGATCGTATCTTGTGCGCCAACGGTCGTCGGTTCGATTCCTACCCAGAGCAAATATTTATAAGATGATATTTGTGTTTGTTCTGTGTCTGGGAGTTGAATATGTGTATTTAAGTAGTATATTTGTGATTCCTCTGTTGTCTGGCGTCTGTAGCATAGTGCTTTAAGCATTATACCACAAAGTCCGGTCAATGTATGCGATGTTGTGGGAATTTATTTTACTACGGTCGGCACGTTACTTTTTGCACTCTCATACTCTTATAAGTTGCGGATAGAGACCGATAGCGATCTTTCAACGACGCCTATAAGTCACGAATCATGACTTGAGTAGCTGTCATTTAAGAAGACTTCAAATCAGAGGATAGGTTTCACCAAGCCGCACTAGTGCGGCCGGTACACGCTATGTGGCACTCGCCGGCGAGTGCAATGTACTACTTTAAGCTAGTAGTGTGTGTGTGTCTCGAAGCTTCGTTTTTTGTTACCAAGTACCAGATGTGATAATAATAATAACGGTAAAATATGATATATTTTGCAAACCCTTACGAGGTACAGGCAGAGTAGAATAGTACCTCCCCTTGTACCGGGTGTCGTAAGAGAACTGAGTTACCGCAACCGACATGATGGCGGTATATCCACCGGAAGCAGTGTAATTCAAATGCAACAGGGCGGGGATGGGCGGCAGTATTCCCGCCTTGAAGCTGTACTCTGCAATTAGCACCACACTTGCGCAGCGTGGCAATTATGGACATAAATCTGTCTATCTTAGGGAGGCCTATATCAGCAGTGGACTTTCTATAGCTGTCATGATGATAATAATTATAATATGTATACCATATAGCAATCGTTGGCAAAACCAAATGAAATAAATTAAAAAAAAACAGCGACTAAGTATTGAGATCATGCTAGTGGATGCGTATGCTCTATTTTCCTGTTTTATTTACAGTAATCTAAACCCACTGATGTGAACAGTGGGCCATGTCAAAGGTCAAAGCTTCGGTGGCGGGGAGATTCAATAATGGCAAATAATTTGATATACTTACACATTTAACACATTCAAATAAATTCTTACTACTAAGAGAGGATAAGCTCTTGATAACAATTAATATTGCTATGGGTTAGTCGATTCATAAGGCATAAATGCGATGTGCAAACAGCCTTGGACTTCAACAATTAAATTGAATATCGCTTTGTGCTAATAATACTTGAAAATAAAATACAAATTACTGTCTGTTCGGCCGCCCTTTTATGACTGTAATATTTATGTTGAAGGGATTTTTTTCAAGAGTAATAAATAGTCAACGAATTTTTCTTTTTCAAAGTTACGACTTGGGCCGCATGGTTTATAGTGAACAAATTGGAGCAATCAGCCTGTGACACAACCATAAAGCATTAAAACTGGATTTAAAACGGAATTTTTGTGGTTATTTTTTCGTCTGCGAATATAAATTCGCTGCTCCTTTATGGGGATGGAACCTTTATAAGGTCAGGTTTTATATTTCATATCTTCCCATCGAAAGCTATTTTAATGCCTAATAAATTATTATGTGGGGTTGTTACTTGTTTTTTTTTAATAACTTGGTACAATTACGTGTCAGGAGGTTTATAGCGTTATAGAATATACATTAAGCAACATGAAAAATAACTTAAACTTGGATTGATATAATGTCTTTAACTTCCTCATTTATGTGTTAGATTTGAGAACACGTATTCATTAATTACTATCACCATTACCATCATCAGCCATTGAAAGTCCACTGCTGAACATAGCCTCTCCAAGGAAGGAATTTTTTGCCTATACTCGTAATTACCGCGCTGGGCAAGCGTGTTGGCAATCGCAGAGCGCAGCTATCGCGACGGGGATGCTGCTTCCCATCCCCGCCCTGTGCATTTGAGCTGCACCGTTCCCGATGGATATACCGCCATCTGTCGGTTCCGTTACCTTAGTCGCCTTTTACGACACTTGGCGTAGTGGGATGTTCTATTCTATTCTGCCGGTACCTCACGGCTTGATTACTAGGTTAATAAATTAGTAGCATAAAACGATACATTTACGATAACGATTACATTTGATAAACGCAAGTAAAACGGGAAGCAGCGTGCCTTACACCGCCTTAAAGACAAATAGACAGAGTCATCTGCCTATATGATTATTTTTGTGTTTGTTCTGTGTCTGGCTGTTAAGAATATTTGTGATTCCTCTTTTTCCTGATGTCCGCAATACAATTGCTTTAAGCGACTTATTACGGAATCGGGTCAATGTTTAACGTTGAAATTTCTCCGTTGATTTATCTATAATAAAATTCATTTCATTCAGCTTCAAGCAACCTATCATGGTGGCAGGCCAATGTGTGAGATGTGTTGTCAATTGGCTATTATTTTTACTAGTTATTTTTGGGAACGACCAGGGCATCGAACCCTGCACCGCCAGTTTATAACTGTAACATCAAAAACGTTAAACGATCACCGACATAAAAGAAAGTAGATTGTAATCCATTAAACATATCAGAGTGTGAACGCTATCTCTGCAACCGTATCTTATCAAAGTGAAGTGGTAATCAAGTGTGTACAAAAGTGGGTAAAAGTCTCACCGCTTTCACTTTCCGGTACACGCACTGCAGTAGACACTGGAACAATGCACGGGGTTCATTATGGCGTTCTTACATGTGTCACGATTTTGTTAGGTCGTAGACAGAGTGCTTTCTATGTTTGTTTGCGTATATGTAAACAGTATAAGAAATAATCTTGGTTCTATTCAAGTAATTTGGAAAAAACTTAACTATATTACCATTGTTAAGAGGAAATATATATAAAAATGTCTGAAGTAGTTTAGTTTAGTAGAAAGTACATCTTTAAAAGAGTTCGTATACAATATAATCCGACAAATTTTAGAAACCACCACAAATACATAAGATATATAGAGATAATGCTTACGTTTAAGCATTCTCTAATCGTAATAATACTACTATATTACAAAGGTTTTAAAAGGTGGATATGTATTTTTCCCGCATGATTATCGGATTGCCGAGGGATCATCATGTAATATTTAATCAATGAAGATCCAAATCGTAGAGAGCCTTGCATACAATCAGGCAACAACTTTATTATATAATATTATTATAATATTGTATTGTATAAAAATGTATATAAAGTACTCTATAGAAGAAAAAAAAAAGGTAAAATGGTATAATTCTCTTACCCCGGCTATTCTCTTCTCGTCATGAGTGAAGGGTACCTCCCTCTTGTTCCTCCTCCGCTCTGCCGGCATCGTGTGCTCCTCTTTTATAACATCCAAAGCCTCTGAAAAAGTAATTAAATGATATTTAATTTTTTTACAACTAATTTATCTTCTCTGGAAACTGAGAGAGTTGTGTAGAACCTCGCGACTGGTCAACCTCTATAGCAATTTCACATTATCATACCAGCTATTAGAAATCCACTGCTGGACTTAGGGCTTCCTAAAGAAAAGGAAATTTTATAGAACAAACTGAACGGAAAAGAGATTAATTATGTTATTTATTAAAGTACAAGGAATCGACAATTTTACTTGGTCACCGGTAAAACAATAAACAGTTTCTAACCATTTACTGATGTACAAAAAAAAATACTATGTCGTGGAAAATGTTACCTACATTTTAATAATTTTATGTATGTGAAATTGCTGGATGTACTATCTGAGTAACATAGTACCTCACAATGTACCAGGTGTCGTAAAAGGCGGCTAAGTTACCAAAACCCACAGATGGCGGTAAATCCATCCGAAACAGTGCAAAGGTGCACAGGGCTGGAATGCTGATGGTGATGCTGCTGCAAGCAGCATCACCGTCGCGAAAACTGCGCTCTACAATTACCAACACGCTTGAATAGCGCGCAATTTTATTTTTTATACGCTAAATTCCTTTTTTTGGAGAGGCCTATGTCCAACAGTGGTCTTCCAATAGCTGGTATGATAATAATGATGATTATCACGGGAAAGAAAGTTAAGTGAGAGACACTGCAGAGTGCTGCTATAATAAATATACTCATTACATCGCGACAGTCGGAAATTCAGCATAATGTCTTTCAGTAGGGCTCAAACTATGCGTATACCAAAGTTCGTTCAAATAAGGCAATCCATACAACAAAAAGACAAATCAGCAGAGCAATCTAATTGTTAAGCCGTCTGTCATGATGTATATTTTAAATGCCAAAATTATCAAGTTTCAACTGAATACAAATAGCGACAAACAGATGGGAATTAAAAAAAAATAGCTTCATATCCGAAAATAGACACGTCTAGTGCTGCTATAGAATGATTCGACGAGGCAAGCGCATGCAATTATCGTGAATAATAATTTCACACTCTTGCCGTTGTCTATTCTTATTCAAAAAGAAACCTTTTTAACATGCTTTTATAAGCTTGGGTTGTATGTAATTTTTAACTCAATTTTCACCGGTTTTGAAACGTCTAATCTATTTGAAACTTTGCAGTCGTTTCAGGGCCTGGTGACAATACAATAATTTGATAAAAAATCAACCGATTATCTTTATTAGGACCACCAGGATTCAAAACAACTTTCATAGATCCTCTGTGAAGGAATGAAAGAGACAGAGCTAGCGCGCGATCTGCGCAGAACTTAATTGGTCAAAGTTAACAGGAAAAACCCGCTTAGTGCAATAGTGAAGCATTAAATGAAATTGATAGATAACGAAACAATTCGTATTACATTTAATTTTCAACATCACATGTCCACAAAAAATAAAAATTAATGAATCGTACTAAAAAATGAAAATTGTTTTAAAAAACTAAAAGATACGCTTTTAGGGCTAACCGAACTTAAAAGTAGCAAATAATTTATCAATAAAAAAGAATTTATATTACTGTTGCATAAAGTGAAACAATCAATCATAATGAATTAACTCAAAATGAAATTAAAATAAAATTAAAGTTATAAACAGAATAATTGTATTATTGTCACGCTTGCCTAGCGCGGAAATTTTTGGGCGAAATTCCCCTTTTTTGGGGTGGCCTATGCCCAGCAATGGACTTCAAATGGCTGTAATGATGGTGATGATTGGGGTACATAATTTGCACATTTATTTGGCAAGGAAACTTTTCTGAACATATCTATTGATATCTTCCTGGAGTAATTCAACATTTTATTTCTATATGCGATAAAATTGAGATGTTTCTAGAATTGTGGGAAATATTTTATTTTAATACAGTCTTCAAGTAGGAGTGTGATGTATTCATAGTATTCATACTAAATATGTATGTTAACATGTGATCTCGTGATCGTCTCATTAAAGTCCAGTTTTGTTAAAAAAACGTATTTATTTGATCTAATTATATGAGTCTTAGTTTTTTTTAAGTGTAAACATAACAAATTAATTATATTTTCATGCTAATAATTGAGCTAAGCACATAAATAAAAATGTAATTTTAAATAGTATTAATGTAATTCCTCTGTTGTCTGGCGTTCGTAACACAAGTGCTTTAAGCGACTTACCACGGAGTCAGGTCAATGTATGAGATGTTGTGGAAATTTTATTATTATATATTATATTATAGTTTACATAGTCATACAAGTGTAACTATGGTAAGTAAATATATAAATTAATTAATACTCTATTTCATATTGAAATCTAAAAATTCGATATTTCTTAAGTTAATTTTTTAATTAATTATTTTTTAGGTTAAATAAATGTTAAATTTTTATAAACTTAGTTATAAGACCCGTCTGGTGCCGTCAGGCTAGTATTAAAAAAGAACACTCAATGGCCAATTTGTTTAAATTACTCTTATATCGCTGGTTGTCAGGGTCAACGGTCATTTGTGTTAAATTGTAATTAGCAAATCTATACTAATAGATTCTTTTAAGATTTGAAAGTGCCTATGATAGGCCTATTTTAATAAAGATATATATTTGCCTTTGACATTATACGTGAAGCTTTAACACACGGTTTCACCTGCGTGATTTACCGATAAGCACATTACACTCTCAATACTATACAGTACTTCCATAAGAAATTTCACGTAAATTGTTACAGTAGACAAAACGTGAAGAAGTAATAAACAAAAAAAACAAACTAACAGTACATATTAATTTTGTTTTTATTAGTTGCGATTTGTTTTATTGTCTTGTAGAAGTTTATTATTAAAAAACAAATTAGTGTGTAATCATAAGAGAATACATTCATAATCTTATTTAAATATTAATTAGGTTTTGCTTAAGCTGCCAATCCTGGGAATGATTAATTAAATCTTAAATTAAGATGTATCGTAAGATCCTTTGTAATTACGTATCCTTCATTAATGCTGCTGCCACGACCGAAATTGATTACTTACATGTCTATGAATATACTTGAGAGGCCAGATGGCGCGTCTGGTCAGTGATCTTGTCTTATACGCCAAGGGTCGTGAGTTCGATCGCCACCCAAGACAATGATATTTATACAGGATAATTATATGATGATATTTATCTTTGTTCTGATATTTTTTGCGACTCCTCTGTTGTCTGAGATTTATAACACAAGTGCTTTAAGCGACTTATCTCGGAGTTAAGTCAATGAATGAGATGTGAGAATTCAAATTTGTAAGAGAAACTCTAAATAAATATTATCCAAAACAGAAAATAGCTTGTAATTTTCAGTTCTAGTTCAATCAAAAATATGATATAGCGAAACGACGTTAAATGAAATAAACTAGACTAATTAAAATAACTAGTGGTCCCCATAACTCTTTAAGTTCTGTTAATACCTTTTCCTTTGTTTCATTTGTTTGAAATTAAATAGACAATTATTCTTTGGTTAATTTTAAATAATTCGATACGTTATTTGAACAGGAACGTACATTATGGTTACTTTAATTAGTTATATATATTTCTAGCTGTGAGGTACCGGTAGAGTATAACAGTACCTCTCTCTGTACCAGATGTAGTAAACGACGACTAAGTTACCAGAACTCAAAGCCGCGCCATTAAGCTTGCTCAGCGCGACAATTATGGGCGAAATTCTTCCATTCTTGGGAAGGCCTATGTCCAGCGGTCGACTTCTAATGAATAGTATAATGATAATGATGATGATGATATTTCTAGCTAGCTATTTCATTTTGTATAAAAGAAATTGCTTTATGTACTTCTTCTCCACATTTCTTAAACATTGTCAAATTTAAAGTTCATGCGTACACGCAATTTCCTTAAAATGGGGAACCAATGTTTGGCTACACATTTTAATTAAAAGATATATTAATTGAAAATTTAAAATTATTACAACTGAGTTATTTTTTTTATTACACCAGGTTGACAAATAAGCAAACAGGCCGCGTGCTAATAATATCAAAAGGATATCTTTAGCGCGTTGACAACTTCTTTTCACTGCCTTTCTCACCCTTAAACCAGATCATAGCAATGCGAATACTGCTGTTTGGCGGTGGAAAGAAATGAGAACGAGGTTTTAATGCAGGCGACCTTTGTATGGGGTTTACTTTAAGTTAGCAGCGTATGATACAAATGTTTCATATATATTTTTGGCCGAATCTGGCAATCAGGAACTGTTGCGCCTTACACGCCATGACGTTTGTGTATTGTGGCGCCACATAACTGGAACTGACAATTGTGTCGCTAACTGAAGAGCAGCTCACTTAATTGACTTGTTACACGGCTTTTTGCCAGCATTATAATTTGATCCACTGATGGACATAGGCCTCACCAAAAAAGGGGGAATTTTTCCAAAAACATTAGATTTAAGACCCGTCTAGTGCAGACTAGTTTAAGGTAGGCCTAATTTACGAATGTTAGATATGACTCTAATGGATATGGATAGGATCATTAGGCATGAGTTTAATAAAATCTAGTTTTTTGAAAAAATATTAGATTTTTTGCTATTCGGAAATGCCTCTTTGAAGGAAGTATATTTTGAGTTCTAGAGATTTTTCAGATTTTATGTAAAGTACTCTAATACCTTGTATATATTATATATGGGATGCAAATTTTCTTATTTGGAAATAACCGCACGCACTCGTACACAAAACAACAGATCAACCTACCCAAATTTGTCAAAACTTCGCAATCGATATTAATCTATAAAAGCGAGACAATGATTTATACATACTACAGTACCGACTGTAGAAATTTGATGAGACAGATTTGGTTAGGTTGATCTGTTGCTCACCATACAACACTATTTTGTTTACAAGTAATTGGGCACACCGCCATCTATTATCCGTCATGCGTACTAAACTCATACAACATGTAGAAATGGCTGCATTTATACTCCGTTTTAACATATTTTAATGATTACTTATGATTGGCGTTACGTGCGTCTAGGAATCCATTATGGCATAATTTAAATCGAATCATACTTGTTATAGTTATTCTTATACTTAATTATACTTCATCGAAAACTGTGATGTTGTGTATAAGTAAAAAAATAGGAATTAAGTTAATCGCTTAATGATTGCCGCAGTACCGCAGTTATCGCAAACTACATCGAAAGTGAATTTAAAACTTGCACTTTCTTTTCGTTTACCGATAAAGTACCGTAAACTTTGTCAGTAAACTACTTACATTATTTTGACGGTCCCGTTGGCGCAGATGGTAGCAATCCTGTCTTAAGCGTCAAAGGTCGTAGGTTCGATCCCTACCCGGGAAAAATATTTATATGACGATATTTATGTTTGTTCTGTGTCAAGATGTTAAATATATGTATTTAAGTTGTATATTTGATTCGTCTATTGCCTGATTTCCGTAACACAAGTGCTTTAAGTGACTTACCATGGAGTCAGGTCAATGTATGAGATGTTGTGGGAATTATTTTATTTATTATTATTACTAGGAAATTGATGTGTTTATCTAGGGAGGCCTATGTTCAGCAGTGAACTTTTAATGGCTGGTATGATGATTTTTTGGGTGTATATACTGACATTTACCAGCCACCTTTTCCAACACCTCGTACAGGGAGGTACTATTCTACTCTGCCGGTATCTCATGGCTAATCTGTATCCATACTAATATAAATTGCAATGTATATCCGTCCGCTTGTTACGCCTTTACATTAATCAAAATTAGTCATATAGATAATGTGAATCCTACAGAAACTTGGGCATAACATAACAATCTGAAACATGGTGCGAGAATCTATTTTGATTACAATTTTTATATATTAGACAAGAAACAGAAAATCGACATTTCTTATTGTGCAATATTTTCTTTAAAAGGTTAACAATTGAGCGGTTATTATCATTTCTACCTCAGCAAAACCTTGCATTGCTGTTATGCGGCATTAAGGTAAAAAGAGAAAAGCAGTGATATTACTGGTAGATGTGATATAGTACCTTCAGATCACAAGGTTGGTTGCGCGCGAGTGATATCCGCGCGATAACACGAGCGTGTATGAGTTTATTTTCTATAAAAAAAATCTAGCCAGACAATCAGGCAAAGAAAGAGAATCTCGTCTTTTTTCATTAACAGAGTGAATTCTTTAATGGCAAGTAATAAGCAATAAGATATTGTAATTAATTTAAATTCTTAGAGGTACTTAATTGATTTTTATTTTCCATTTATAACACCCACTTAGGGATGATTATTTTATAGTACACTATTGGGATCTTAAATAATTCTATCCTTGGAAATAAACAGGTTAATTTAACCAGTTTCTTTTTAATAGTTTTTTATAGCATTGGCCATTTGATTGGCAGCTACCCAAAGGGAAATCTGTCTACATAAATAAAATAAATTCTCGAAATGTTTTATAATGAAACCAAGTTGAATAATTAAACTTTTGTTGTATTTATAACTGTCATTGCTAAAAAAATATTAAGAGACCCAAGAACGGGATCAAATTCTGTACGGTACCTGGATCAATGAGTTATAATTTTACTGTCAACTCAGGCTAGTCATTATAAAATAAATTAATGTCTACAGAGTTGAAGTTTAACATACAAAATAAAAATAAATGAGAGTAAGGTACCAAATCACTCACTTTATCATTTACAATATGCGTCTAAACGAACTCAACTAATTCAGATCGATAAGTTGGAATCGAATTGGAATATTCTGATAACTTTACTTTAACCCAAAATAATAATATGCTCAGGGCTATGTATTACATTTTTCATCATCATCGTTACATCTATTGGAAGTCAACTGCTGGACATACGCCTCCCCAAGGAGGTGGGAACTTTGCCCATAATTTCACGCTGGGCAAGCGTTTTGGCAATCACAGAGCGCAGTTTTCACGATGGGGATGTTGCTGCCCATCCCGACCCTCTTTATTTGAGCTACACTATTTCTGGTGGATAAATCGCCATCTGTAGGTTCTGTTATTAAGATATATAGCCTCTTACGACACCTGGTACAGAGGGAGGTACTTTTCTACTCTCCCTTACCTACCTCTCTGTTTATTATATTTTTGTAGTACTAAAATTGTCGTTTATCGTAAATTCGGCGAGAACAGTACGTTCTTCCGGGATCAAAGATAGACTTTGCCCCTCTCCGTACTTCCATATGCATGTGACATTTTAAGGAGATTGGTTTATTAGTTAAATCGTAAAGAGATAACAAACAAAACAACTTACTCTAGACTGTATAATATAAGTTGGGATGATATATCATTCATAAGACATGAATTGTTTGAAAATAGTTATCCAGTATTTTAATATTTGTTTTAAAAAATTTAGTATTTAAACATGTCCAAAATATTAATAATACTTGAGCTTCACAAATTATACTATTCTTACAAATCTATTTTCTAATATTCAGGCATTTCCTACACATAATAAAATTATATTGTTTTAAAGTTCAATGTTAAATAAATAAAAGATAGTGTTTTTGTTTATATAGTGTTGTTTTTATTTTTGAATCCTTTATTTGGTTTTGGCTCTTGTAGTTTATGATTTAACATTAAGTTATGTCTTATTAAAGAATATTAGCAGCTACAATTACAAAGCTAGCAGACTACAACTTTATTCATTTGAACGTGTTGATTGCGCATAAATAGATGGTTTAATTTCTTAAATAAGTATTCAAGTGTGTAATCGAAGAGCCAGGAACCAGAACTGTGTGTATCTAGGACACGCCGGTCACGACTTGAGTGGTCTATGCACCTCGTTTGATCACTTTCCGTTTCGCCACTTGATTACATTACTATGGTTTTGGAACGTGATTAATAGTTCAATTAATTGAATGAGTCTATGGATCCCGAACGGATCCATAGACACTATTTTTTCATATTTGAATTGACATTGTCACACACACACCGGCACACCTGTCAACGTAAGCTGATTGCTACTAGATATAGAAAATGTAAAATAGGTGCATTATATGCACAGGTGAAACGAAGTTTCTTTCGATTTATCAGCGAAGGAATTGTAATTATGCTTGTTATGAAAGAGAGAGAGAGAGAGAAAAAGAGAGAAAGGCGCGTACGCCGCACGACTTACAACTATAGCAAGAATTGTCGTTCCAACTTTTGCACCCTGTGCCCGCGAGGGTTTTACACAATATCTCTTGCAAGACGATCTCTTGTCGAGAAGAAGTCTTTATTGGTCCCTAAAAGCTAAACTATACAAAAGTTCAAGCCGATTTCATAGAATAAATACCAGATCTATCCCACAGGTTCATATGTTCAGGAAAAAAAGAGCCTATATGTTACTCTAAACCATAAATAATACTCGAGCATGCTTCAGTTTTTATATTTAAATAATAAAATAGTCTTTAAAAAGTTCATAATCAAAAACTATGTTACAAAAAGTATGCAGACCCATAAAATACCCTTGATAACCCGAAATTAGTGAAGGTCAAACTTTCGAATCCATATTATTAGTAAACATTGTGGTTCGTCAGTATTTTATATTTTTTTATCTTTGAAAATCTATAAACCTATCTTAAGACGAGTACATAATACAAAATTAATATATCTTTAATTTAAAACTTCCTGCGAGATTTCAATTTAATTGTAATATCGGAGCCAATTGCAGTCGATTTAACAATATCCTCTCACCTTCAAGATATTCTATTAGGGGCTTATAGTTGAGCAAATTTCCTTTATTGCAAACAAAACTTCGCACACCTTTTTAGTCGCTGTATCTATGTACTAACATTATACTAGGGAGTCCACTGATGGACATATGCCCCCCAAAAAAAAGGGATATTTACCAACCTTCTGACTTAAAAATACAATGTCACATTACCTAGTAATTTCACTGCCTCTTTCACAACACTGTTATTTGGCGCTAAAAATAAGTAAGAGTAAAGTACTAATGCAGGCGCCCTATGTGTCATTATTACGATCGAGCGGAGGAGTGGAGTGTTCATTGTTCCAATATACATTTCTTTATTTTGTAAAAAAAAATAGTTGTATTTTTATTCATCTATTTATTGCTATGTAATTTTATTATTTTTAAACATATCGTCGTTTAAGTTCTAACACAGCGTAAGTCAAAATGTTGACACTTTGTACAATTAGGAAAACTATGCTCACGTTTCATAAAATCTTTTTAAAACTAATTGCTTGTGGTTTTAGTTGGTGCAAAATAGATTTCGTTTAAACAATACACAGTATAAAACGTTTACTGCAGCATTAGAAATGTAATATCGTGTTATCATTGGTCTTAATTATTGAGTTGCCAATTTTGACATACGCGGTGTTAGAACTTATGTGACGATATACAGTATTAGTATTTAAGTTACTTGACTTTCTTTTCATAAAATTGTGGTACACATTGAGCTGCCCTATCACATGTTCTTCGTTTATCCATCCAAAGGTTGCCCGGAAGAATTCGCCCTAAAATTTATGTTTTTGTTTTTCTTCATGTAATTTTCTGTGTACAATAAAGAGTATATAATTATTATTATTATATTTTTACAAACTTGTGCGTATATAACGTTGTGTGATACCGTATCCAGTAAAGAACGGAATTCTAAAAGGCATTTGCCCAAATAAAGATGTCCATCGGAATGCATTTCGCAAATAGTTCTCGGCTACAGTTGAACGAGCACTGGCATCGCATGCTAGTTGCAACTGCACTTATGCAAGCGTTATGCAACTAACTTGTATATGGGTCACCAGAATGATTGCACTTTGCCGTTTGTGCTTGCGTATTTATTGTAATAAATGCATTAATTATATGTTAACGTAATGTATCCATATTAAGAATTAATGGAGTAAACGAAATCATCCTATCTTCTGCGCCAAAGGTCGTGGATTCGATGCCCACTCAAGACAAATATTTATAATAATTTAAAAGTACTAGCAACGCCCCGTAGTTTCACCCGAGTCAAGCTTGCATCCCCCTATAGTCCCCATGATGGATTATTCTTGAAAAAAACATTTTACACGTATTTTATGACTTTCATTGATAAAGAAGAACCTTCGTGCTGAATTTCATTTGAGAAACATCATAAACAGCAGTCACATACTAAATTTGCTTCCCAGTTTTCAAAAATCCTTTCTTAATGCACCTCTACGCTATAAAAGGAATTCCTGTACAAAATTTCAAACTTCTAACACTTATAGTTTAGGTCCTGCGTTGATATGTCAGTCAATCAGCTTCTCCTTTTATATATACAGCTTTGGAAGACCAACCCAAAAAAACACCAATAGCAATAACATTAGTAACACATAGCCAATGAAAGAGCTTCACAATGGTCAAATTTGTGCATTAATAAAATTGGAGAAAATGATAAGAAATTATCTATATTACTCGTTTATTTTAAATAAATATAAATTAATATATGGATGAAGTGTTACGGATATCAAACAACAGAGTTTGATATCCATAACACTTTTTGGTAAGCCGTTTAAATTCAAGTCAGTTTAAACAATGAGATGGTGTGTGAATTAAAAAAAAACAAAAACAAAATAAGACTATTAATAACTAGGCTTTAAATTCCATATAAATTAATCCTAAACCAACATTCTTTGTAATCGGTACACCGATTAAGCCGTGAAAGAGTAACCAACAAACAAATACATTTCCTAATTTAAAATATTAGTATAGATTTATATTCTATGCGTTTCATGTTTTAAATAAGTCTAAGATATTATTTCTAAATTCGGTATTCAGTACAGATTATTATTTGTATAAACAAACAAATTTAAAATAAACAACATAAAATACATAGATATATCATGTTACATTTCTTTAATGCCACAGTCAAAAACCTTTGTAATTTCCTTACATCAGGAAACGGCCGCGTCTGCAAAACAAAGTAATTTATTAAATAGTGTCGCGACGAAAACCGTTTCCCTGTACTCGAGTAATTAACGCATTTTGGTTAAGGCTTTAATTAGCTCAATTTGAGGGTAGCATTGCGTAAGAGAATCACTCTTAATTACGTGAAAATATCTCGTTTTTGGACACAACATATTTATATATATACCTTTGGTATCGACCTCGCTACCATATACGCTAAAGGTTAAAGTACCAATACGCTAACAATCCTACATACCAGTATGTACTCGTATATATATATCGCAATGCAGTGCGTGTTTTAATATCCTTTTAAAGAATTGTTAAGTAAGTAAGTTTGTAACTTTAAGCTATCTAAATCTAGAATCATTTTATCGATTACTTCGCTCTTACTTATTTCTACGGCCAAATAGCATGCGAACACGCGTTGCTGTGTTCCGGTTGAAATGTAAGATAGGTAGTGAAATTACTAGGTAAAATGACAAAATATTTAAATCACAAGGGTATATATATGTATATACAATACAATACAATATATGTATATATATACACATATATATATATTACTGTTTATAATGTTCTTTAATTACTAGATATAAGTCTACTAGATATTTATATAATTAAAAGTAAGTAATTAAAATTAATGTTTATTTAATTAAAAAATATTATGTAACGTATTTTTGCTATAACAATGTTTTACGAATTTAATTTATTTTTGATAGCATACATACAGCTTTTTCAGAGACAAACCTAACAAATTCAAAAATATACTTTATAAGGATCGATTTATGTAAAGAAAACCTAGCTAAATTTTACCATATCAATAAAGACGGGACTATTTGAAGAACGACCCTCCCACACAAATGAGTCAGTCCGCATGATCTCAGAACAACAGTTAAGATGACTTCCTTAAATGTGGATTGACCCACGGCTGTTTTCAATCGAGGTGGATTCGGATCGATATAACTAGCGTGTTTCATTTTGAGTTAGTATTTATTTTGTGGGCTACTCTACCATTCGTTTATTTTTATTACTTATTTGCTAAAATAGTAGAATAGTATGTTCCTCTATACCAGGTTGTAAAAGGCGATATCCAATAAAGTAGACCTTATACAAAGGTCGTCTACATTAATTGTGAGGTATTTCTTTTTCACATATTTCTACCGCCAAATAGCAATGTTCGCATTGCAATTTTCTGCTTTCAATAGTGAGAGAGGTAGTTCATTATTATGTAATGTGACATAATATCTTCAATTCACAAAGTGGGCAATGCGCTAATGGTGTCCTTGTGATATTAAGAGCGTGTATAGGTTGCGGTAATGCTTATGTTTCTTAACGCGGACCATATACTTTCAACTTGTGTGTGGACATGGAAGAAAATAAAATGTGGTATTAATATATATCTAAAATCAGTTCAGATACCGCTTTCTACAGCTACTTACAGGTTACTCGTCGCAAAGCTACGCTATAGGATTGCCACCACGCCTGCCACAATTATGAGCAAATTCCCAACTTTTAGGATAGAACCTATAAATCAAAATATACCAATAAATACAAAGCGTGCAAAGTCATGTCGGTATTAAGCAGGTGAACGTTCGAATTTCTGTGAATCTCAATTTGGTCTCGACTTTAACATGTAATCTTTGCTAATACATGATAACTCGACACAAGGTCAAAAACACATGCGGATATAAAGCATTTTTCATTTCTGATTAGGTACTCAGACGGTAATTCCAGACCTTATTTACATGAGGTAGACCTTATAGTAAAGGTAATCTGTATTCGTACCACACTCTCACCTATTCCTTTTGCAGAGGCAATAAAGTACTGGGTAATTTGACATTATATCTTCAAGTCAAAAGATTGGCGCCAGTGATATCCTTATGATATGACAGGCGTCTATAGCCTGCGGTGAGGCTTACAAGCACGCGGACTGTATGCATGTTGGTCTACTTGGTTTAAATAATAAAATAGATCGCCATTGCAGGATTCGTGGGATCGGAGCGGGGCTGACGCCTGTCTCTCGAGAGCGCCTCTGAGGCCTGGCCTCGGCTTCAGTAGCCGGCATTGGTACTTATGCTGTTTGCAAAGAGGACTGATTGGTTCCGACCACACTAGTTTTGTAGGCGAATACGTATTCCTCGACAAACGGAATGATTATCAAGTATTTGTGATTTTGGAGTTCCAGTGAGAAGGTGGTTGAGGGAGACATTAATTGAAGTTAAGCTATCGGGCCGGTAAATTTCTAATACACACATGATAAATGCTATTCGAACAGACCAGAGGCTCAACGGAACCCGTTGGTGCAGGTGGTTGTGAACCTATTCTATGGACCCAAAGGTCGTAGATTCGATCCCTAATATACATAAGACACATATATTATAGTTATTGTTATTCCTGTTGTTAGATAACCGACACACAAGTGCGTTAAACTACTTATCTAATAGTCAGATGCAAAGATCCCAAAGATACTTAACAAAAACAAATTTTTTATAATTCTCAGCAGAATTTTTAATGTTGTCACAGGCATAAATTCGATCGATTCCTGAATATTAGTAACGTTTCTAAAACATTTAGATCGACCAGGCGTTTTTACCTCCTTATAACAACACCCAGAAACAGAACAAACACTAATATTAATGACATACATTTTGACGTGCAAAATAGAGACACTACCAATTGGGCCATCGCACATAACGGTTACGTAATATCATCATCATAGCGGCGTTTTCCGCCCAAAGCTGGACACAGACCTTCCCAAATAGAAATCTTTGTGATACAGTTTGGAAACCACTTTTTTAATTAAACAACATGTCATTCATTGATCTGACTCCGAGATAAGTAGCTTATAACTCTTGTGTAACGGATATCAAACAACAGAGGAATGACAATTAATAAAATATTTTAATACTCATCTTATATATATTTAAGTAATCGAACCTACGACCTTTCGGTGCACAGATTAGGATCTCTGTCGTAATATAGAATATTAGGTTTTACCGCAAGTTCTCTCGCACAGATATCTGAGTCAGTATGCATTAGGTTTAACAAAAAAACTATTTCAAAGTGGGTGTTAAGTCAGCGGAGCGCATATGTCAGTGAGGTCGCGGTCGCCAAGGTCGCACTCAGTGAAAGTCAACCGGTAATCGTAGCGAGACGGTAACACTGTTAATCGTATCTAGAACGATACCAAATACGCAATGGTGGAATATAATTCATCCTTATTTTGTGGACGGGCTGTGCTGATCTTCTCTTTATGTTAATCATCTTCATGATCATACCAGCCATTAGAAGACCACTGCTGGATATAGGCCTCTTCAAGAAAGGAGGTTGTTTGCTCATAATTGCCTCCCCAGGCAAGCGTGTTAGAAATCGCAGAGCGCAGCTTTCGCGACAGGGATGCTGCTGCCCATCCCCGCCTTGCATTGTATGCTGCATTTGAGCTGCACTGTTTCGGATGGATATACCGCCATTATTCGGTTTTGGTATTTTAATCGCTTTTTATGCCTCTTCTGGCACCTGTTGCAGTGGGAGGTACTATTCTACTTTGCTGGTATATAGTCAACCACATAGTAAATAGAACATAGTACATTCACACAACATCCCATACATTGACCAGATTCCGAGATAAGTCGCTTATAGCACGTTTGTTATAGACATTAAACAGCACTGAGATGATTTATATAATAGTTAAATAATTGGTCGTGGGAATCGAGTCTACGACCTTTAACGCAAAAGACAGGAACTCTACCGAATGCGGCACCGGATACTGCAAATGTCTGTACTTTCATATTGCGTCCAAGAATAAGCTTAATAAAGTTTAAATAAAGGCAGAATTTCAATGTTATGCTTAAGGTAGACCTTTAAAAATGGTTGTCTGTATTGGTACCTCACTCACAATAATTATTACTGCCAAAGGAAAACAGCAGTCTTCACGATTCCGTAAAAGATCATGCTTGAAGTATGAATGAGGCTTTGATATTACCACGTGATTTGACATAATATATACAGAACACAAAGATGGCAATAGACTGCGGCTACCTACACAATGACACGAGTATTACCAGGCTACATTACGAGTTAACAGCACATAAAGCTTTTTTGGTAAATAAAAGAAAACTTACCCACTTTCTATCCAGACCTTGTCCGCGTGGTCTTCACTTTTCCGGGATCACATAGGCTATATCATTCGTTATGCTTCTATCAATCCATATGGCAAAAGTTTACAGGTTAAGCTGCGCAAGCGTAACCAGAATAAACGTATATAGAGGAAGAAGCAAGTGGGTCATGCCCAGGGTAGTCTAGTGCCCACCCCAGGATTGTATAGTTCCCAACCCTGTATGATGGGCTATCGACTCGAAAAGTTGTACCTACATAGTGTACTACTAAGTGGGCTGTGTCATCGAATCGGCTTTGGCATATCAGGCCAAGCCTGAAAATTAACCCTAGATGTGCCAGACAGACAGATCATCAGTACCATCGAATTTGTGCCGTAACTTCTTCAATTAAAGATAATATAATTAATTGACAAGCGGCACCAATACTTACCTGATTTTGTCTGTGGCTAAATCCAATTTAGTTTTTCAAATGACACAATCGGTTTTAATAAAACTTTCGCTTCAGCAGAAATTGAGTAGTATAATTATCTCGGATCACGGCTTTGCACCAGATTCTTAACCTAGACTCGTGATTTACAAAATAGAATACGAGGTCAATATTTTGTGAATCAGTGTAGGATACTAACCTACAATGACTAAGACCTACGCTGAGTACAGACGCACACTTTAAAAGTAAGTTAGCTAATATAATTAAATTATCAAGATAATATGATCATTGAATTATGTAACAAGTCATCTCATCTCTTTCGGTCAATACATCGAATTTTGTTGGAATTTATACGTACAACAATGCAGTGAAGTATCGACAAAGTAGAATAGTACCTTCCTCTATATCGGGTGTCGTAAGAGTACATCCGTCCATACGGCAGCAGCATTCCAACCGCAAAACGCGCTGGAATTGACGTCTGAGTAGTCCAGCACTAGGTTCGTCCGAAAAAAAAACCGCGAAAGCTTTCTTGGGGAGGCTCGGCACCAGTGGACTTCTAATGGCTGATATAATGATGGTGATTCATTATCATAGCGTCATAGCATTGCAGGCACAGAACATCCATTACTGGACATAGGCCTCCCCAAAAAAGGAAAAATATTGCAGATAAGCTGGGCCGGCGCGGTGCCAACCACGAAGCGTAACTTCGCGTCGGGAATGCTGCTGCGTATCTTCGCCCTGTTGCATTTAAACTACGCTGTTTCGAATGAATATACCGCCAAATGTCGGTTCCGACATCTCAGTCACGTGTAACAATACCTGGTAGGTACTATTCTACTTTGCCGGTACCTGACGGCGACCAGACGGTTTCTAAATCTGTTTATTAGCTATCCAGATTATTATAATCAGATGAAGTGTAGGTTGAAAATATATCCATAGCAGTCTATCGTAGATATTATAAGCAGAAGAAATACGAATAAATCATTTAATAATCCTACAAGCAGACGGTGTAATAAACATCAAGCTATGTTATCTCTTTATAAATAAGTACTTGTTAACAATAGGCACGTGAGTACAACTCATTGTTAGAGTGTAGTGTGCGTGAAAACTTTCACGCACCCGATAGATAGACGCATTACACAAATAAATGCATATTACTCGCCTGACAACGCAGTGAATACTTGAAAATGTAACTTTCCTTGTACCAGGTGCCACTAGAGGCAGCTGAGGTTCCGGGACGTTGGTCCCGGAACCTCGGGCGGGCGGAATTACCCGTTTCTTTGCAAGGCATATGTCTAACATTGGATAATCTACAGCTCCGATTTCCTGAACCTTGCCCGGGAGGTTAAATTTAACAGGCTAAATACTACAAAAATAGTAATATGCTATGTTTTACCAAGCATAAGGCGGTGTTAACACTTCATATTATTAAACAAGTCGCTTGCCTGTCTGTCCCTATGAATGCCTAAACAGATTTGGTTGCGCTCTTCACTAGATAGAATGTTTTAAGATAAATTCCTAATACATGCATAAAGTAGAGAAACACTGATAGTTTTGGAAGTTTCTAATGTAAATTTGAAAAAAAAAAAATTTTTTCGATTTCGTTGCAAACGCTGGCTGAAATTGACGAGATAGATCGATATAATGTACTACAATATTGTACCCTATAAAAAAGTCAAGAAAAGCGTGTTGGTATATATCCATCTCTCATTGCTGACAATTAATTAAAGAAAGATCTTATTTAAGGCACCAGAACTGCGTAACTGCAGCATTCCCGCATTTATTTATTTACTAATGTTATAAATGTGTCTGTCTGTTACCTTTCAAAGCTTAATCCCTGGATTGATTTAGATGAATATTGGTTCACTAGGATTTAGGAATCGTTTGAACCTTTGGCTCGGAGATCTAGGGAATGTAATTAAAATTACTTATTTTACTTTTAAAACGTTATTTTTTGGTCGACATTTCGGTTACCTTTTAGAAACCATGTAAACTGGTTAAATGTGACATTAGTATATTCAGTTCACAAGGTTGACGATATTCTAGTGATATCTTTTTGATGACGCGTGTGTCTAGAGGCTGCGGTGACGTTTACCTTTAAAAGGGCCGCATGAGTGTTCTCTGCCTTCGTAATATTATATATGTATATATCTATTAACCTATATACAAAACCGTTTTCAAGGAACAAAAGTCTCAGAAATAAAATTTTAAGTGAGATCTGCGCGAACATAACCGCGGCTGCGAAGCTATTTAATAAAACACGACTTAAGACATTTAAAACTTTTTTATGTTTTACATATAATATTTCTAATCTGAGTAAATAAATAAATAATTAACACAGAACAGGACTGGCAACACTCATCAACTTTGAATTTTATGTAAATTTTGACATTGAATTTTAAAATGTTTTAATTCTAACTAGCAGCTTTTGTCCCTTTTTCTCGTATTGCTTATTGCCGTGATAATATAAATAACAAAATATATAACAAAAGTAGCCTAAGTTACTTCTTATAACATCAGCTATCTGCCAGTGAAAGTCCGGCTAAAATTGGTCCAGCCGTTCAAAAAACTAACCGGAACAACCTGACTATCAGATAGTCAACAATTATATAAAAATAAAATTACCACCGTATATACTTTAACATGCATTTAGGCAAAAGATGTGTATTTGGCATTACAAACAGACAGATTTAGTTCATTTATTTTATTTATTTTTTTATTTATGTATTCGCATATTCAGTTGATTCTGGTTTTGTGGATTTTATTTTAATTCCTCCGTAACGTGTTGATGTGGAATCGATTTAAAAAGGATATTTATTACATGGCGAAAACGGGTAGATGTCGAAACCGGAGCAAATTTGATGAACCGATAATGTCGCGGGGGGAAAGTTAGTAAAATTATATTGGCACTTTACTTACCTCTTAGTATGGACAGCTTGATCTCATCCTGGCATAACGTGATGACTCTTTCAATCTTCTGTGGGGCGGTGGGTGGGTTGCGGCATCTTTTTTCCTTAAAAAAAACGTATGTCATAACATATGTTAAAAATATAACGGTTTCTTACACATCTTTTAATCAGCTAATAATTCTATTATTACATTCTATTAATAATAGACTTAAAATGTCATGCATCGAAACTCATGTATTATTAAAATAAAACAAGTTAATTTTCTACTGTGTATGTCATCACTATTCACAATTCAAGGTTGGTTTAATTTGCAATTTTAAAGATTTTTGTATAGTATTGCCGTGAGGTACCGGCAGAGTAGAATAGTACCAGATGTCGTAACAGGCGACTAAGGTACCAGAAATCGTATCGTAATCGTAAGGTATCCGAAATAGTGTCTGCTGAAATGTACAGGGCGGGAATGGGCAGCAGCTTCCCCGTTGCCAACACGCTTGTCCAACGTGGCAATTACGAGCAAAATTCCCCCTTTTTTTGGGGGGCCTATGTCCAGCAGTGGACTTCCAATTACTGTTATGATGATTATATCATAAAAGTACACTATGTAAAATAAAGAATGCACTAAAGGTTTCTATTTATATGTATATTTTAACACGATTGAAAGTAAAACGTTATGGTGGTATGGACATATAGAACGGACGAAAGTAGAAAGATGAAAGTTGTTTGTAAAGTTTTTTTTTATTAGACCTAGTCGACAAACAAGCATGCAGTCCGCGTGACAGTAAGCGTCACTGCAGCTTATAGACGGTAGTAATAATACCAGGGTATCAGTAGTTCATTGCCCTTGTGACTTAAAGATACCTTCTCTTGATAAGATGGGTAGAAATAGGTGAGCGGTATCAATGCCGAGGATCTTTGTACAAAGTCTACCTCAGGTAAAATAGGTTAACATTAATCAGAAAAATTATTGGAGGCATTTGAGAAAAGATCGGTACACGCGATCAGTGACAGGTTTGTGCGCATTGGGTAGTTTTCCTATCGTGTGGGCCGCGGGTCGTGGGTTTGATTCCCACCCAGGACAAAATTAGAAATATTATATTTGTAATACCTCTGATGGCTGATGTCCATAACACAAGTGCTTTAAGTGACTTATCCTAGAGTCAAGTCAATGCGTTAGATATTTTATTAATGTATTATTGTTGTACGTCTTCAAATGTCATATAAATTAGGTAGTCAATGAGTCATTGGAATCATATTTTATTAAAAAGAATGCGTTAAATAAATACCATCTAACAGAAGTCAGTCAGTCAGTCAGATGTAGCAACTCAGTGGAGTGACATGGGAGATTGGACATGGCCACTGTTAATTCATCGAATTGACCTAAGTCCGGCAAGCATTGTTCAGACAATATGCGGACGTGAGAGAAACAAAGCCGTCGGTAATAATCGGTAGTTGATCGAAGACGGATATTCTCTGCTATTGTTCCTATATAGATTTATCTTTTTGACGGGCCTGGTGGCGGAGTTGTTGTGATCTTATCTTAGGTGGCAAGGGTCGTGGGTTTGATTCTCACCCTGGTAAAATATTTACATAATAGTTCTTGTGTTTCTTCTGTGCCTGGGTGTTAAATATATGTACTTAAGTAGTATATTCGTGATTCATAACGTTAACTAAAAAAAATTAAAATATTTTAGAAAAGATACGGTGTACGCCATTAGTGACAGGTTCTATAGAATAGACAGGCGCTATAGAATAGCGCATTCAATAGTTTTCCTTTCTTGTGCGCAACGGGTCGTGAGTTTGATTCCTACCCGGGAGAAAATATTATTAGACAGATTTAATGTATGACTCTATGAACGCATTAGGAAGATCTAGTTTTTTGACAAACTTTTTTACAGTGACAGCTATACGACTCTGGTATGAGCTTCCGTTGAATATTAAGCAATCCCCAAACAAATTTATCCTGAAACGCATTCTCCGTAATTTATTTACTTATGCTACTTCTCTAACTTTATAACCCTATTTTTGATATACGTTATTTATATATATTATATATCATATGTATTTATAGCGTTTATTTATACTAATATATATGTAATGTTCGTCTATTTTGTGTATATATTTTCTGCACTATTATATATATATATAGTAGTGCAGTCTGCCATTTGGACTTTTTGTAATAAGTTGTGCAGTTATGTTCAATAAATAAATAAAATAAATATCTTAATTATATTTTTTTGAGGTTCCGAATAAAATTCAACAATGAAAAACTTTTTGGAGTCATGAATAAAGAAGTTTTATTGTGAGGGCTCTCAATAAAAAAAAATTATGTTGTCTCTATCGGTGCAGATACAGCTTTCTGATGTTGTAAGAATTATTAAAATCTATAAATCTATTTTTAAGTGAAAGTCTTCTTTCTAAATAATATAAGTTTAGGTTAAAGAAAATTTTGTAATAAGGTATTTCACGGTTAATGGTTTTTTAAAAAAACATCATTATTTGAGTTATTTTACATACTGCAGAGAAATCAAGGCTGAAAAAAATTAAGTGATCCACAAACATGTGCAATGCGACAAAATTGCAATAATAATGTATTTCGACAGTGTTTCGGCAACTAATCAACACATGTCCTAGACACATATGACACAAATGTTCTTGCTCAAACATGTCGAAAGATTAAGCCAATATGAATGTTTGTGAAATCTTTGCTACCGAAAGAAAATAAATGTGGTACACAAATTCGCAACATTTTTGTCATTTCGACCATACACCGAACGCGATCTTTTTTTAATAATGTTTATGGAACTATTAATAACGATAATGCTCTATTCAAATAGTAGTCACATAATTCGTCATTTCAAACTTTTCAAAATAGAACCCAATATAAAAACAGACAAACATTCTAATAACAGATATTTTCGGGTCCCTTTTTTTCAAAACTTGGTGTATTTGATTTATTGTTAGTACGTTATTTCACCGATTTAGATTGGTGTACAAAAACAAGTAACAATAGCTCTCTATTAGAAGTCTTTATAAGTTAGGCCGTGGGGTACCGAATGAGTAGAATAGTACCCCCCTCTACACTAGGTATCGGAGGAGGTGACTCAGGTACTGAAACTGACAGATGGTTGCATATATATATGGTTGCATATAATCGTAAAATTGTACCATCACGTTTTCCCAGCTAGGCATTTATTGGCAAACCTTCCCCTTTCTTAGCGAGACCTAAGTCTAGCGGTGGACATTCTACGTCCGGTGATGACATGAACGTGTGCAGGTTGTGGCGACGAGGCATATCATCACGTGGACCGTAGCTTGTTTATTACGAAATTCGTAATAAAAAGACAGGAATGCCATTAAATAACGAAGTCAAAAACTAAGCAAGCCAACATCGTCTCAGCTACGCCATATTTGATGTATTCAAATCAATACAGTTTGCAATTTCCTTTTGCTACAAGTTGCTTAACCGAAGCAAAATTGTTAAACGGTCTTGCAATCTACAGGCACTGACACTTTTATTGAGTAACACATCCAGCAAGGTACTTCATATTGTAGAACCTTAAAACCTACATTGTTCCAGCATCTATTAACTTTCGGAAACATTTAGGATCAAAATATAATTTCAACTTCTAACAAATCATTTCTGTTACAATAATAGGTAGTAGGCAGTGCACTTGGTACGCAGAAATAATGGCTGATGTAGGCTTAAGTTTCTGGAATGGAGACCACATAGCACCATCGGCATGTTCAGCGTAGGGCGTCCTCCCACAAGATAGACAGACGTTCTGTCTTAAATGCGCTAGACACTCGCCGTATACAACCGGTTCTATTGGAGATCACTTGGGAAGGCCTATTTTCAACATTGGACGTCTTATGGCTAATATGATGATTATTAAACTAATTTAAAAAAAGAACATATTAGTTGAAGCCCTGGGGTACCGACTCATTAGAATAGAAACTTCTTCTGTGTCAGTTGTGACTGGCGAATGAAGCTTCAACACCGGCAGATGGCGGTATCCGGCCAAAACAGCGTAGCTCCGAGGTGCCGTAAGGTACCAGCAAAGTGAAATAGTACGTTCCCTGAATCAGATATCATAAGATGCGACTGAGGTACCGGAACCAACAGATGGCGGTATATCTATCCGAAACAGTGTAGCTTAAATGCACAAAGCGGGGATAGGCAGCAGCATCTCCGTCTAAAAAGCTACGCTTTGCGATTGCCAACACACTTGCCTAGCGCGGCAATTATGGGCAACCCCCCCCCCCCTTTGAGGAGGCCGTGGGCTTTTAATAGCTGGTATGATGATGATTATATGATGATTCCCGACTTAAAACTGTGTATATGTGGAAATAACACTTTTTCTCTATACTAAGTTTTGATTGAAGCTTGTTTCCACCCGCATAATAGCCAAGCTAACAATATTTTCGTATGTAGACATGCCTAAAAAAGAATTCTATAACTTGTATGGTACCCAACCTCTATTCATGGTATCTACCTTCCCAAAACTGTTCCCCAGTTCTGCAACTAATGACTGGAGGCCTTCCCAAAAAGGGACAAATGGGTAACGTTTCAATTTTCTAACCGTTATATATTATATATGTGTAACCGGTATGTATATGATATGTCAATAAGTCAGTCAGACAACATCTCCTTCTATACAAAGACTACAAAAGTTTGAGAAGCATCAACAAACATGTAGATTGGACACAAAAAATTAAAAATACGTGTCCAAATACTCCAGTTTTTACGTAATATTTTGTTATATACTTTTATTAACTAACATTACTTGTATTGCGGCGATAGCAACAACTTGTAATGGGTTACATACAGCGATCCGTTCACTTATGGCATTGAATTTTTAACATTAACATTGGATGAGATTGTTTTTCGATGCGGTTCCATTAAATAAATATTAATTCGTATACACTGTGGGAATATTGTATGTATTAAGAAATATGATGGTCTTGTGGCAACTCATAAAACCTGTATTTACTAAAAGAGCGAAAAATATATGTATACGTTTATATTTTTATTTGATCATATCGTCAAATTAGCATAAAGTCCGCGTAATAGTCGACGCTTACTATCACGCAGATCGCATACACTGCAACCTATAGGCTCGTAATATCACCTAGATATCATTATTCCGTTGCCAACCTTGTATCCTGAAGATACTACTTATTATGTATTTTTGTACAGGTTGAAAGGATGGATGAAGATGAAATAACTGCACAAACAAATAGAACAGAAGTGAATGCAAGAGTTGGAATAGACCAAGGCGAACATACTTTAACCTGTTCAGAAGTAATAAGAAGTAGATTCAGAAGTAATAAGAGTAAACGAGCGTGTATGTAAGTACTAATGCGGTTTAAGGAACCGAGACCGGTATGCCAAGAACATAGCAAATGAAGATTTATAGTCCTACCCTGATAGGATTCAGGTATGTTCTGTAATTTTTCCCAAAAAGTCTTTAAATAGAGTTCTACTACCACAGACAATAGATATAGATAGAGTGATCGTTACTTACTTTTCTAATTGTCAACTACTAGCAATGTACCACGGTTTTACCCGCGTAGTCTCCCTTTCGGTTAGAAAATAAGAATAATATATAGCTAATATTCATCCATCATCATCCTCATTCCAGCCATTGGAAGTCTACTGCTGGACATAGACCTCCCCAAGGAAGAGGGAATTTTGCTCATAATTACCGCGCTGAGCTCGCGTATTGGCAATCGCAAAGCGTAGCTTTCGCGCAGGGAACGCTGCTGCCCATCCCCGTCCTGTGCATTTGAGCTACACTATTATGGATGGATATAACGTTGGATATGCTGTTGGCTATGATGATGTGAGTTGCCGCATGGTCTTTCTCTTACTTAACTTTATTGTACCACCATTGACTCACATTATCAATTTCTCCCTACAACATGGCTCCTTTCCCAGTATATGGCGCAAAGCCTATGTTATCCCGGTTCCTAAAACACCTAAACCTACTTCTTCCCATCAATTTCGTCCCATCTCTATTTTGCCATATCTCTCTAAAATTATCGAGGCAGCTGTACACAAATAGCTCTCTAGCCATGTCTTACAAAACGCCCTTTTAAGTCCCTTTTAATCCGGTTTTCGTACAGGACATAGCACTACAACAGCTCTACTAAATATACTGGATGATGTAAGAGTTAAGAGCTCTCTATCGATCAAAACATTTTCTTCCTACCAAAACCAAAATCCTTCTTATTCAATCCTTAGTTTTACCCATAATTGACTATGGTGACGTGTGCTGCACTAATATCTCTCACGAACTCTTTAAAAAATTGGATCGTCTATTAAACAACTGTCTTCGTTTCATTTTCGCTTTGCGTAAACACGATCATATTTCCCATTACCGTTCTCTTCTCGGCTGGCTTCCTATTCATTACTTTTTCAATACTTTTTGATCCGTACGCACCAATTTACTTAAAGGACAGATTCCAATTCCTATCTTCCTCTCACGAATGTAATCTCCGTTCTTCTAATAGTCTCTCGCTCTTAACTCCTTCTCATCACTCTAGTTTTTTGACAAACTCTTTTACAGTGACAGCTATACGACTCTGGAACGAGTTTCCATTAAATATTAAGCAATCCCCGAACAAATTTATCTTGAAACGCTGTCTCCGTTCTTTATTTACTGATGCTGCTACTTTAAAACCCTATTTCTTATGTATGTTATTTAATATTTATATTATATCATATGCATTTATTGCGTTTATTTATACAAATATGTATGCTACGTTTATCTATTTTGTATATATATTGTCTGCCCCACTATATATATATATTTTCTGTTTTGTGTAATGGTTGACTGGGAGATAATGCCATCTGGCATTAAGTCCGCCATTTGTAATATTTTGTGCAATAAAGTTAAAAAAAAATACCGCTATCAATCGGTTCTAGAACCTTATATATATCAACATATGTAAATATTCACGCAATCAACCATACCATACCATACATAATCAACCATATATCCATAGATTAACATTTTACGTAACAGATATATACAATAATAAATTATCCTTATCTATAAGCCTTCTTGTTATCACCACTTCAATATTATCGGTCAATGTCACACATAACATGTCCCTGATACTACACGTTATCTTGTAAATCTGATTTTGTTTACTATACTCGTAAATAAAACAACGTGAGTAGATATTTTCGATATAAGAGAAGTTGACCTTTCAAATACATATTTAGTTCATGAGTTTATGTAACATCTCTAAGGCCATACGTAACAATGAGTTACATACAGTGCATCACTTACAATCGGATCGGACAACAATATGGAGGTCGCGATTAGGGTCGCTACTTGTTTAAATATAAGCTAACATATATAGTAGAAGTCCCGGCAAACGTTTTTCTGTCATATAAATGATATAAATTACTGACACAACAAATAAAAAATAGGGGTTGGTGATAGAGTGGTGAAAATTTTGGGTAGCACGTATTTATTAATGCGACATTACAAAAAGAATATATCCAAAAAAGAAAATGTTAAGGTTGGATAACTTCTATCACTAAAGAGTATGAAAAATATATAGAAACCGATTCTCAGACCCACAGAATATGTATATAATTACGAGTATATAAGGATCGGTCATGACCCGATTTGAACGGGACTTTGACTGGTATATAGCTTATGTAGCAAGAAGTAGACTGAAAAGAGCGGAGCAATCATCAAATATGTATCATAAACGTTAAAAAAATTTCTTCGTTTCTCTGCGTAGAAGTTTGTAGTTTGAAGAAAAATATTCTGTCTAAAGTCACAATTCCCTGTGGCAAATTCGCGGGCATAACTAGTCTTGAATAAAAAGTCATTTTTCACCGCTTTCAACTTCGATAAGCATTGCAGCGATAAAAAATTTTATTGCCATAAAAAATTCTCTTAAAAAATGAAATATAAGTGTTTTATTAAAAGTTTATTTTCATTTCATTCTTTTTCATTTCTTTCATTTCATTTCAAAAATTTTACAAATCACGGGATGATAAAAAATTATTTTTGTATAAAAAATCGAGTCACTTGTTAATTTTTGCTTATAGTATCAGTATTTACAGTTCAATCCAACTCAAGAGGTAAAAAAGAGGATAGTTTACATCTCAGTTTATATTTGAAATTTCTTTTTCATAATAAATATTATATAGACAGGACATCGTCTGTCAGGCAAAGTCGTTGTTAGTTTAAATTACTTAAAGCACTATAAACTATATAAAACTATAAAAATTTGGAAATAGAAAATATTGGATAAAAAGATTAAATGTTGATTTTATGGATTTTTAATATAGTATTTGGGTTGGACTACCAATATGACTTCATCATCATCATTATACAAGCCGTTAGAAACCAACTGTTGTGCATAGGCCTCCCCACTTGGGCCAAGTGGGGAGTTATTTGCCCATAATTGCCACGCTATGCAAGCGTGTTGGCAATCGCAGAGCACAGATTTCGCAACGGGGATGCTGCTGCCTATCCCTGCCCTGTGCATTCGAGCTGCACTATTTTGAATGGGTATACCAAAATCTTTCGGTTTTGGTACCTTACGCCTTTTACGACACCTGGTACATCACGGCAATATCACTAAAGGGTATAAAAATAGATAACAATCTATTCTCCGACCTACCGAATGTACATATTAAATTTTGTTAAAAGCCAAGAGGTCTCGGAGCCACAGTTTTAGTTAACACACTTAACTAAAACTGTGGCACAATAATTTTATGTAACAGATAAGAATAATATTTTCTACACCGTGTCATGCCCATATGTGCATGTTTTAACGAAGGTTGGCTGCTACGCTTGGATAGAAACCTTGCTCTTGTTCTAGATCATTGAAACCATCCGCTTAACTGTGAAACTTTGACCACTGATCTGTGGTAGAAGTTTGCGTCCAAGTGGCTGTGAAGGTTTTAATGTTTGTTAAAACCGTTGGTCCAAATGGAACGGTCGTGGTTTTTGTTCTCACACCAACACAAATAGCAAAATAAAACAAGATAAAACTTTCAAAAAAAAATACATAAATATGTCTATAATTTAAAATAATATAATAACTTTTAAAAATATTTAAGTAGGTATATTATTATTATATATTTTTATCGTGTGAAAATACGATCATAGTAAAAATAAAAATTTTATTATACGTTTCGTCAGATATAAATTTTTAAATAGGTTTATCACAATACCTTAAAATGGTAATTAAATAACAAACCTAAGATCTGTTTAACTAACATTATATATTAAGTAATTAAACTATTTTTATTACACATTGTGATCATAACACAAGGTTTATAATGAGGCCAGAACAATGTGTATCATCATTATCATCATGGTATATATACTATGGCCGGTATACTAACTGCCGCCCGACTCCGTCCATGTACATACCTTAAATACGTACCTTTAATATAATATTTTCCATTAATACTTACCAACTCGAGTAACACAAAAAAGAATTGTCCAATATGATGCAGTCGTTCCAGAGTGATGCTCGTGACTACATTTTAACGATTCAAGTTTATTTATATAGATACTAGACATCTAGATGAACAAATATTCGCGCCATTAGTAAGAAAGTTTTCAAAATAATAATAAGTGGGCAGATAATAGTGATCCTATCTTATGCGCCAGGGGTCGTGGGTTCGATCCCCACAATAATATGATGATATTAGTTAGTCCTGTGTCCCAGACACAGGACTACCTGTTAATAATATGTATTTAAGTATTATATATGTGATTCTTCTGTTGTCTGATGTCTGTAACACAAGTGCTTTAAGTGAGTTACCGCGGAGTCAGGTCAATGTATAGATATAGTGTGAATATTTAAAACATTTCAATAAATAAAAAAATATATATCCAGTTAATTAAAACACAATCAATAAATTAAATTTGGATTGCATAACATCTGGACAGGACGCTTCAATCGTTAATAAAATGTCGTTAATTAATAAAACCTTTTAAATCAATTATACAGCAGAAAAATCTATTTTTTTCCTAAAAATGAGTTCGTAAACATGCCAATCTAGGAACTCATATTAGTATGTACATTTTCGAGAATCATAGTTGAATTCGGTACCTACTAAATCACAATAGAAGGCAGTTACTTTTTCAAATGTATGAATATGCAGATAGACTTAGCTAGAAGACTCGGTCTTTAGAAATTCGGTACATGCCTACTAATTACAGCCTACTTAGCACAGTTTACTTTCATTATGATTTGTTATTCAGTTGAACCCAATAGACAGCGTCGCGCCAGGGCTTATTTATTTATTTATTAGTAACTCCCGCGGTTTTATATCTATAAATAGTGTTCTCGCAAGTGAAGTATAGTTATTCACGTTCAAAACTGATCCAAATTCGTTTTTATGTCGTTTACATTGTTATAATGTACAACCCGGACGAACACCGTGTCACGAAATTTATATATATATAGCCCCGCCCCAAAAAAATGGTTGTGTTATCCCTAAGAGACACATACCACCACGGACTTTTTTGTAGACCTTTTCAAGGTGTACAATATTGTAGGATAGAGTCCATATACCACCACGGACTTTTTTGTTGCAATTGCAATGTAATTAACAAGAAATGTGTTTAATTACGATATTACACCGCAAAATTTTGAAATTGAATTGAAAATGAATTATACACATAAACCTTCATCTTGAATCAATTCATCTATTAAAAAAACCGCAACAAAATCTGTTCCGTAGTTTTAAATAATAAAGCATATATGGAGACAGACAGCAGATAAAAATTACTTTATTTTATTTAGTATCGCTTAGTTAAATACAAAAAGTACCACAATTTTTATTATATGTTTTACTTGGTGCATTCGTAGACTGAATGCATCAAGTTTTTCCACCATTCTCATCGAAAGTTCTATTTGAGAGAAATTTGTATTTGAAATTGTGCATATCGAATCAATTACGCTAACAATTCGTAGAAGAAGTCGGTGTAGTGAAATTAAGAATGAAATGCACTTTCCTTAACACGCGCTAACCTAATATTGCAAACAAGTATAGTGAGCGGTAAGTGAACAAAGAACGTCGCCAACCTTGAAACCAGAAGATATTATGTCACTAGCGGTCACCAGCAACTTAATCTGCGTAACATGTATTTTGAAACTATATCTCACTAGCTTTACCCTACGACTTTGTCTGGGTTACTGGTTACGCCGTGAAAGCGTAGCTAAAAGATAGACCAACAAACTTTCGCTTTTATAATATTAGTGTGGATGTATTATTATGACGTAAAATCATTTACTGGCAGAGTATAGCCGTGAGGTACCGGCTGAGTAGAATAGTACCAGATGTCGTAAGAGGCGATTAAGGTACCAGAACCGACAGATGGCGGTATATCCCTCCGAAACTATGTATCTCAAGTGCACAGGTACATAGATGGGCAGGAGCATCCCCGTCGCGCAAACTGTGCTCTACGATTGCCAACACGATTGCCCAGCAAGGCAGTGATGGGCAAAATTCCCCCTCTCTAGGGGACACCATTAATCTGCAGTGGACTTCCAATAGCTGCAATGATGATGATGATGATAATGATGACTATCTATATGGATAGAACATTTTATTCAAATACAATTGCACAAGCTGTTTTTGATCGACAGAGTTTAATGTTCCTTCCAATGTCCGCATTTTGAATATAATTATGTTTTCAAATTCTATTTCTATTTTACTGTTCTCTATTGGCAGAAATAGGTGTCATACCTATCCAGACGAAGTAAAAAAAATAATAATGATTTTTTAAGTTTTGGTCTTCTTACGGCAACAGTTTTTAAATTGTATTATGAGTGATGAATGCGTGAAAATCAGAGATAGTTAGTAAAGGCCCTTGAAGACCTTTCTGTACAACAGATTTTCTTATAAAAGCCTTTGGTTAAGACACCTCTTAAAAATTTTGCCACTTTTTGTTAACATGCTCTGACCTGAAACGAATTTGAGGCATTCTAAGTTTGGTATGGCATCCACAAATCTGTCGAGCAGCATGGCAAATTTCAGTTTATAAACTGCTAAGGCAATTTATTTTCACATTGATAGTCAGTACAAGATACAATTTCAAATAACGCCTTCCAATTATTAATTAATTAGTTCTGTTATTCAAAACCTTCTCCATAAAAATTTTGGCACTAATTTTTGGTATTATGTTAATTGAAAACCGTATACAAATAAAATAAAACAAAACGCGGTTAAAATAGCTATTCACATCTGCATTGACAAAAGATATAATTCTTGAGAACGGTTACCGCAAGGTAACTGAGACGTCGAAAAAAGGATATAACAAATTAAATAAACCGCGTTTTGATGTCGTTAAAATTGTAGTTTTATTATGACTAGTGAAGGCGTAAATATTAAAAAAATATTAAACAATATTTGATATATTGTAAGAACTTCACTGACAATGAAGAAGAATGACGTAAATAATGTTTAAAAAGGAGTATATACTCGTAAATAAGTACGAGACAAAAATCACTTGTGATTTTGAAAAACAGTTAGATGTTTTTAAACTCTGTCATTTTTCTATTTCAAAGTTTCTATAGCTTGTGGATTCGGTCATAACATTCAAAAAATGGCGTTAGTTGAGTCAACGTGTTTGAAGACTCCTAATAAAGTCACATGTGGGTGTAGCCTTGTGACTATGCTTTAAAAGGCAGCGTGTAGGACGCAAGACAGTTCCTTCGTGGTCATATGTTCACCTTTGAAATATGTTAAGGCAAAAAAATAAAACGTTTGGTAAACTTCTTTGGTGATATTTTTTTATTATTTCGTACTGTCTAAAAATTATTATTTGTTGTTTAAAAGAACAAAAGGCGATATGAATAAATATATATATGGAAGAGCATTGCATTCGTTTTTCTGCTCCCAATGATTTTCTCAGTGTTATGAAAATTAATAATAATATTAGGTCACAAACATGGAGGCACAATGCAAATATAATTTGTGTGGGAGCGGGATGCAAAAGCATCTAAATCCGCGCTCATTACTAATCAACTTTACAAGTGTAACTATATTTATAAGAATACAGATATATTTTGAGCCTCCTTGTGCGTATCTAAACGAAAGTTTATGAAATTACAAAATTTTATTTAACACAAAAAGAAATACTTTTCTATTTCTAACATTCGGGCATGGGTTGAACCCTAAGTTAAACTCATGAAAGATATGCATGCCTACTGACTAAGGACGTGGCAGCATAAATAGCGCATTTCCAAAGAAAGGAAAGCATTCGGAATCGAATTCGTAATTCATAAACACAATAAGATAGCTCGCAAAGAAAATTAGCAAGTGAAATTTTTCGTAACAGCCCACCAATTACGTAAGGGGTTAAAAACGGTCGCCTCTTCCTTATAGCGAATTATCTATTATGTGAAATTGATTACTCGGTTTACACGGAAACCGCAAACCGAGTCATAACCAATCTTAGAAGGTTTACATAACCAGGGGAACTTTATGCAACAAAAAAACGGACAGAATATTTACTTATTAAGGTTTTAAACGAAATCAAAAGTGAGAGTCGTGAATGCTATTAATTCAAATGTCCTTAAAACTAATTAGTTTATTCTTAAAACTTTTTATAGTCCGCATATATCGTCAGTAAATAAATGTCTTGTGCATACATTCTTTTTAATTATATTATTACCTGTTTTGGCGAGTATTTTAATTACCAATGAAGGTTAACGGTGGAGGTTAGTATACGACTTCGAAGGACATATGCTTACTAAATTGAGACATATTAGAAAAGATTCGGTGCGATCTATTTTCAACCATAATTCTTGAATGAGAATAACAAAATGGTTCGTGAGTTAAAGGAATCAATTCTGTTTTTTTATTAGATCTAGTAAACGTCACTGTAACCTATAGACGCTCGAAATATCACAAGGATACCACTAGCGCGTCACCAAACTTGTGATTGATGAAAGATATTATGGCAAACTACCGAGTAATTTTACTACCTCTCTCACCCTTCAAATCGAAACACAGCACTGCTATTTAGCGGTAGAGATAGGTAAGAACAAGGTACCTATGTAGACGACTTTCATATGGGTCTACCCCCGTGTAAAATAACAATATATCATTTGAAATACTTACAAAGATTAATAAAGTTCTGAAATGGAAACCGTGCTCCAACAAGGATGGTATAGAACGTCTACCCATAAGACTGACGATTGGAATAACTCTGAAATGTTTTGGGTTAAGACAGCTCATAATCTGTCTGTATACAACGCGACATAAGCCTACTCTATATCTTAGGCAATAATGGTCCCACTGGCTCATTCAATTGTCATAGAGATCGATGAGGTTAAAGATGGTGTAGTGACAATACAGAAAGGAATGTTGAGGTTTGGACATGTGGGGGATGGTAAGTAGTATATATAGAGCGGAAGTGCATGGATAAGTTGGTATAGGACGACCTAGGCAAATATACCTTAACCGAATAGAAGAGGTATTAAAGAAGGGGCCGGTTAGAATTACCAAGAATAAACAAGCGTATATGAAAGGATTAATGCGAGTAAAGAAAGAGAGGTATGCCATGATTCTAGGGTGTGGAGATCCATAGTCTCTACCTACCCCGGAGGAACAGAGGCATGATGCATGTATGTATGTAAAAGTGGACGGCGAAGTGGCGCCACCAGTTTATGAGGTATTCGTTTTATAGAAAGTCCTAAAAAACCGCTATTTCCATGTTTCATCAGACGCTTGAATTATTATTAGTGTCATAATATTTCCAAAGATCATAAAAACTTACACAAAACTAGTGAGGCATATTGCTAATACTATTTAAACTTAATACATATTTAACAAAGTCAATTTCCAAATCGCTGCACGCTAAATATTTCCAAGGCTACACTGAACTAGTTTTAATGAAATTGTGGGCATTTGTAATTTTTTCTTTCTTAAGCAAGATATTATTTTTTTTTAAATTCCTGTTTTATTTCTGCAACTTTGAAACTTGATGTTAAATCAATTTTGGTATATCAGATTATAAGAATTTAAATTAACTATTTATTGTAATAAATCATACGTTTCATCCATTTCTTAAACTAGTTTATAAAGAAAATTAAAGTGTATCTTAAAGCTTTTAACAAAAAAGTGACATCTTGTTTATTTAGAAAGAAGTACTAAAAATGCAATGATTATACCATGTTTCTTTTCTATATTTAATTATTTTATTTAATATTAAAAATACAAAAATATTTACAATTTCTAAGACTTATTATTTAATTAAAAGTAACTTTACCAGCGAAAATGTGTCCACTATATTGTTCAAACATTTTTTTTTCATTTTTTATAAACAGCCTATAGTATCTTCTATAAACAGAGTATCTAATACATTACACTGTTTAAACGTGATGGATCGTCTCAATGTTCGGTTTAAACAAACCACTTTAATATATCTCTCACAAATGGTTGTAATTGAGAAATCTCGGCCCTTCATAGAGCCCATTCATAGTGGAGCGCGTGTGAACGTCAATTAGCGAACACCATAACTGATTGCTCAAGGAAACGCATCACTTTCTCTAAGTCTCGCTTGGCGAATAGTTGAAGATCCCTGCATTTAGAAGTGACAATAAACAATGAACGTGTTTACAATATATTTGTAATGATAACAGTTGCACGATTTTTTTTATTTATATTTACATGTTATATAACCATTTTTTTACAATAAACAAAACCACATATCTCCTGACCTGACTCTATGATAAGTCGCTTAAAGCACTTGTGTTACGGGCATCAGACAACAGAAGAATCACGAATATAATACTTAAATACATATTTACTGACATAGAGAAACCCAAATATTCATCATAAAAATATTTGTCCCGGCTGGAGATCGAACCCACAATCTTTGGCACACAAAATAGGATCACTACTATCTGCACCGAAACCCGACCAAATAAACATATCACAAATGTACCATATTATGTAATTTATATATACATACTATTAAATGTTTTTCAATTTTTTGGAATACAATATGTATAAAAAATAGTCATTACAATGTAAGGATATAAATAAGAACCAGGTAATAATTTACGCAGCTGGTGGATATTACACCGATTCGTATTTAACTGCCCTGCCTGTTTCCTCGAGGACGCTCGTTTTGTAATTGAATAATTACGAATACATTTAAATACACATTTATGTTAAGTATGTACTATTCATAATAACACTTACTGGATTACCTTTTAGTCATAATCTATCCACGCTTATTATACTCATAGTAATAATTAATTCCCACATCTTTCATATTAATTCGATTCCGTAATAAGTCGCTTAAAGCACTTGTGTTGAGGACATCAGACAACAGAGGAATCACAAATATACTACTTAAATGCATAAATTTAACACCCGCAAACAGAACAAACATAAAAAATCATCATAGAAATATTTGTCCTGGGTGGGGATCGAACTGTCGACTTTTGGCGCACATGACAGGCTCACTACCATCTGGGCCATCGGGCCCGTCAATTCGCATGGGATCTCATACAAAGGTCGTTTGTATTATCTCTCTCTCCGGTTCGGTTCGTATTGGTATCTCTTGTTTTGGTTTGAAAGGTGAGACAGGCAGTGAAATTACTGGGTAATGTAAACGGACTGAATGGTTGTTTGTCGACCTGGTCTAATAAGAAAATATGCTGAATTTAGGAAAATAGTTCTGTGCATCAGTATTCGTCATGGAATCGACAGATCCAATTCCTTCTTTCAATCTCAATTTGCATGTCTCATACGTTGACTTCTTGACTTCGAGCTTAATCGCTTAAAGCACTTTGTGTTACGGATATCAGAAAATAGAGTTAATTACAAATATAATACTTGATTACATTATTAACACCAAAGCATAGAACAAACACACATATTGATCATGCAAATATTTGTTCCGAGGATTGAACCCACGACATTTTGCGGATATGAAAGGGACACTAGGGAATGCGCCATCGGTCTTGTAAAATGTTATGTGTTTATCATACCAGCCATTGAATGTCTGCTGCTGAACATAAGCCTCTCCAAGAAATAACGTTTTATGCCTATAATTTCCGTACCGGGCAAGCGTGTTGGCAATCGCAGAGCGCAGCTATAGGGACGAGGATGCTGCTGTCCATCCCGCCCTGTGCATTTAAGCTGCACTGCTGGACATAGGCCTCCCCAAGAAAAGGGGAATGTTGCCCATAATTGCCACGCTGGGCAAGCGTGTTGACAATCGCAGAGCGCAGCTTTCGCGACAGGGATACTGCTGCCCATGCCCGCCCTGTGCATTTGAGCTGTAATGTTTTCGATGGATATACCGCTGTATCTACGGTTTTGGTACCTTAGTCGCCTCTTATGACACCTAGTACAGGGGAAGGTACTATTCTTCTATGCCGATAACTCACGGCATCAGATATCATCATTCAGATATTGTTAAGTCTTAATTTGTTTTATTACTTGGTAATTTATTTTAAATGCTCTGGATAATTAGTGATTTATGTTGACATAAATACCTAATCCAACATAATCTGACGTAACGTCAAACTCTTCACTGGGGATCACTGTTCAAATCTGATCTGATCTGAACTGATCACAATCATATGCAAGAGTATGTGTGACAAGAGTATTGTAGAGTAAGATTTATTACCAAGCGTGATCTAGTTGGGCCAGTTAGTCGATATTATTCCCAAGGTCGTAAACTAGATTGCACACTATGTTATTAAGGGCCTTACTTAATGTCGCGTGCTATTTTAGAATTATTTTAAACTTGTTGCCATATAAAATTATAGTCCTGATACAATTTTAAAGAAGATGCTATGTTTTTTCCAATTATTCACTCTCCTTTCTATTTTCGGCTAAATTAATAATTAATATAATTGATAAGTTACAACATTATTTACTCAATATTTTTAACGAAAAAGGCCGAGTTTATTCCAGATGTTAATATTTACAGGTTACAACAAAAGTAATTATAATTGTAAATATAAATAAAGATAAACTTACGTTTTCAGCTGATATGGCACTATCACTTAGAGAAATACCGAAAACGCATAGACAACACAGCAGGGCACTGAATTTGCGAACCATTTTTTTCACTGCACTGAAACTTTTTTTTTTAACACAAATATTCTTTTTGGTTGATTGTTTTTTTTCTGTCACGTGCGGCGAAAGGTGCGCGACTGGCCGCTGTGTGGAAGGCAACTTGTGAATGTGCCAATTTTTGAAAGGCCCGCGTAGGAGGGTTTCGCGCCAACTCGCTGCTGCTACGTTTCGTTTCACGTGAGGACGTTATGTTGCAATACTTAACAAATATATATTATTAATATTTTAATTATTCATACTATTTATCGGCCCAACAATTTACTGGCCGGTTTTTAATAAAATTTTCTGGAATTTCAACGGATGTATGAAAATAAATTTATGCATATTGTAAAAAAGTATTGGTAGGTATAGGTAGGTAAAAGTATGAGTATATGAAGGTCAGCATATTTACGTGATTTACAAGAACAAAGCCATGCAAAACAAGTTTGAGATACTGTGATACTTAAGGAAACAACATACATAAAATGCGTGTATTACTCATAAGGAAACAATGAGAAAACAATATTGAAGACATCCACAACACATTTAATTCAGTCTCTCAAATTATTTTAAAGAGAGTTATCAGACGTCGTGTTTGATAAAATTGTTAGTGCTCTCAGAACATTTACAGCGTTAACGACATTCATAAAAGTCCAATAATATGTGTGAAAAATGGGAATCAGACGAGGAGGTGCAAAGATTGAGGGAGTATTTAAAAATTCCTAGTGTTCATCCCGATATTGATTACAGTAAGTTTATTTTTTTAGTTATTTAAATAAATAACAATGAAATAAATAAAACCTTAATTATATGTGAACGTTATCGACCAAAAATATTGTTATTATTTTGGATAAAGCAGACTTTTTTCCATGTGTTTAAAGAGAATTTTAAATTTGAGTTTCGAAACGATTTGTTTGCATATCACAAGACTAATACCAAACCAAAATTATACATAAAATATTATCGTTTTTTACGGGAAGAGTATATACTATTCTATTTGTTAAGTATATTTAATTAATTAAAGTATGCACCGTTGTATCTATACACATTTGTCATCTCATAGGTAGTTCATTGATCCTAAATCCATCCTAGTTCTACCTGCTGTCTATCCTAGTTTATTAAAATAACCATGGGGGTGAGAATCAATAAACTCTTAGAAGGTGGTTTGGACTGCTGCACCGGAGTAAATTTTTTTTCCTTGTAAGAAGTTGTACAAATTCCGTATAAATTGGTAATCTGTTGGAGCAAGGTCCGCAGTGTACATTGCATGACGCTGACATTTCAATTGTAGCACATTTAATTTCGTTGTCGTGAAGCAGGAGTGGTCTAGAGCGATAGACCAATTTCGGCTGTTTAGCAGCTAGTTCTTCCTTCATGATTTTCAGTTGCTGACAATAGATATCTGCTATAATCGTGTCGAATCCACTTTCTATCTCAATTTTACTTTAAAATCCCTTTATTATTGTGTCAGTTGAGAAAGGTAATACAGCAGCGCGTGGTAGCGAGTTCGATTCACTCAATTCATGAAGTCGCAAATCCGATATCACTGCTCGTAAATATACCGATATTTCATAGCACCCATCGTAAGCCACCAAAGAAAAAATAATGAGGAAAAAAACAAATGGCTGTTTTCTATAAATGAAAAAAAAAATTATTCTTAACCAAACAAGAGATATTTCAGACCAAAGTACGATAAAACGCTAATTTCATATGTAAGGATATATGAAATTAGCCTAATATTAACGTTCGCCTTCTAATGCTGAATGTTAAGTCTACGCAGCGACACTATTTTGACCAATTTTAATTTAGTTTAAAATCTTATATAATATAAAATTATCGTAATACAATGTTGGTTACCATACTCCTCAGAAACGGCTTGACCGATTTTTATGAAATTTTATATGCATGCTCAGTACCTAGGTCTAAAAATCGGCTGCTATTTATTTTTCTACCCTCTACGTGATAAGGGTTGACCATCCTTATCATTGGGTTTAAATTAATAAGACATTTTTCCACTATTAAGACTTGTGTTTTCTGAAGAAAATACTTCTAATACTACAAGAATCGATCAACCAGACAATTGATAATGTGCTCTATACTTATAATAATAATAATAATAATAACTTTATTCAACAACAAAAGGTAACTTAAACTAAAATATATTTTGATACTTAGGTACCTAAACTAGGTCTAGCCTGTTCTTATAGGCACCTTATAGGCTTCTTATGCATTATATTTGTTTTGTATAAGTGTGTACATACAATGGAAAACTTATCAAATGTTTGCAAACTAATAATGCTAACCTTGAGCAAATTATGACTTAGAAAAACCTCAGATTGTCAATCTGTGAAGACGTACACCCACTTTGAATATCATGATCACTATCATTATCATACCCGCCGCAAGACATCCACTACTGGAGATAAATCTTCCGAAGTGATTTATAATCATTACGGGGTAATGCCTAATAATTACCTCGCAGAGTAGGCATGGTGCAGACCGTAGCTGTAATGCTGCTACCATCCCTGCCCTGTAGCTTTTAAGCTACGCTGTTTCGGGTGGATATACCACCATCTGTCGGATATGGTACCTCAGTAGCCTTTTACGACCACTTGTACTGGGGGTAATATTCTACCCTACCGGTACTTCTTGAGTTTCTAGCGGTAACCAACCGTTTTGAATATGTCCAGCAAATAATAACTGAATAATGAGTTAAGACGCATATTTTTTGTTACTTGGTTAAATTGTAAATACATTACAATTATTTTTATATTACAATTTACAAATTATAATTTACTTTCCCTAGGCGACTGCGTCAAGTTCTTAAAACAGCAGGCCGCGTCTTTGGGCCTGCCGGTAAAGGTATATGAAGTGGTCCCCAAGAAACCAGTGGTGGTGATAACATGGGAAGGAACCAAGCCTGAATTGCCGGCTATACTGCTCAACTCGCATATGGATGTTGTTCCCGCGTCTGAGGTAGGTCGTATTCGGCGCGGCAATTATGGGCAAAATTCCTGCTTTCTTGGGGAGGCCTATGTCCAGCAGTGGGCTTCCAATGGCTGACATAATGATGATAATAAAGTGTAAATTGCACCAATACTGGCGTTGGAGCTAACAAACCTTTGTCTTAAAGCTAGCGTTAAAAAAATCAATCCAAGCAGTTTTATATATGTATGGGGGATTGCGATCAGCTAACTACTGTTCTAAGTGCTTACGACATATTTGTTTTTATTGGCTCAGGTTGCCAAACAAGCATTAGTTAGCATGAATAAAAGCGTTACTGCAGCCTATAGAAGCTCGTTAAACCACAAGGGTATCTACTATAAATACACATACACCCTTGTGACTTGAAGATATTATGTCACATTACTCAGAAATTTCACTACCTCTCTCACCCTTCCAACCGAAATATACCTAAGCGAACATGGGTGTTTGGCGGTAGAAATAAGGTACCAATGCGTATGGCCTTTGTATGAGTTTGACATCATATAAAATATTGACATTAACTTTTGCTTAGGAATTCTGGACGCATCCTCCTTTCGAGGCCGTGATAAAAGAAGGATATATATACGCGAGGGGAGCTCAAGACATGAAGAGCATCGGCATGATGCACCTGGAGTCTGTAAGGAGATTGAAGAAAGCTGGCGTGGAGTTAAAAAGGACTGTCCATATCAGCTTTGTGCCAGGTAAAATTTGCATTCGAGCACCGCTACTAATGCTAGAACTTCCTTTAGTTTATACTAAAGTTTCAAATTTCTAGCTATAAATATAGCGATACTTCCATACAACTTTTCATCCTCACTTTCGACCCCTTACAAACCTAATTTTGAATTAAAAAATAGCCTATGTCCTTTCTCAGGGTCTAAAGATTGTTTGTGTCAAATTTCATCAAAATCGGTTAAGAGGCTTAAGCGGGAAAGCGTAACAGACATACAGACAGAGTTACTTTCGCATTTACAATATTAGTAGTGATAATGAAATAAATTAACACAACATCTCATAAATTGACCTAACTTCGAGAGGAATCATAAATATAAAATATAAATTCATATAATTAACACCCAGACACAGAACAGACAAAAATATTTTTGTCTTGGATGAGAATCGAACTTTAGCGTACAAAGCATGATCACTACCATCTGCGCCATAAGGCCCGTCTAATTTATTGTATTCGTGATTCCTCTGTTGTCTGAAGTCCGTAACACAAGTGCCAGAAATAACTTATCTTGAAGTCAGTTCTATGTATAAGATATGGCGTTGATTTATTTATTTATCTTTTAAATATAGTATGAATATATTAACATATATCAATGTTTGATGTGCTAAAGGTCGAGGGTTCGATCACAATATAACAAATATTTACATGTTTGTTCTGTGTCTGGGTGTTAAATATTTGTGATTATTCTATTGTCTAATTAGTCTAGTAACACAAGCACTTTAAGCGATTTATCAAGGAATTTAATATAGTAGTATCGTTAAAGTTATGTATATTTTCATTATAGTAATTGGCATTAAAATCTGTTATTAATATTGTTTACATCACAAAGGTTCTACAATCACAAACATTTTTTCAAAATAAAAAAAAATGTGGTCGTTAAACAATATGTGGTATGACATACACATACATACGTACATACATCACGCTTGTGTCCCATCAGGGTTAGGTCTTACCCACATTATTATTTTCACACACACTTCTGACCTGGCTCTTTTTTAATACCTCTTTTTGTTCCATAAATCTATTGTAAAGTATAATTATTTTAAGGCTAACTCCTACACATCGATTAATAGCAAAGTTACATTGCCTCGTTCACCGTACTAGAAAAAATTTTGCTGGTTACAACCAACCATATTATATATGTAATTTGTTTTATATAATACTAGCACGGGTCCACGGTTTCGCACGGATAGTGACCGGTTTTGTTAGAATGATCACTGCATAGTTCAAAACAAAATCATTTTCCCCTCTGTTGTATGTATGATTATATCTTTCTTATAAATGCGGTTTTTAATAGATAATTAATCAATGGGAAGGTTTATATATATATAATACATTTATTTATTTATACAAATAGGTATGTAACGTTTATCTATTTTGTATATATATATTGTCTGCATCACTATATATTATATTTTTTTCTGTTTCGTGTAATGGTTGACTGGGAGATAATGCCAACTGGCAATAACTCCGCCATTTGTACATTTTATAATATGTTGTGCAATATAGTTCAATAAATAAATAAATACATGCATATTAAAATAGAATACAACACTGATAATTTAAGAAGTTTCTAATGTTATGTAAATAAACATATTTTTTTGCGATTACATTGCAAACGCTGGCTAAACCCGACAATACAAATATAATACCCGACAGTAATATAGGTACACCATTAAAGGGTATACAAAAAAGTCCGCTGTGGTGTATATCTTTCTCTTAGGAACAACCCCCAATAACTATTTTTTATTCTTATTGCAACCGCGCGAAGTTGGAGCGGGCCGCTAGTAATTAATAAAATAATAAAAGTGACCTAAGTTACTCCTTATAACATCAACTAACTGCCAGTCCCATTTAAATCGATCCACCCATTTCAAAAATAAGCCGGTACAAATATACATACAGACAGACGGTGAAACAGCATTAAGTGGAAAGCTGTTAAGTTGGAAAGCTTGTAGAATGTTAATTAGGTATTACAAGCAAACACTTCAACTCTTGGCTGAAACCGCAAGATCGCGGTGGATGTAGGCCGCAGAGAATAGTCTAGTTAAGGACATCAGACAACAGAGGAATCATAAATATATTACTTAAATACGTATATTTAATACTTAGACAAACAACAAACATATGTTCTTCATAATTATAATATATAATGTAACGTATATTATATAATGTAACTTAATAATTATTTGTCCTTTGTTGTGATTAAACCTACGATTGTTAATTTTTATTCGACGAGCAGATGGTAGTCTATCTGATCGACGGATTATAAAAAACTGGTGATTAATTGTAAAAATCTGTCCAGTAGTTTTTGAGTTTATTCGTTCGTATTAGTATAGACAATGCACTATAATTAGATGCACTAAACCTCCACAATTACAACTATGTCAAATTTTAAGTTATCCGTTTGGGCATACTATTAGTTTAGATCTACAAAAAAGATTGCTTCATTGTTGTTTTAGATGAAGAGATTGGTAGCATCGATGGGATGAAGGCGTTCTCCGAATCCGTCGAATTCAAGAAGCTGAACATAGGATTTGCCTTGGATGAGAGTTGTCCCAGCCCCACTCACACAATCATCGCTTACAACGGGGAAAGAACATCCAGGCGTAAGTTTAGTTCAAACACAAATCTAATCAAAAGTATCCCACCAGGAATATGTTTTCAGGATAATAAGTAGCCTATACGTTCTTTGGACTATCTATAACCTCGGAGTCAAATTTCATTTAGATCTGCTCAGCCGTTCCGATGTGAAAGAGTAACAAACATTCGTCCACACATCTGTGTTCACAAACTTTTGCGTTTTTAGTATAAGTAACTTCGTCCAAAGTGACTGAAAATCAAGACTCTTTAAATAACACTAATAAAATATCATGTTGAAGTTGCTACTGTAAAAAAAATAATATATTCTAAGGATTAAGTACATTATACCAAGAATTTAAGATATTTTACTCATAAGAACTTTCCCTTTGCAATATATAATATATATATTTTTACTTCTGAAATCGTAACTGAGTGACAAATGTCATCCGAAACCGTTCAGTGATCATAGATGTATAGTATGTAATGTAATTAATACACAGCCAGAATGTCCTAAAACTTATTTTTATCTCGGTACCTAATGAAACCTGAACCTTATAAAGAAGCTCAAGGTCACTCAGCAAGCGATGGAAAGAGATAATGAAAGAGGTGTATAAAATAAAACGGGGTTTCCTTACGTGAACGACTCCGAAATGAGGAGAACCGTAGAATAACGAAAGTTGTCGAAATAGTAGAAACCAAATCAGAAAACTGAAAAAGTGGCAATGGACGGGGCACATGGTTCGACTAACCGATGGCAGATGGGGGAGAAAGGTTCTCGAGTGGCGGCTATGTACTGGTTAGCGCCTTGAAGGACGACCTAGTGAAGGTTTTGAGGAGTCGTTGGTTATAGAAGGCACAAAACCGCGCGTTAAGGCGTAAATTTGATAAGGCTTTTGTCCAACAGTGGACGTGATTGATTTTATAAATTTACACAACTCATGTACAAAAATGTATGATTTTTATTTAACTATAACACGAGATACAGTAGTAAATAAGTAATCATTCAAATTTTTAGATTAAATTTATATATTTTTATAAAATATTATTTTCTTATATATTAATATAATTTCTGTTCGAAATCCCCCCATTTCGGGGAGGCCTATATCCAGCAGTGGACTTATAATGGCTAGTATGATGATGATCGAACTTACTTCTTTACTGAGAAATAACTGTTAAGTTCAGATATTTTATGAAACAACTTAACTAGCTTTATAGAAACGAAAGTATATGAGGCACTCCTACAAAAACATGTTTTTGTCAAGTCACTTTGGCTGATCACTGAAAGGGATAAACCGATTTAAATCCATTTTTACCGGTTTGTACTATTACGAAGAAGTAGTAAGTAGTATTATAATAAATACACTCTTCAACTTAGGACAAATTATTTATCGAAATTCTCATTTGACATTCTAAAAGACAAGTAAGACAATAATAATAATCTACTAAAATAATACAATATCAGAAAAATTACATTGCCTGCAAAATAATTTAATACTTGTGAAACTCATGGTACTATCATTGCAACCAGAGTATGACTAGATAGCAGACCTGGGCTAATTTTAGCGCAACCAGTAATTAAGATTTAAATCTATGAGAAAGACCTAGATTTTGTAAGCACATGCAATGTATTACATAAATCAGTGACATTTGAATATGTGTAATTCAGAATTTGCTAATAAGGAAATGGCGGCACCATTAATTCCATTGCAATTTGTAGGATATAAGATATTGAGGAGTATTAAGGTCTGATTAAGAAACCTCGGACTAATCCAAATGATTCTTTATCGTGAGTTGTAAACTCAGAGAGGCAGTGAAATTACGGGATAATGTCACAGAATGTCCTCAAGTCACAAGGTTGGCAACGCGGTAGTGATATCCTTGTGATATCACTGAGCGTCTATAGACTGCGGTGACGGTTACCATAACGTAGGATGTATCCTTGTTTGACGTATAGAAAAAAAAAGAAGATGTAACCTACAACAACACAAAAAGTTTGATATTTTTCATTCGAATTTTTGGCTTGTTATATTTTTGCACATTTAATACGTTATTATTAACAATGGAGGATGGATTCGTTAAAGTGGATAGTAATCAACGCAAAAATCGACGCGGTAATGATAACAAAGTTCTTTGTTGTGTTGTTACAGTAAATACTCTACACCCACGATACGTTAAATGAAAGCTCATTGATAAGTTTAGAAAAATATAAAGTTGTATGCTCTTCACTCGTACGTTTAACATTTATTCGTTTCTGCTCATATGACGTTATAATAATGGCGGCTGTCGTTTTGACCAGTACTGGCGTGAATATTTACTGTTTAAATTTTAAACATTTTTTTCTTTAAATGAAGCGATATTATTTCCAGAAAATAAAAGTACCTGTTTACAATTAAATCGATAAAAACTTTTTAAAATATCTTTAAAAAAATGTAAAATAGCCTATTCCTCTGTTGTTCGATTTATATAAACAATATATAATATTTGGAAAGGGACGTGAATGCCTCAACAGTGATATTAAATAATCTTGCACTTCAGAGATCAAAGTCACGTGCCGAGGAAACCCAGGGCATGGGTCTATGCTTGCCAGCGATACAGCCGGTGAAAAGGTATGATGAATTCTTATATTCTAATTGTTAATGCAGATGTATTATTGTATCACGCCAGTTCAACCGATTGTCGTGACATTGTTCTCATACTTTCAGGGTATCAGAGTGTAGGTACCTTTTATTCGGTAAAAACATACAGGCATAGAACAACGAGTCTCGGGAACTATATATACCCAATGATTTCACTGCCTCTCCTAATACGATACAGCTGTCTGGATCCTATAACATTGTTCTTATACTTTAAAATAAATCCAATAGGAAAGGCCTTAGGACTGACATGGTAAATAAAGTATTTACTTACCATGTCAGTCCTAAGGCCTACACTATTGGGCTCACGTCCTCCAAGCTTTATCGTTTATCAGGAGATTTTGGACTTATAGTTGCCTCGCTGAGCCGCAGTGATGACAATCGAAAATTATAGCTTCTCGACAAGGATGCTGCTGGCATATGATCTACGTTAGTTAGGATAAATATACCGCCATTTATCAGTACCAGTACCTCAGTCGTGTTTTACATTACCTGGTACAGAGGAAGGTTGTATTTACTCTGCCAGTGCTTTTAATATAATGTATATATCGTTGCAGTTATACTCAAGTGAAAATAAGATGCTAAAACCATTGCGTTTTTTCCAGTTGCATTACATTATAAGCAAGTTCATGGAGATGCGTGAAGTAGAGAAAATGAAAATGGATTCTGGAACATATATAGGAGATGTCCTGACTATCAACCTAACGCAGATTGAGGTAAAATACATCATTATTACGGGTCCGATGGCGCTGATGGTAGTGATCCTGCTTTGTGTGCCAAAGGGGCTTGATCCCTACCCAGGACAAATATTTATATGACGATATGTTTGTTTTGTATCTGGGTGTTGAATATCTATATTTATCTATTATATTTGTGATTCCTCTGTTGTTTGATGTGATTTAAGCGACTTATCATAGAGTCAAGTTAATGTACGAGATGTTATGAGAATTTATTTATTGATTATATTAGCCGTAAGACATCCACTGCTGGACAGAGGCCCAAGTGATATCTAATTGAACCGGTTGTATGCGGTCTGCGTCCAACACAATCCTATGGTTGAAGTCAAATCGTTTGTCTACCTTATGGCCAATCGGGACCTACCCTGCGCTTGTCAGTAAAATATTATAGGGCAAATACAGACTTTACTGTGCAATTTAAATAAATAACCCCTTTTTCTTTCTAGGGTGGAGTTCAAGTGAACGTTTTACCTGAGAGTTTGTCAGTGTCTTTCGATATACGGATTCCGCCGCATGTAGATCATCAAGAATTTGAGGATAAGGTATTCAAGTATTTAATTAATATATTTTATGTCTCTCACCGATAGACACCCACCGCCAATTCACCATAATTATATTTTTAATATTATGAAATCAGAAAACAAACATACGGTTTGGAAGCTGCCATCACAAAGATATCACTAGTGTGTCGACCAGTGAACTAAAGATACTATGTGACATCTACCAATTAATTTAACTGCCTCTCTTACCCTTCAAACTATACACACAAATTCGAACACTACTTGACCAATGCAGATGACCTTTGTATGCAGTCTACCTCATGTTTTATATTGCTTACAAGCAATTTAGTCTGCATGATAGTAATCTGCATCACCGCAGTTTTTACACTCGTAATATCACAAAGATCACTAACGCGTTGCTTTGTGACTTTGTGAAAATATTATGTCACAGTACCCAGTAATTTCACTGCCACTTTCCCCCTCGAAACATGAACACAGCAATGCGAACACTATTTGCCGGTAGAGTTAGACGAGAGTGATATTCCAATGCAACAAATATATTAAATTTAATGATATATGCTTATGCTATATAAAACATACCGGCACGATAGCTGTGTTATAGCTTAATAACTAAAACAAGTATTTGTGTAACAATTATTTCGCAATAAAATAAATTACTAATTGACGAGCCCGTTGTGGAGCACGAATGGCTTTCCCATCCTGTCCACGTATACATATAATGAATATCTGTGTTTGTTTAATGTATGAGTGTTAAATTTGTATTTTATTATTATATTTGTATTTCATCTATTGTCTGGTGTCTGAAACACAAGCGCCTTGAGCGAATTATTTTGAAGTTAAGCCAACGTATAAGTTTTTGTGAGAATTTAATTTTTACTGTTTATTTATTTTTATTTACCCCGTGAAACTGTTTGAGTGTATTAGGGATCTGAGTAACTCTCTGTCCTAAGTTACGACGATGTTGAAGACATCCTGGCTAGAGTTATTTGAAGGTGTTAAAAAACCCATCGTTTTACAGACACGATATAGAACAGTAGGTGACTGTACAGGACACATCCTCACAAAAACACACGATAAGTAAATTACACCCCACATCACACACACTCTAACACACTCCCAGGTTAAGTATCTTAAGGAAAGCTCAAGGATCTACTCATTGTGATATATTTCGTGTAAATCGAAACAGTTATGTTTACGTGGGAAGAGCGAGGCATTCCCTACACAAGTATCTTTTGACTACTTCTTGGGAACCCCGGAAACTAAAATGTAAAAGATTTACTTGAAATAAATACTTTTTTTTATTTTATAAAAAAGGTAGTTTGAGTTTTCCAGCTCAATTGATTGCACCGAGCTACATTTATATTTATTTTTTCTATGATACTATTTTTTATTTTTTTTCCAACAACAATTTTTGTTTTGTATTTTAAAGCAAGTGCGAGTTAATAAGATTCATGATATCATTATTATTTTTGTTTCTAATATTTCAGTACTTTAGAGGGTTATAATAATATTTTTTTATTAGATTTACTTTCGAATATAATATATTATTATATATATTATAAATTGCGAGTAATCATGATTTAAAACTATTCCATAAAATAAATATTGTGTTTTGTGTTCAGATTGCAAGTTGGTGCAAAGAAGCAGGTGAAGGCGTATCCTTTGAGTACTATCTAAAGAACCCAGAGATAAAAAGCACTCCGATCGACGGATCCGTAGAATTCTGGACTGCTATCCAGAAGACACTCGATCGCTTGTAAGTTGTTAGAGCAAACATTTACATAAAAACAAGAAACGTTAAAACAAAAGAACATTCAATATTATTAATTTATGGTAATTCAGTTGTTGTTTAAACCATGAGGTACCGCGAAATACCGGAAGAGTAGAATAGCACCTCTCTTAGCACAAGGTATCGTAAGAGGCGATTCAGGTACCGGACCTGATAGATGGCGATATATCCATCAGAAACAGCGTAGTTTAAAACACGGTGGAGAGGCAGCAACATCTCCGTCGCGAAGCTACCATTTAGCGCGTCAATTATGGACAAATGGCTTTCATGGGCAGGCGTATGTCCAGCAGCGGATGTTCTACGGCTGTTATGATGATAATGGTAAATTTAGATGTTTAGTCAGGTGCATCGGGGCAAACCATACGGCAATACTGCTGCCTATCCCCGCCCTGTTGCATTGAGCTACGCTATTTTCCGGTACATCAGTTGCCTTTTACGACACATGGTGCAGGGGGAGGTACAGTATGAGGTACTCAACGGCTAATGAGTGCCTCAAGAATTGGTGCAGAAACACATGGGTTCGCTTACACCGTCGGTGGCGTACAATTATCACGATTACGCTAGCCGTCTTGGCACAGACTAGAAGTTGCGTGTGCCCGTTCATTTCAGAATTGCGCATGTGTTCAATAATTCAGTGTTAGCCAACCGAGCCGGCGATTATCGTTTGGATTAGGAGTTTACTTAACAGAATAAACCTTCCGGAAATCTGGCCTATCGCAACTAGATCTATCGCTACGTATTAGAAAGAAGTTAAGTGCTATATAAGTGTTGTAACGCGATAAACTAATTAATTTAGCAAATAATTTTCTAACGACTCTCACCAATAAATAATGTAATCTTCAATCTTATCTAATTACCTTTTTTATATAATGAAGTCAGTAAATTAGTGTACGGTGTGTTTGATAGTAAATATGACACTCATATAGACACTCGTGTTATCACAAAGATATCATGAGACGGGCCCGATCGCGCAAATGATATTGGTCCTATCTTGTGCGCCAATGGTGGTATGATCACCTAGAGCAAATATTTATATGACGAATGTCTGTACCTGGGTTTTATTATTTATATGTATCTAAGTATTATATTTGTTGTTCCTCTGTGATTTAATATCCGTAACACATGTGCTGCTTATCTTGGAGTCAGGTATGAGACGTCGTGTGAATTTGTGTGAATTAGCAGTTTGATAACCTATTGAACTGACGATAGGTCTTATATCACATTTATCCACAGCAATGCTAATACTGCTAGTTGTCCGTAGAAATTGGTGAGAGCGAGGTACTAATGCCGTGAAGTAAAGAGCAGAATAGTACCCAGTCTGTAGATATATATATATATATATATATATATATATATATACTCCTTATACATATAGGCATATTTGGTAAAGATTTAAGAGACTAGATATAGAAAAAAACCTTGATCATAAGGTTTTGGTCACATCTAAATCATTAGCTAGTATTAGAATGTAATCTGCTTTCTTGAATTCATTCCGACATATACACTATTTTTTTCATATAAACTAATTGTATATGTTACAGAGGTAGGGAGGTCGATTGTAAAATATGCCCAGGAGCAACAGACGCTCGCTATGTGAGGCGGCAAGGTGTACCAGCAATCAATCTGTCGCCAATAACAAGCACGCCCATACTGGTGCATGCCCACAATGAAAAGATCCATTGCGAAGTCTACAAGGACGGTATTAACGTCACCCAGAACATTCTCGAATCTGTTGCCAATACGTTACTATAATCAAATGTAATTCAACCACAACCAATCAATCATAGAGAAAAATCCGTCGTGTTTATAATAAAATCACTTACCCATTCGAAACATGCTAGAATCTGTTAATAATATACAAAATAATTAAAGAATAACCATCACAGAAAGATCTACTGCTAAGTTTACAAGGAAAACATATATTTTACACTGTACAGAATATTTTCTAATTTGTCGTATATATGTAGAACAATGAACTACAGTCAATTACATAAAAGATTGTCAAGTTTACAAAAAAGAAATATAATCTATCTATAACATTTAATATCTATCGTCTAAGTACAAAGCATTGAAATTCGATCAATTACAGAAGAGATCTACTATCTAATTTTCAAGGATAACAATTTCAATAATATACAAAACATGGAAAGAACACCCAATCACATAGAGATCTATTGTTAAGTTTTCACAGAAAATATACAATATCAAGTTATATAAGATTGATATTCGATATCAAGAGCATTCTTGAATCTATCGCTAATATATAGAATTTTGAAAATGAATCAAGTAGAGAGGAGACCCCACTGTCAAAAATAGTCCCTTAATCTATGACCATCAATTACAGAGATAATGCTTCATCAATTACAGAGACTTTTGCGTCACTCAGATTACTAAAACTTCAAGAATAGTTCAAGTGAATAACGGCGTTATTTATTTCATAAATAACATTCTAGAAAATGGCATTAATGTATAGAACAACGTCGCCCATAGCTGAATATTCTAAAGTAAGTGTGCATGGACGGTATTGACGTCATACAGAACTTTCTCGAAACTTTCGCCAATGCGTAAAATACTGAAGTACAAACAATAATAAACAAGTCTCGATATAGAAAATCTCCACTGTCAAAAACAGTCCGTTAATCTATGAACATCCATTACAGAGATAACGCTTTAACTTTTGCGTCACTCAGATTATTAAAACTTCAAAATTAGTTCAAGTGTATAACGACGTCTTTTATTTCATGAAGAACATTCTAGAAAGTCTCACTAATGTATAGAACAACGTTGCCCATAGCTGAATATTCTAGAATATGTGTGCAAAGACGGCATTGACGTCACACAGAACTTTCCCGAAACTTTCGCCAATACGTAAAATAATGAAGTACAAACATTGATAAACAAATCCTGATATTGAAATCCCTACTGGCAAAAACAGTCCGTTAACTATAACCATCAATTACATAGATAACGCTTTAACTTTTACGTCACTCAGATTATTAAAACTTCAAAATTAGTTCAAGTGTATAACGACGTCATTTATTTCATGAAGAACATTCTAGAAAGTCTCACCAATGTATAGAACAACGTCGCCCATAGCTGAATATTCTAGAATATGTGTGCAAAGACGGAATTGACATCACACGGAACTTTCTCGAAACACTCGCCAATACGTAAAACACTGAAGTGCAAACATTGATAAACAAGTCGAGATATTGAAAGCATATTTAAATTGATTAAATTTATTCTGATCACTTATCATTTAATCTAGAACACTTTGAAATGATTGCGAAAACAGTATATTTTATAGTTTTATTTCAATGCACCCCCTGCCACAATTACGTAGGGAAGATCGAAAATATATTTCGCTGATCCCGTTACCATGGGAGTTTTTATCCCATTCTTATAGCTCTATAAAATATAATCCTTTCCCTGACGAGTACAAACCAAACAAGAAAAAAAGGATTATCTAATTTAGTGCAGTCTTTCTAGACTCATGTGCGTGCATACGTGTTAACGATTTGTATCTTCTTTATATATGTCGTAAGAGGCGACTAATGCACTAGAACCGACGAGATGACCGAGATAGCGTAATATCCATCCAAAACAACGCAGTTCAAATATACAGGGCGGGGAAGGGCAACAGCATCCCCGTTGCAAAAGGTGTGCTCTGCGATTGCCAACACGATTGCCCAGCATGGCAATTATGGGCAAAAATCCCCCTTTTTTGGAGAGGCCTATGTACAGCAGTGGATTGGCAATGGCTGATATGATTGTGATAATGATGGATGACATGATGATTATATATGCCTATTTTGTGTCACGTTGTCTGTCTGCGACTAACTTCTAAACCACTAATTTGATCTACTTTGATGAGAGATATAATAGTACATATCTTAATTTAAATTTTTTTCATGATAAACATAAATGTACAGTTAAGAAAGGACAACTTGTTGTAATAGGATTAGTTAGACCATTATAAAAACATGAACAAGTACAAAAATATTTATTACTGGTTTATTTTATGTTTCTGGTAAAAGGTTTATTACCGTCATATAGTCGATCATTCGCCAAACATTTCTTAGGCGATATAAGTTATATCTGAAATGTTTGTACAAATTTAAAATTTATTTTAATTTCGACACCTTTATAGAAATTTATATTTTAGGTGTCTTCTCATCTTCATTTATTTTGTTAACTTCATTTTTTGAATTTACTGGGTCATTTGAGTTTCGTGGTAATTCATTGTTACGACTATTGTCTTTCGTTTTCTGCTTTTTTAATTGGAGTGTTTCTGCTAAAGAGCGATTCTTGTGGGCAGATTTTAACTTTGATCGAGACTGTTTAAGCTCGGACTGAATCTTGGCCTGACTCATCTGGACTGCTAGAACACTTTTCTGAGAAACCAATGTAGGCCGTCTACCGTTGAAGTATTCCTCTATCTCTTGCAACGTCAAACCCTTTGTTTCGGGAAGATAAAAGTATAAGAATATAGTACCTGTATGAGAAAAATAGGAATAAAAATGGGGCTAACGACATACCCATAAATTGGCAAGTTACTTGAAACCGTTTAGCAAATAGTACCAATATATAGTTATGTTGGTCGTTAGATAAAAAATTGACGCGAGAGACTGCTTACTGGTCCGCATCATGCCCTCGGAGCAGTAGGCGACATTGACCGGAGGTATATCATGAGCAATCCCAAGAGGCTTAAAGCAAAGTTGGTCTGGCAGTAAGGTTGATTTACAGAAAATTCTTATACTTATTATATTTTTAATGCCAAAAACTATTATGTAGGTATATGACTTAAAATATAAACGATACGAAAAATATATATACTAAAATGATTAAACTATGTAGTATGAAAAAACTTGAAATGCTAGTTTTAGTTATAACAATTGTCATCTTCATTGGCGTATCCTAGTAACAAACTCACCAAGGAGAGAAGATGTACCAAAACATAAAATGATGTTCGCATGTCCGATTGTATTTCTGAGGTACGGAAAGGCATAGTTCACACCAAATGCCATAAAATTCAATATCGCCACAGAAATACCGCTCATAAGACCTCTTATCTGAAAATGTAAATACATGTCTGTCGTAGTAGTAAACCTAGTAGGTACATTTGGACTAGTGTTTGAGGTACCGTGAAATCTTGTGGACCTGAAACCTAGAACTTTCTACACTTGAATAAATAAGTCAAAATTCTCCCTTTCTTAAGGAGGCCTATGTCCAGATGTAGACTTTCAATGGCTGTAATGATGATCATGAAACTATTGTAGCTTCATCTTGTAATTTTTATGGTTTTGATCATATCATCGCTAGAACATTTTTAACGTTTTCTACATCTTTTGTCATATTTGATTGCTCAGAAAAAGTTCAAAAAGTTCTGGGTAGAGTAGAAGAAAACAAACGTTCACCGTACCTTGAATATCTGCCCAAATTTTATCTATCGCCGTTTGTATAATGATACCGGTGACATACAAACGATATCTGTCATTTTAAATTGAAAAAGGCATTCAGTACACTAATGAAAGATACTGTGCTCTTCTAGCATGATAGAACTGCTTTTCTAGCATGAAAGAAACACTTTCATAACACTTTCGATTGGCAAGGAGTGTCATTAAACAGCGGCTACGAGAAGGTGTCAGTTTAGAGAAGTGATCTTACTTGTAAGGGAAATAATTCACCCATAAGTAAAAGAGGTAACGCATAGTACCCCAGCGTTGCAAATACGACGAACATCACGTAACAAAACTGAGGATACACTGTCGGTTTGGTCTTGAAGTGAATTATTGAACCCAGCATCATGCAAACGACACCCACTCCCAAACCTGCCCCAAGAAATATGAATGTCTCACATAATATTAAACATTAACTACTTACACGCACACACATACACACACACATATATGTATACAAACACACACTTATAAAAATATATATATATAATTAACGACTTTAAAACGCAACTTTTTCCTATTTTTGTTTTGAGTCTTCTTCATCAATCTTTAAAACAACGACGAATTAAATGAATTGCATTTTACAGCCGTTAAAAAATAATTTTGGTAAGCTTTACAGAATTTCCATGTTGATCAGATTTATAGAATGGCAATTATTGACAAATCATTTTAACTAAAACTTACAACTTAACATTTAATAAATTCGATGACCTCCCACTGTCAACACGCCGATTTCTATTTTATTCCAAGATCAATATTTTAATAAACTTATTTATTATGTAAGTTTATTTTTCTACGTACAACAATGAACAAATTTGCATAATGTCAAGCAACCTATTTTCAAATCAAATGCAAAAATAATGTTTTAATAACAACTTTCACTTTCCGAAAAAATGCTGGCGAATACGCCGAAAGAGTAATAGATGAAGTATATTGAGAATTTTAAATAATATATATATACATATATGCTTACTTGAAATCAGCGCTTGCGGTCTTCTTCCAAATTTGTACATAACAATCGAACTAAGAATACTAGACAAGAATCTTGTTATGCCTAATATAAAATATCCTGCGTTTGGATCAATAGAGGATTTTGATGCCTTGAAATCAATTAGCCTTGGTTAAACTAAAGTTAGATTAAAATTAAAGCCTTAGCTAATTAAAAGTTAAACAAAATATTCTTCTGAAAATTTAAAATCACCTCTAAAAAATCTATAGCCCAAACAAACAGAATGCCAATGCCGGCCAACTGAGATATAGCATTATAAGTGAATATAAACCAAAAAGGCCAGCAAGCGGCCTTCGTGAACAGAAGTTTTATTTCTTCCCATAAAGACAACCTGTTAAAAGTGAATAGTACATTAAACATAGCAAATAATATGTACAGTACATTTATCATAATAAATATATATGTTATACTTTATATAAATAGAAATGATAAAAATATAATTTTAGATTTAAGCTTTTATAGAAGTCCCTCTGTACCAGACTTCTAAGATATCAACTAAGGTACCGTAGCCGACAGTTGGCGGTATATCAATCCGATGCAGCACGGAACAAATGCTCAGGTTAGGGATGGGCAAACAGCATCCCTTTCGAAAGTCGCAGTTATTATCTGCGATTGCGACAAGAGTTAACCACTGCGGCAATTAAGGGCAAGTCCTCCTATCTCGGAGCGGCCAATATCCTATGGTAAACGATCAGCGGCTGATACGATGATGGTGTGTTAGATAGGTGAATTGAATTGAAATAATGACAGTAAATATAACCTATAACCTATGCAGGTTATTTTCTTGTTGATACTCCATCAATTCCGAATACTCTTCACGTATATCATAACTGTCTGATCTGAATTTCATCAAACTGGCCTTTGCGCAATCCTCGTTGCCTTTTAATAGAATAAAATAAGGTGTTTCAGGCAAAAAGTAGTTAAATATTCCAATGACAATGGTGTAAACGCCGCAGCCGAAACATGCGTCATCCCAATCGAAATTTGCTCCAATAATTGCCTGGAAAATAATTAAGGCAATGTAAAGGCTCCAAGTTGCACAACTTTTGCCTTAAGTGGAAATACTCTGAGGAACTATAATCTCAAGTCAAGTCTTACAAGTTTAACACGGTAGCTGCTGTCGTTGTTAAGAATAGCATGGGCATTAACATCATATTCTATAATATAAATCTACATACATGCTATCTTATAACTTGATTAGGTAACAACAAATTAAAGAAACATCCAGGTAAGTACGGAAAGCTGTCAAATGTCAAGTAAGAGACATATTTGAATAGAAGTGACGCCATAGATCTTAATAGTTGCATATCCAGTTCTGCTTGATTCTTTTTCACACTCCATGCCTTATGATACAGTTTCAATGTTAGTGTGAAATTAGGTTATATTTTGACAAGATTTCACTGACACTTAAAAAAATACTAACAAGTCCTATGTAGGGGCTACGATGCTTGAATTAAATACTTATATATGCTATTTGTTGTGTGTGTGAGCTAACACATACAACATAAGCCCAGAAATCAGAGCAGGAATATATCTTCATTAATTTCATACAAAATAAAAATCTTTAAAAATAGTTTGTGTTTGATAGTCCTAGTACTAACACAAAATTATTCTTATTTTGTTTAGTCCACAATGCATATAGTACAAAATATATATGGTTGAATTAAGAAATCTTCTTATTTTAGAAGTCGCTTAAAAATAGTTAATGTACAAGTGACACCTGTAAAGTGAGACCAATTGACATGGCGAGACTTGGGAACGCGCCGATCATGCCTCGCATGTTGGGCAGCGATATTTCCGACGAGTAAATCGTTGGGACGCTCATTACCATACCACATCCAACTCCTGTTATTATCCTTCCTGGAAATATACACTTAGGTGAACGCAATACTAAAATTTAATTCATTATACGTCACGGGACTGTATGACAAATAAACATCTTAATCAAGTAAAAACTACACCGACAGCTAGTATACCAAATATTTTATAACCGATAATAAACTCTAATTGAAGGTGACTAAGTCTAAAGTTATAGTTGAATATTAATACATTATGTATTAGTTGGTCTGTCACCTTGTGTATCGTCAAGGCGAAAATTTTTAAAAAGCGAAGGGCCCTTTCATGTGGTCACTATGAGAAAATATAATTACATTTATAATGTAATTATATTTTCTCATAGTGTCCCCTATTTGCAGATGTATGAGAAAATATAACTATATGCAGATTCTCCTTACACAATTTTCTACGTAGGCATTGCATTGGTAAAGATTTAAGTGCTTGACCTAAACTCGAATGTTTCCTCTACAAAGTAAATTTATTAAAAACTAACCGACCTATAATTATATGCTCAGCAGTTGAAGCGGATCCAGTGTAAATCCAGCCCACTAACATTGGTATCTGACTGAAGATCAGAATAACTCTTCGCCCATACCTGTCAGCCACTACACCACAAAGTACGCATCCTACAGGCGCGACTAGGGTTAAAATGCTTGCTGGAAATAAAATGTAATCAGAAATACAATATATACTCAACACTTATGAATGCCAATATCTTAGCTTATACTTGTGGTAATTTTTCGAAATAACTCGAAATAACAAAAATCTTTCTTTATTAATTGACATTATGGAACATGTATAGGACAAATTTTTTATAGAAACCTTAAATACTGCAAATGTAACTTAGACCCATTTATTTTCAATTTAATTATAGGTTCATCCCAATAACAAGTTATATTAGCCTCTTTTGTAGCTGATCAAATAAATAGCTTACTCTCACAAATACACCAAAAGAGATTTTGTAAAATAACACTCATGCTTACATCAATGGAGGAGTTTGAAAAGGGTAAGAACAAAAAAAAACTATTTATTGATAATTAATATATCGCTTTTGTTAATATTTGGCCTTAACAGCACAGGAATGAATAATTTGTCGTCAGCATAACAGCCTCCAAGTGACTTCAAACAGGAAAGGTGTATGGAACCTGCATTTAGCAAGATCCTGAGGATCTAGTCAGATTTGCTGATGGTTGACTACATTCAGAACTTCACGGTTCAATCGGTCACCTTTAACCTGGTAACCCGCAAGTCTTTGACGGTATCTTTGGTTGGGTTCATCATATCAGCAATTGGAAGTTTATTGCCTAGATATAGGCTTCCTCAAGAAAGGAAACATTTTTCCCATAATTGCCGAGCTGGGCAATCGCAGATCGCAGCTTTTGCGACGGGAATGCTGCTACCCATCACCGCCCTGTACAATTGAGCTACACTATATCAGATGGATATATTGCCAACTGTCGGTTCTGGTACCTTAGTCGCCTCTTACGACATCTGGTACAGGAGGAAGTACTAATCTAATCTTCCGGTACCTCACGGCTTTGGTAGAGTTATCGATCACATATTCCAGATATATAAGGTCAAGGCTCAAGGCTATTTTGAGTTGGATCATATGGCCAATAACGAAGGAATATTTCTAGTTTCAAGGTTAGCAACACTTACCTATCCAAGATTCATCGCTAGTCGTGATAACTATATCACTAGTATTTACCAGCTGAGGTATCGTGACTGCTGGAAAGCCAGTGGCCAACCCCACATTCACAAGAGTTAGACTAACCCACACTCCATACCCCAATTGGAGCAACGATGTCTTTGTCCAGAACTTTGGTTCCTCACTGATTTCATCTGTCATCATCTGCATGAAAAGTTGACCATTCTATTTCACATATAAATACTTGCCTTGCAATATTTTACATATTTTACGCTCTGTTTTAACTTCTCATGTCGCTTAAGTCGTAATAACGCAATGAAACTGTCAATATAGCACATTTTGACTGACATTTGGAGAGGGCAATAAAATCTGCTAGATTTGGAGTTCTTGTCTATTATGGACGCATAGACATATCATATAAAAAAATCAGCATAATTTTATTGTTTTATTTTAATTTTATTTAATTATTATATTGCCTCTTCTTTACCAGGTGCCGAATAAGTTACTAAAATACTTCTACCGAGAAAAAAGCATTGCTGATTTGAAACAGCGGACATGACAGGATGGCATTTACAATGTAAAGCTAGGTTTCACGATTGCCACTACGTTAATCCAGCGCGATAATTATAAAAATAAACCTTCTGTTGATAACAATATTTTAAAATACTTGTTATAGTATACCAAGAAATATTAACAGAACTGTACAACAACATGGAAAAGTACGTTTAGTGGCTTTATCACTTACGGCTAAATTTGTCAATTACATAGTTAAAGAAATAGGATTATGCTTGCTAATGCTTCATTCTATTAAAAGCCTCTACGGACGGCAGGCCTATATCCAACATGAATGGACTCCTGTCAATAAGATGATGCTATCGTGTAGTTTGTCTGATAAAATTGTGTAACACACAGAATTCTTAAACGAATACTATTTATACATAACCTAATAAGGTTATGTATAAATTTAATTGCTTTTGTCGTTCATAACAAACACTATTTGCTTATGAATTTAGCGACATTTGTTTGTCATTCAAATTTGACGCTAGATAGTCAAGCAATGACATGCAAAAGAAACTTCAATGAATCAAAACGATTTATTGTTATTGTTTTAAATACACTTCTGGATAAACGAAGGGACGTATCTGTTTGTTGTTAGCAAACTCGGCAGTGAACATGGGTCGTGTTTTTTGTCCTGCACCCAAACTGGACTCCATAGCTGCGAGGATCTTTAGCAGAGAACCACGTGATATTTTGTCAATTTCCAGTCCTTCGACGTACTTTCCTAGAAATAGGAAAGAAATGTTCAGTCTCGATAGTTCAGTAGTAGGAAATCGTTAATCAGTTGGTCGATACAATAAAAAAGGTTTACGGGTATATTCAGTAAACAATCTTTAGTACTTCAAGATTGAATTGCTCTAACCACTAGCCACATGGTTAGTCGTGGTTCCAGCACAGTAAAATAGTATCACCGGTACTTAAGTCGCTTCTTACGACAACGGGTATCCCAGTGGTGTCGTAAAAAGCGCCGGTGTGAAGCGACATAGGTACCGGAGCGAATAGATGGCGGTATATCCAACAGAAGTAGTATTGCTGAAATGCAAATGGACAGGGATGGGCAGCAGCATTCCCGTCGCATAGCTTAACTTTGCGATTGCCACGACGCTTGCCCAGTGTAGCAATTATAGGCAAATTTCCCCTTTCTTGGGGAAGCCTATATCCAGCGTTCTACGACTTCCTATTTCTGGCTCCAAGACAAAGGTTTGTTAGCACCGACACCTGAAGTAGGGGTTTTATTACTTGATGTTAATGGAAGGTTCCATTAACATCAAGTAATAAAACCCCTACTTCAGGTGTCGGTGCTAACAAACGTCACGTCACATCACGACCAGTTTTTCTTGCAGATAGATACCTTTCTGGTATTTTGTATAATACACGTGCAATGTACATATTGACCACCTAAGACTATAATTTTCGAGAGATAACAAATTACCACTTAGATTATTTGTGTAGCTTAGTACAATCTCAGAAAATGGTAATTTATTACTAATTGCGTATGAAAGTTAACAAGGAACTTACATAATTATTTTTTTATGGATGTTTGTTACTGCTAATCTCTTACGGCTGGGCCGATTTCTAATGTTACATTCATTTGCAAAAAAACGGGCACCCATTCAATTAACTATTTCAAATATTACTATTGGTTTGTTTAATAATTATAGGTAGTTTTACTTTCACAATTTTATAAATTAATAATCAAATGATCGTTTTTGTCAGTATTATCATAAAATTTTGATAAAATTTAGGGTTTTAATGCTAAAGTTCACTGGTAGTGTATGCTCCATAGTAGTGCATATGCTCGTAAAGTAAACGTTAACAAAGATTTTTCTTTGTTTTTTCTTTAATGAAGTAAAAGCAGATAAATGTTTAGTATCGAGTGTGACCCCCTCTAGTTGAAATCACAGCTTGAATTTGTCTGGGTATGCTAGCGAGGATATCCCGGATACTCGCTTGCGGAATATGTTCCCACTCCGCGGTAATCACATTCTTCAGCTCTCTGATGGTCTGCGGAGCCAGTTAAACTGATTTCACGCGTCGTTTCAGACGTCCCAGACATGCTCTACAGGATTGAGGTCGGGACTTAGAGCTGGCCAATCCAAACGACGAATGCCGACCTCTTGCACATACGCTTCCACATCGCCAGACCGGTGGGCGCGAGCGTTGTCGTCCATAAAAATTAAGTCTTCGCCTAAAGCGGCCAATGCGAGTTGTGCATTAGAACTTCCGTTATGTATCAATGTCCAGGCAGTGAGCCGTTTTCAATGAAGACTAACTCTGTACGATCCATTGAATTTATTCTTGCCCAAAATATAACAGAGCCCCCACCATAAGGTGTGATTTCTTCAAAACAAGCCTCTGCAAAGCGTTCTCCTCGTCTTCGTAGCACACACTGACGTCGATCTTCACCCAACAGAGATATCCTGGCCTCATCGGATAACAATACCCTATTCCAGTCTTTTTTCCTTTTCCAGACCACAATTTCGAGCAAACCTAAGCCCGGCAACACTCACGGAGTAACTTAGGACCGCAGGCCGGGCGATGACTGCATATATTGGCCGTGAGAGAATAATGTTAGAGGCATTATTAAGACAGTTTAACAGCAATAAATGAAGCTTCGACAATTAAGATTATGAAATAAATTCATAAAAATTGACTAAAAGTTAGAAAAGCCGATATTATCTTTTGGAACTTCGTACCAAAAATGTAGTATAAAAAGTGATTTTCTGTAAAAACGAGCATCAAACGAAAATTTTCATTTAGAATATACTGTTTTAAACACCACGGCATTTTTAAAACCCGCCAGTAACATGTACAAATGATTGAAATCATTTTGGTACCGTATTTTTTTAAAGAAGAATTAAAATCAAAACCGCCGGTTTTTTTTGCAAATGAGTAAGTATATAAGGAGTAACTTAGGCTGCTTCTATTATTTATTATACTAATGGAAACAGGGACTATAGTGGAACCGCGGTTCGCTAGTATGTACATAAATAAGTCCTTACTTGGTCTAGAACAGTCGACGCAAGTCCAGCCCACAAAAACAACAGTAAAGAAGCAAACTTTATAAAACATTACGAACACTCTCCCTTGCTTTGTTTTACAAAACAGTTTTCGTTTACAGATTTCAACGTCTATTGTTCTCAAAATCCAAATGGAATTTACTAATTCCACGTAAGTACTAATGATTTAAAAAGAGCATAATTTTATAGGCTGATATTATCACCGGCCCTGGGGTATTGGTAGAGTTTCTACTCTAGTACTTTCATGTACCAGGTGATGTAACAGGCGACTAAGGTACTAGACCTAATAGGCTTATAGGGTGGGGATGGACAGCAGCATTCCTGTTGCCCAGCGCGGCAATTATAGGCAAAATTTCCCGTTTTTAAAGAGACCTATGTCCAACAGTGGGCTTCCGATGGCTGATAATATGAACACTACGATTTATCGAAGAATCTTAAGGCGGGTCGGGTATGTGGATGTAATGCAATTATGTGGCGCCAGACTCAATTCACAACATGTTACGTCAAACAATCATATCACAGAACCTGCATCGCGCTTACAAAGTTTTCACAACTCTCCGAATATATACAAGAGTCCGCCACATAACTATCGTGGCACTAGCTGTTAAATTAACCGCCTGACTGCGGAAGATCTTCCTTGCTCGCAAAATATATAATAAAAGTAATTTACAGACATTTCGGCAAAGATATATTGTTACAAGATAGGCTTCCGAGGAAATTGAATTGAACATTCCTAATAAGGATGGAAGGAGGATTTTTTATTAGACCAGGTCAACAAACAAGCCTGCAGTCCTACTATTACTAACGGATATTACCAACTTGTGATTTAAGGTATTATATCACAATACACTGCCTCTCTCACCCTTCAAACCGAAATACAGCAATGCGAACACGGCTATTTGGCAGTAAAAATAGCTGACAGTAAGGTACCAATGCAGACTTCCTTTGTATAAATATATATTAATAATTACATAAACGCAGCACTGATGATGAATTTGTTTTAGTTAAATTAAAAAAAACTGGTAACACACCGGGTCCGTAAAACCCGCTTGGACCAAGGTAGAAATGGGTAGAGGCATCCCTTTTGCAAAATACCACTAAACTACCCAGCGACACAATATCAGCAAATTTACCCCCAAATATCTAATGTCTTGACGATACACGGGCATAAAGTCTTTTTTTAAATAATATAATTAAATACATCATGGATTGTAAAATATTTTCTATTTTAGATTTAGTCAAATCATTTGATAATATTATGTTGATCCGACAGACGTCATTCTGTCTTAACTCTATATTTATGTTTTTTATGAAAAAAATATTAAAACTATAAATTAAAATATAAACTTTCGTATCTTTCAAGTTGCATCAAACTGTATAAATCGGTTTAGTAGCATAAAAGTTCATCGTAAAAAGATTTAGCAAAACAATCCGTGATCGTCGAAATGACACTATCCATCCAAGCATTGACTGCTTGACTCGCAGTTGCGTATACCTGCCGCTGCTAACTTATGACTAATAAATAAATAATTGATAATGAAATCCTTTCATCTTAACTAATATTACATAAGAGAAATATATAATAAGCCAATTCAAATAATTCTTTCTACATTAAAAAGCTACATCTTCAAGTAGCATAGCATATTACATTTTAAGCTAAAAAGCTATTTACAGTTAACTAAATAAAAAAAATACTTTGACGCTTTAACCAAGGAGAATAGGGACAAATTTTTAATGTCTCTGTATATTATTTTATCAATATATTTATGGAATAAGAAATGTATGTAATCATCGAATAAAATAAAAATCAATTGTCTCTTCTCCATAGAAAGAAAAATGAAACATTTATTGACGTTACTAAAATAAAAAAAGAAAAAAATGTGCAATATACAGGCAAGAAACCATAATTAAAAAGAAAAATATATATTTATTAATCGGACCTGTAAGCTGTAAGACTTAAAAGAATGGAATAGAACATCATATCAGCCATAGGAAGGTCTGGGTTGGCTAAGCTTACTTTCCAACAAAATAGGATTTATACTTATAGATACTACGCTGATGCATGTTCCTTCCCACTCTGTTGTTCCCCGTCTGTTGGTTCCCGGTACCTTAAAACCTCTTACAACGCCTGATACCGAGTGAAGTACTATACCACTCCGCCGGTATACCGTGGTACTATCACAGGTAAATAAATAAAAAAAGAAAAATATTTATTAATTTCTTTAATAAGATATGTTTAACAAATTGTACACTTTAATTCTGAAACATTTTTGTCTAAAAAACTATCACAAATGCTTTCTTAAATAACAAGTTACAAATCTGCTGTTCTTCGTAATGCAACGATTTGGTTATGCAACGATTTGGTTTGGCATCGAAGTTGCATCAGACTCATTTATTTTATCAATACTATTAACATGCTTAACATGAGAAAATAAATAAATTAATGATTAAAATGCTTTGCATGCCTTGTAGGAATGTTCCTACAACAAAATATATTATTTTAAGTATGTAACCAGAGCTTTTCCTAAACTTTACTGTACAACTAACTCTAAAGCTAACAATAAAATAAATTTGTTAATTACAATGACAATATTTAATAGTTAGTTCGAAGCAGATCTCGATGACGAAAATATTAATACAAAAACAGTATGATTCAAAATTGATATCCTTGATTAATTAGTTGGAAATCAACAAATATTTTCCATATTATAAGTTTCATAGACTCAACTGAGTGGCTTTCAAGTATCATAAATATTATATAATAGATGATGAAGAATAAACGAACAAAAAATTTCTAAATATCATCTAACGTGAAGAAACGCAGGTGCTTTTCAACTCATTAATACGTGAAAAAAAATCTCTTTTTAAGGAATTATAAAAATTAATGTGAAGAGCAGGTGCATAAAGCTATTTCTTATATATAAAATGCACAAGAAATACATAGGTTGAATTCATTGAATTAACCATTATACACACTAATATGTTAAAATGACGCATTGACGTACATAATGTAGGTAACATCAATCGCATAGAATGGAAATCAAATGATGAAAGAGTATTTACTATATTGTTTCGTTGGACGACTTTAGTTTCAGTTGTGACGATCGGCCGTTATTAAGATGTGGACAACAGCTAATCGTGTCGTCCTAATTGTGGAAACCTACATATAATTATCCAAGCCTAACATTTAAAACTGCACAACTTTCTATAATCATCACATAGGGTAAAAACTCACTTAGTGCAAACTTTTTGTTACGATATGGCACGTGAAAACCAAAAATCAAGATGGCTTCCGCTTTTAAAATGGCTGACCAGCTGATCGCTTATTTACCTAAGTCCGACGTTCCTTAATTTTCACTATACAGAATTTATTTTGAAAATTTTTAATATATATAGGTATATATTACAAAGACTTATATTTCACATCAATCTTGAACAAAATCAGACAGCATTAGAAAGTCAATCTAAAATTGTGTAAATTAGTTGTAAGTACATAAAAGGATAGATCAACAGACACCATACTAGCAAAAAATACCAATGGGTTATGAAATTTTGAATTACAACTTGTGTACATATAAAAGACTTAAGTGCCTACACATAATTTAATTTAACGAATAAAACTACAATCAAACATTTGGACTGCTTAATGGCACATCTAGATACTAATAGGAAGTACTAATAGGTTTCTGCAAACGTTTATTTATTAATGTGTTGTATATATATCTTTAACACATTATAAACTATTCTTATATAAATGTTCCTCGTTATACTTTTATATTTATTTGTATGTATAAAGCATTGTTCCTATATGACATTAAAGTTAAATTCTGCAAATACGATATTTTAATAGAGAATTTACAGATGATGTAATCTACGTTGTACTGAACAATATCGATTATGACAATAAGAAAATTAAGTGGTAAAATAAAGATAGAAACATTTAAATTTACATACATGAGCTATAGTTACAAAAACCGACTGAGCTAAAGCAAAGCAATTAAAAAAAAACGATCTGATAATTATTAAAATTAGGCTTAACAAATTTGAGCGTGGCTCATTTAGTGTCTGGTTAATGGTTTTAACTTTTTTTACGTACTGACTAATTGTATATGTATATAACATTACAAATATTTGCTTCATATTTTATTTCCATGACTCATCATCCAGTGCTCCAATTGTTCACAGTAAATAAATTATAAGGCACATTTAATGAGTAAAATTAACAAAAAACCATGTTATATTTTGAAATAATCAAAACTATTTGGTACATTATTTGGCTTGTCTTTTTATATGATGTCAGGGATACTTCAATACTGCGAATGTAGCAATTGTTAATAAAGTAAAAAATTCTATTACAAAAGGTGAAATTTAGGTCTAGATCTTGCCGATAGACAAGCGCTACAGCTACGGGCACCTAATTGAATTCATCTTTCTTTTTTGCCTCGTTTAATATTATCTTTTACTTTTTTTTTCTTTTTTTAATTTGACTCAAGCTATTTCTATGTATTGTATTAACTTTTTTAATATCTTTTTTGTTTGGTCCACAAACGTTTATTTTCTTTCTTTCTAAATTAAAACCTTATTTAATGATGCTTCATACGCGTTATTGAAATATCCCTGTCCAGAGGCTGTTTGACAATAATCTTTTCATACGCTGTTTAATAAAAATCTATTTGTATAAAATAATTTAAAATATGCAATAGTAGTGTTGGTAAATATATTTTTTAAATATTACAAATATTTATCATAAATTATGCTTCTGTTTCGCGAGAGACGTACAATCTCCAAGAGTAAAGCTTTCTCTGTAATTATAGTAATTTGTGCTTTAAAAGCATCACGATAAAGTATAATCTTTTTTAATATAAAGGTGAGTAAGTTCAAAACTCGCTCACGCCGTATTAGGGATGGAAGCCTTCTTAAGGGTTTTCGTTCTACCGCAGAAGTAATCTTCGATCTCTTGAAGTGTCCTGCCTTTTGTCTCTGGTAGGAAGAAGTAGTAGAATACCGTTCCTGGAATTATACAAATGAGGTTAATATTGTAACACCACAATGTATTGGAAGACTACTGCTGGTGACATTTCTCCTCAAAATCAGTGTTTGCCTTTAATTTCCACCCTGGCTGGGTGTGGTGGCAATTGCAGGGAGTAGCATCGAGACGGGATACTGTTGCCTATTGCCTATGCCTTGGTTTGCACTTGAGCCGTTGTTTAGGATGGAAATACACCCATTTGTCGGTACAGTCGATCCTTACGGCACTCGCGTTAGTCTCGCTTTTCCATGCAATAATACGTAAGTAAGCGTCATTGACAGCGTTCTAGATGATAGTAAATAATTGCTTTTAGACATAACTTTGCAAAGTTTCTATAGAAATGGAGATTAAATTAATACGTAGCGAGTTACAACTATGTTTATAACTCAATTCTTACAAAATTTCATACCTGACTCCGAATTAAGTAGCTTAAGCCACTTGTGATACGAATATCAGACGACAGAGTAATTACAAATACAATACTTAAAATCCCGACATAAAACACAAATATTCATCATATAAATGTTATCCTGGTTATCCACGATAAATATTTATATGATACCCCAAGATCCCTGGCATATAAAATAGGATCACAAACATCTGCGCCATCGGGCCCGTCGATCTTTAAAATGTTAACGAAAAGAATGCTTAAACTTTCTTCGCTGTATTGTAAAAGTTGTAGTTTTAATTACCAGCAATAGACATGCAGCCATAGAGCCCAAACGTTCCGTAATCGTTCAGAACCCCCTTCAGTAGCGGGAAGGTTTTCACCACGGAGAACACCGACAGGTGAGCGACACATGTGGTCATACCTCCTATCACGCCACGAACCTGGAGATTTTCAGTAAATTATTTTTAATAACAATCAAATAATTGGTTTTGCAGCAAAGTTCAATATGATTACCTGTCTAGTCTGGTTTAGACTTGGAATGGACCAGACTAGACAGACAATTAAAAAACTGTTCACGGCTTTAAAACCGTTCTCAAGATTGACATCTTTCTTACCTGACGTGAGATATAATACATTATTTAATGAGATACCACTTTCCTGGTTTATCGCTTTTCCAATAAATGAAAACTAATAAAATCGCTAACATAGAAACACATGCAAAAATAGTGATTAGTATCCATTAAAGATTACCTGTGTAGGATAAACCTCGCCAATCATAACCCATGGCACGATGAGGTATCCAAGAGTGCAGGAGATGGTGAAAATAAAGATGCTGGCAACTGGAATCCACGAATGAGACGGAGGTATGTTGTTCTCCCGCCAGAAGTGTACGAAGTACATGTACACGGAGAGGGTTATCATTGTGAAGCCGCAACCAATCGCTGGACAGAGATATAATAATAATAAACATAAATGGAGATATAAACCGCATCTTCCAAGTTGGATTAAACTGTACACAATAAGCAAAAATTACTAAAATCGCTTCAGTAGTTTAGAAGTTTGTTCCAGAAAATCACCGGGGCACGTAATTTTTAGAAGTTATTCTCACCAGAAACAAAGGTAAGGGTTCGTCTGCCACATCGTCTGCAGAGTATACAGCCGACCACTGTGAAGATCAGCCTGATGACTCCCATGGATATCGTCAGCCAGTACTTGTCCAGCGCAGCGCCTGACGCCTGAAGAATATGCACATGCTTAGTGTTTGCCTTTTATATTTTATGCTGGCAATCTAGCTAGTCTACGCGATAATAAGCTTCCGAAGACGCTCGTATCATAACAGCGGTATCTTAATGACCTTCCCATAGAGTTTGATTAGAATGGCTATTATCAAAATAAAGTGTTCCCAAATTATTTTAATGGTTCCGGTTTGATGGGCCATCCATCCATATCACTAATGCGTGATACCGCAAGTATATCATTTATAGGCTGCGGTGGCGCTTACTATCATGTGGATGTATGCATGTTTATTGACCTGCGTTCAAGACGTGCCTTATTTCTTCTCACTCCTCACTCTTGTAAAGAGTAAAGTGATTACGTACACTTTATAACCTAACTTACAAAGGCACCACTTTTTTATCTTTAGCACTAGTACAGGTGTTGGACGTTAAATGGATGGACTGGGGTAAATAAAGTTCTCTATTTTGACATATTGCCCTACCTTCCTTAATATTGATCGGTCACACGTATCCTTCACCAATTATTGTCTAAAAATTTCTTCACTTTGGCCGACCCATGTACTTCAAAATAAAACTATCATTATCTATCAGATAGATTTAGATTTAGAAAAGCAACATTTATACAGTATGGTATAAAGCGTTCTAAGCAAGGACCAAAACTGCTTACCATTAAAAGGGTGTTTCATTGAATATTTCCGAGACTTGTTTCCAGAAATATCTATCAATTGTAACAGCCGTTGACTCCAACAATTTTACCACGCACCGAACCCAAAAACCCAATTGAGACCTTCCCTGAGCAAAAGTTTTTAAAAAAGAGCTAGCAATTGAAACCATTCAAACTCCCTGTATTTTTTCATTTATTCTTTGTGTGTATTTTTTTTTGTGTTGACTCTAGTAGAAATCAAGCAGTCAATCAGCAAGTTTAATTATTAGACTAAGCTATCGATAGCATTAAAATAAAGAAACATATCTTACAGTCCACGTGACAGTAAGATCACGGCAGCCTACAGATGCTCGTATCATCACGTTTGAATGATATCACATTATACAAACCGGAACATAACAAAGCCAACACTGCTTCAGCGGAAGAAATAAATGAGAGTGAGGTACCAATGCAGACGACATTTATGAAACAACAACTTTTTTTTTACAACATTTATGAACACTATCTCTACCTTAACAATATGCTTAATCATAACAAGGTGATTTCCTGTCCTTCATTCTAAGTACCCTTTTTTCATATCAGAAATTACAAAAACCTAAACGGAACATGAATATCTTAAAAGAAGTTACTTACTTCGAAGACCTCGACTGCGTAGAACGTGATGGTGTTGACCCCACACCATTGGTAGAGGAAGAAGTACAACGCGAGAATGCTGAACGGCTTCAGAGCAGACGGAGAAAGCAGAGCTTTGATCGTCTCACGGAAACCATGCAGCCTGGGAATAGAGTTCAAATTACAAACAACAAATTAGGAAATTGAGAACTATTTACCATCATCATCATTATATCAGCCATTGAAAGTCGACTTATGGACATAAGCCTCTCCAAGACGCACCTTTCGTGACGAGGATTCTGCTACTCATTCCCGCCTTGTGGTTTTGAGCTACATTGTATAGGATGTATAAATCGCCATCTGTCGGTTCTGATACCTTAGGCCTTATTACGACATCTAGTACATGGGGAGGTACTATTTTACTTTGCCGATATCTCACGGCTGAAAGAGGTAGAAACGAAGTAAAAATTCGCATTTTTCATGAAACCTTAACAGTAAGCATAACTAAGTTAACTTGCGTCCACTTTTTTAATGCGGTTCTGAATTAACTATGTTATACATGATTGTGCCGTGAGGTACTGGCAGGGTAGAATAGTACCAAGTGTCGTAATAGGCGACTAAAGTACCAGAACGGTATATCCACCTGAAACAGTGTAGTTCAACTGAAAAGGCGGGTATGGGCAGCAGCATCCCGCCGCGAAAACACGCTTGCCCAGCGCGGCTATTATGGTCAAAACTCCCCCTTTCTTGGGGAGGCTTGGGGAGACCTATGTCCAGCAGTGGGCTTCCAATTGCATATTGCCTTTATATTAAGCGTACCCTACGTAAATTTTTGACCTCTGTGCAAAAAATAATGTAGCAATTTTCATAAAAAACAACCTATTTTTTTCCGGAATCGAAAAATACGAAGAGACATTTTGCTCAGATAAATTTTGCAGGCACTTTTTGCCTGTATACATTCAGAATAGTGACTGACCGACCACGTAGTCTTTGCTTTATATCACATTCCAATAAAACTCCCATGCTAAGCTTGTCACATGCAAATAGTCATCAAAATCGACAGATAGCAGTATCCTTGTCACTAAAGCGCTTTGCGATTGCCAACACGCTTGCTTAAGAACTTTTCTGTAACATTGTTTCGTACTCTAATATACATTATTCATTATTCTTATAATAATGGACAACATTTCTCCATTTCTTGGGAAGGCCAATATCTAGCAGAGGATTTTTAAAGGCTGGTATGATAATAATGATTTTTATTTGTACGTTTCTACTAACTAAACGGATAGATATTGTCGTTTGTGACGTTCTATCTTAACTATAGGTTCATAATCAAAACAATATTGCGACTATAAATTGAGATACTGAGATATATCCTATTTCGCAAGTTGGATCAAACTGTACACAGTAAGCAACAATTAATTCAAATTGGTTCAGTAGTTTAGAAGTTCATTCAAGACTACCGTTAGTCTAGTCTAACGTTACCCTATCTTAACTATCATCATCATTATACCAGATATTCGAAGTCCACTGATGGACATAGACCTCCCCAAGGGAGGGGGAATTTTTTCATAATTGCCGCGCTGGGTAAGCGAGTTGGCAATCGCAGAGCGCAGCTTTCTCGACGGGGATGCTGCTGCCCATCTCGCCCTGTGCATTTGAGCTGTACTGTTCTGGGTGGATATACCGCCATCTGTCGGTTACGGTATCTTAGTCACCTCTTACTATTAGGTATTATGCTACTCTGCCGGTACCTCCCGGCTGACGGTAACGGTTTTAACTATATACCTATGTTTATAATAAAAAAAAATGCGATCATAAATTGAGATACACCCTATCTCGAAGATTCATATCAAACTGTACACAGCAAAAATAGATTCAAATTGGTTAAGAAGTTTTGAAGTTCATCCCAGACAAGCACTGTGACACGAAATCATTACTAAAGATTATATTACATATAGGTATAATCTTTAGTCATAATTTCGTGTCAAAGTGTTTGTTCAGAATAATTTGAATGGTATAAAATAAAAATAAAATAGCAGAATCCAAAGACGTACGGCTCAACATGGTTCTTTTCCTTAAAATTGACCATCCTCTGTATCTCCTCGTTGATGTTGCAGGTAGACCCTCTCAATTTGACCAGGGAACTCTCCGCCCTTTCTCTCTTATCCTGGGTGAGGAGGTAGTTGGGGGTCTCCGGTACTAGAAGCATACCCAAGAGAGAGAGGACCGGTACTGAGACACTGATGGCAGCCAGGATGTTCCATGTTGTTGCACTGCCGATTATGTACTGCAAGAGAAGAAAGAAAGAATTAAAATATATATACACTTAGTTAGAATCAGCGGAGTGTTGCTTTTGACGTGTAAGCTTCTACATCATCTTCATACCAGTCGTAAAAAATTCACTGTTGGACATAGGCCTCCCCAAGATAGAGGAATGTTGCCCATAATTGCCACGCTGGACACCCGTGGTGGCAATTGAACTGCGCTGTTCCACATGCATCGGACCGATAGATGGCGGTATATCCATAAAAAAAGAGATGTATCCGTCCCAAAGGTCCCTAGAATGCTTGCAGCATTTCCACGCTGCACCGCAAGCGAGATTCTCTGCATCAGAAAAGCCCCGGAGCGGTAGTCCAATCCCCGGTCCACTAAACGCCTTCCTAATTCTTTGATAAAGCAGTTTCTTTCTTTATTCCATACACCAGATGTCTCGATGGCAACTGCCTCGAAAAAATAATTAGCTGCCAATAAACTGTATGTTTCTTTTTTAAGCCTTATTTAATTATAAAAACATTTAAAAAAAACTACTTTTTCAACGGTTTTAAAATGCGGTTTATATAACTTCTAACATATCTACTCCGACGGTCCAATTACCTTGCAGCACACACTTTATATAAAATCACGTGACATCTATAATGCTAATACATATTATGCTGTGACATACTCTATGTACTTAGTGGCATGTTATTGTTTGCGGAACATGCGACAATCTAATTTTGTAATAAATAAACAATGTACCCATTCAATTATCGTTATCAACAAATAAACAGACCGTTTGCGCTTACCCGGAGTGATCACTTAACGATCACGACTCTCAAACAATTTTTTTTTATAGCCACGACCATATGACGTTTTGTAATATACTAGGTACATGTGAACAAACAAAAACTATGACACGGCATTGCGTTCAAGTTGTAACATTACGTAGTATTAGCAACATTTGTAATATATTATGTTTATGATATGAAAGATCGAGGAATATCGATGACTAATTTTTTGCTTATATGTATTAAATTAATTAATTAATTTTATGACAACCAATAAGACATTCACGTAACACTGATCATAACAATTGTGGAGGATACATTTCATACCGATGCCTTAGTCTGCCATGACGAGCAATATTTATAACAAATTACATATTATGGTTTAAAAAAATTATAAAAAAAGAATAAAAATCAATTAGTTACAAAGTAGTAAGTATTTCTACGCAGTAGTCCAAGTATTTATTCTTAAAAAAAACATTTTCAACGGCTTTTAAAAGCTTTACGTAATCGTCCTGAAGAGTGACAGATGTAATGTCAGAACGTGTGACGATAATGATATCTATTCCCTCAACAACTTCGAAATTTAAATTTATTATGACTCAATTCAGGTAAACTAATTTTATATATTAACCTTATGATGGCTACACAACCGTTATTCCAGTGGGATACACCGGAGGGATAGATGAGGCCATTCACTACTTAGGACGAAAGGACCTTAGAGGCCACGAGAATTGGGCGAAATTTTTGAGATCGGACGGAAGGCTGAACCACGACTATATTAGTTGTCGTTGGCAACAGTTAATAGTTGTTTACAAAAGAGAAGGACTTACGGAACCCGGCCGCACTAATGTAGTTTTCGATCGAGGAGCAAGTTCTGCACGCGTTTGCTAACGAAAACGCGCAGTATTCTCGTGGTATACTGCTCTACAAAATATTAAATATACAAAATGTTGTGTTTGCGACAGTGGAGTAAGAAAGGGGTCTATGCAAGAGTTTTTTTAAGAAGTTTTTTTGTCAAACGGGGTTGTTTAATAAAACCTTTGTCGACAAATAATTATAATAGTAAGGTCCTCGCAAATCCTATTAACATTGGAAGTGCGAAAGTGTATATGTTAGTTTATCATGCTTTGGTCAATATGTTGTTGACTTTTTTTAATTGTTAAGTACTTCATCATCATATCAGCCAAAAGACGTCCACTGCTGGACCTAGGCCTCCCCAAGTAATCTGCAATCTAATGGGATCGGTTGTCCAGCGTGATACTGCAGTTTTAGTCAGATCGCCTACGCTGCGCTTGCCGGTACGTGGTCTCCACTCCAGAACCTTACGACTCCATCGGCCATCGGTTCTGCGTACAAAATGCCCTGCCCACTGCCACTTCAACTTACTAATCCGCCGGGCAATGTCGGTAACTTTGGTTCTGTTACAGATCTCCTCATTCCTGATTCAATCGTACATTCAGGTGGCTAATAAGGCCAATGGCAGGAGACCATGTTTCGCTGCCATAGGTCATCGCTGGTAACACACATTGGTCGAAAACTTTCGACTTAAGGCACTGAGATATGTTGGACGAGAAGATGTTTTTATTAAGTACTTGGTCTTTGTTTTCATACATGAATCAGGAAAATAGCCAATGCTAATTTACATCTCATTAATAAAGGTGAAGCACATCGATTAATCGATAACTATAAACTAGAATTCATGTAGTTTTGTTTACAACCACAACATAGTGTCTAATTGATGCGTTATCGCATATTGCTATGTCGACTTGTGACCTTCGTTTGGAAATTGATTATAAATAGATAGAATAAATTTGCGTAAGGTAAACAAACAAGCAGCAAAATGTAATACGTAATATCCGCGTCGAATATGCTGGCAACGAAAATTTGAGCAATAGATTTTCTACGAGTACATGGTCTGCCAAAAGCAATACAGTTAATTTATTGTTCATCGTAATACATAGAACGATCAACATGCAATATGTTGTAATACATTGTAACGTTGCCTGTATTCGCAGAAACCTATCCAGGGTTTTCTAAAGGTTTCGGTACCCTGAATCATTTGCGGATTCACCTGGATTTAGGGTTCTTCCGAAGACGCAGACGAATATAAGATAGATAGAATAGATACAAGAATGGTCTGATGAAAATGAATGAAACTATTACAGATTGCACTATATATATGGTTTTTAATTGACAGCAAACAGTTTTATTAAAATTAGGTTCCAGCATAGGTCTGCAAGAAATCTCATATCAAAAATTGCTTATTACAACAAAGTCAAAATCAATAAAATTTATATTCTTTTTCCTAGGCAACAACTTAGATTATTTTATCTCATACCAGCATACCAGAATATACGGTCTCAAAAATACACCAATTGTCAGATTGACAAGAGTCATCATCCTCATCAGCATTACAGGCATTGAAAGTCCACTGCTAGACATCCCAAGAAAGGGAATTTAGGCCATAATTACCGCGCTGGGCATATATTTAAGTAGTACCTATATTTGTGATTCCAGTTATCTATTGTGTGTTACACGAGTGCTTTAAGCGACTTACCACGAAATCAGGTCAATGTATGAAATGTCGTGAGATTTATTATTATTATTTATATTAGTTTTTAAATAACATCCAAAAAAAACATTTTGAGAAAAAATATGACTAATCTAAATATACTTGCACGCACACAAGAACTTTGCAACTGCTCGCGAGATGACTGAAAAATTAAAATTTTCAGCCAGTCGACAAAAATAACGCGTCAAAAAAAATTGCACAATGACGTACTTCCACTTCGCATTGCTAACAAATATTGGCTAAATGTAACGCACTGATCACATGCTGTTATTTCATTATTCTGCCCGTCATGAGCAAGTCGTTATCACCAGCTCGTTACTCATCAGGGCACGTCACGGTATGTTCAAGGATTTCTTATTTCGAGCATTTTAAAATACCTCTATTTCAATTGTCTACAGCTTTGTGCCAGTATCTAGTAACCAATCACTGATTTCGTTTCCAACATAAAAGTGAGACTGTATTTATCTATTAAACTTTTTGCACATCTAAAATACAATGGATACATGACGGATAGGTCATGGACCATAGGTCCGAACAGAAAATAGATAAGGCGGTGCAATACACAAAGATAAATTATAAACATTAAATCGAAAATATAAAATGTTTAATAAAGTATTATTATTTAATGTGGAATTGTGTATTATTTAGTGTGAATTTACTATTATAAGAATAATATAATAAATACACATCACATCTCATATATCGACCTGACTCTGAGATAAGTAGTGCAAAAAGCACCTGTGTTAAGGACATCAGAAAACAGAGGAATCACAAATATAATATTTAAACACATATTTAACACCTGGAAAAACTCAAGTATTCACCATATAAATATTATTCCTCGGTGGGGTAAAAGAGTAATACATTCTTATTGACAACTAGCCCGCGACTTCGTCTAGTGTGTAGTATACCGTCACCTGTCAGTTCTGGTATCTTAGCCGCCTTTTACGACACCTGATACAGAGAGAGGTACCTATTCTACTCAGCCGGTACCACACGGCAATTTTTTTACATCGTTGTTTTTATATTCTCACCTGTATCAAGACTCCTGTAGACACACCCACTGACGCCAGAGCTCCAAGCATGCCTCGCAAGTGAGGCTGGGAAGCCTCAGCAGTGTAAACCCTTGCTGGAGCCCCCACCATACCCGAACCGAACCCAATCGACAGCCTTCCTGAAGTTAATAAAACAAGCTTTAGCTATAAAGTAAGATGGTTCCAAAGAAGTCTGACTGACGTTTCTAGTAATAATGATACAAATTCGTGTTACTTTATTGTCAATCCTCAGTCTTTTGTGCATGTTCATTTTTAAACATCCCTTTTTTTATAACAGGTCGACAAAAAAGCATACAGTCTGCGTAGTAATAAACCCGCTCGTAATATCACAAGGATATCACTAGCGCGTTGCTAACCTTATGCCCTAAAGATAGTATGTCATTACATTACCGAGTAATTTTACTGCCTATCTTACCTTCACTGCTATTTAACGGTAAAAGAAGGTGAGTGTTGTACCAATGCCGACGGTTTTTGTATTAGGTCTACCCCTGGTGAACGTCAATGATAACGATATAGTCCGATGTAAAGATATGAAGACTCTAGCCGAATAGCTAACAAAGTTATACCCACGAGTTACCTCTTTCTACTCCTTAACGTACCATCACTATCACATCAGCGGTATCATCGGAGATCGGTAGGCTTCAGCTTAACATACGCGTCCACAATATTTGAAACGGTAGAAATTCCGCTATCAGAAATACACCTTCTCGATATAGCATTATATATAGATTATTATGTATAATTGCCGCGCTGGGCAGGCGTGTTGGCAACCGCATAGCGTGGTTTCGTTTATCATCTCCTTCCTATTGTATTTGAGCTGCGCTGTTTCGGATGGATAAACCGCCATCTATTGGCTTCGATGCCTCAGTTACCTCATACGTCTGGTACAAAAAGAAGTACTTAATATTCTACTCCGCCGATAAACTAAGGCAGAGGAAGGTATGCCTATTGTATAAGCAGGTTTAATTGTAACGAAAAAGTGTCTATTTCTTTTTATACATTTAAAACAAAATATCCGCAAAGGAGTATTTCATACCGATATAGATCATCGGCACATTCTGAGCAGACGCGGTTAACACCCAGCCTATAATCAAAGGCACTTCGGTGATGATCAGTGTGAGTCTTCGACCGATGGCGTCCATCAGGTACCCGCTGAGGATGCATCCCATGGGAGTCCCGGCAGCACTTAGACTGGCTGGAAGAAAGACACTGGTATAATAGCAATACAATTCGAATTAAAACTCCTTTTCTAAAACTCTTATCAACTATGTAGATACGAGTTTTTGAAAGATTTCATAGTTTGAAAATTAAAATATCATTACGACACCATAGACAATAATTCTATCTATAGATCTATTAAAGATCTACATAGATACAGTTTCTTCAAGGATGAAAGTTAACAGTAAAAGGGATAAAAAGCTAAGAGGCAAGAAATTTAATTGCAGAAATTACCTGATTTAAACAAAGTGATTTGAAACAATTTTCATTATGAGAAATAAGAACTTTAAGTAACAAATTATTGAATTGTTAACATTAAGGCTTCGTTCACTATAAATCTTACGAGTTGGATCAGACTGTACACAATAAGCAAAAATTTATTATTTCATTAGAGAAGTGTATCCCGGACAAACTCCGTGACACAAAATCTTTATATTTATTTATTTATTTGTTTTTATTTATTTTTATTATATAAAATACAGTAGGAGAGTGAGTTTGTTGCGCTAATATTCCGATCCGATTTTCAATAATATTTCTATTTACATAGCCTATTTATCGAGAAAGGCTATGGCTGTATAATACACGCTATGACCAATGACCAAGGAGAAGTAGAACATTAATGATCTTGGATCTGTATTTCAAAATATCGCAGGCTCAACCATGGTCACAACTTGTATTGGATATATCAAAATATTTCATACCAATCCAGCTGGCTTGATTATCAGTGATGTGTATACTGGATGTGTTGCTTTTGAGCTGCGGTAGAGCTGTAGCCGAGAAACCGAAAGCCATGCCAGTGTTGATGGTGCCCAAGTTGACGATAAAGGCCACCAGGACTTGCCTGAAGGCCTTTCCTCGGCCGGCCTTGCTTGGGTCCGTGGGTTTCGTTGGTACGGGGGTCTTGATGATCACCGGCTTGATGCCGTTCGTGATGAACGGTGATGAGTCATCTCTGGAAAGATGTAAGGAAGAAGTTAATGTCGTTCATTATAGAATAATAGCATTTTTTTATATCGATTTTATAGAAAATTATCAAAAACCGTACCAAATATAAGCTCAATATGTTTTAAATAATTACCATTCTTATCAAATCCAGTTCCAACCATAACAGTTGAAATGACACGGTTGTAAGAAAATTAAATTGAAAATAAGAAAAGGTTAGTGAAGGTAAAAAAAATAAAAAATAAACCTTCGCAAATCCAATACTCCTCGAATTAAAATCAATTTCAACCTTCACGTACTTGACATAGAATTACAAACGCCCAAATGCCTAATTTGTAGTCAGCACATCTAGGCTTCACCTAGGCATTGAAAATTTTACTGCATACATGTATCTATTGATTTTCCTTTAGCCTTCACATAGAACGTATAATTCACTAAGTTTACGAGTGTTTAGTTAAATTATGAATTCCGCTAATTATGATAATGGCACCCGTTATCCCCGATATCGCCGTTATGAGCGCGGCCTCCGCATAACGGTGTTAGGGTTATCGTTACACGATGATAACAAGGCCGACTTGAACTCGGGACATAAATGTGACCTTTGCCCTTCGATGCGAGCAATTCATATTCTTTTATTTAATTTACTATCTTATCACTCTGTGCTAAAAATGTAAATGTTATCTTTATTAAGTCATTTTTATCATCATCATCACCTAGATGTGCGGTACGGGTGAATATACCGCCATCTGTAGGTTCTGGTACCTCAATCATCTCTTACGACACCTGGTACAGAGGGAGGTACTATTCTCATAGTTTAGTTGTATGCAAATTGTATTTATTGATTATTTTTCTAGCAAAGTATTTCTATTTCTACCTCACGGTTCATTAGCATGCAAGTAAAAATTACAGAGATGAGTTCAATCGGGTTTTTTGAATGAATACTTTCTGTATCTAATCTAAGATTGTATTGATATTTAATAATGGTATCACAAATAGAAATAGCACAAATTGTAAGTAAACCTTTCTATTAGTCCAAAATTTGAATCTTAAGTATGTTTATATTTTATTGCAGTGGTGTACTGGCACTGTAGAACAGTTTATTTATCTAAAGAAGTTAAGTAAAGAAAATTTACTTATAAAAAATATTTAGGTACCGCGCAATGAAATTTTATTATTTACCTTTTTTCTCCTTTTTCGCTAACGTTGACTGCTCAATGCCACTAGACATTAAGTCCACCATATAAACATTGTTTTATATTTAAGTTAAATGTAAATGAAAATCCTGCTATAAATATTTTTATCTATAGACAATCCAACTTGATCCAGATATCAACAAAAAAACCAAAAGCTTTTTATTTGACAGTGACCCGCGGTTTCACTTGTGTTCGCTTTCGCGTAAAAACATTCCGGTAATATATTTTTTTATTTAAAAATAATGTATCATGGTGATTGGCCTGTTAGAACTTCTAAACTATTGAATAATCATAATCAATTTCTTGCTTTCTGTGCACAGTTTGATCCACTTGAGAGACACTATAGTGTCTCATCCATTTATAGTCGCAATATATATTTTTATATAATAAACATATAACTTTAGTTAAGACATGACAACGTCTGTCTGTTATATAATTTACTGATAATGATGCTTTCTATTAATGAAAAATTGTTCGAAATCGGTTCAGTAGTTTTTTGATTTATTAGTTACAAACAAACAAATTATTAACAGGGATTTGTAAACATAATACAACCAATTGTATGTAGTGAATGAATTCCCAAAACTGGTTCTGTTTGTTGGTATTGTTTTTGAGCTTATTCGTTGCAAACCAAAAAACAAATCTTTTCTATTTACAATATTAACTAACAGTGCCCCGCGGTGTTAATCGCGTTAAATTGTCAATTTTTTACACTAACTTTGCACCCCCTTTTACCCCTTTTAGGTAAATTTTTGAAAATACTTTCCTAGTACTCCCCTTTTGAAATTTTATAAAAGGAAACTTTGTGCAAAATTTAATGTTTTAACCCTTATAGTTTAGGCCCTGCGTTGATATGTCTGCCAGTCAAACAGTCAGCATCTCCTTTTATATATATACATATATAGATAGATAGACACATACATACGATAAGAAAGATATTTAAATATATGTATAATGGACAATTTGACTTTTTACTTTGCATAATAACTTCACGTTATGTTTGCTTTAATGAGCTAATTATTTCTAGACATTTCAGATATTCTATTTCAATCAACACCCGCAGAATAGCGACCTCGTTCAGGTTGTTAGCAATTGATAAAAAGCCGTACTATATAATTATCACCATCATACCAGCCATTGCAAGGCCACTGTTGGACATAGGCCTCCCCAAGATGGGGTAATTTTGCCTATAATTGCCGCGCTGGGTAAGTGTAGGGCAATCGCAGAGCGCAGCTTTCGCGACGGGGATGCTGCTGCCCATCCCCACCCTGTGCATTTGAGCTGCACTGTTCCGGGTGGATATACCGCCATCTGTCTGTTCTAGTACCTCAGTCGCGTTGACGTGGGAGGTACTATTCTACTCTGCCGGTACTTCACTAGTCATATTATGATATAATTATAATAACGAATTTCCATTAAAGAGCTGGTTAATTTTATGTGCTGTATGGCAAAGCACATCAATTCCTAACATATAAATTCAAGTTTCTTGTTATTTAATAATAATAAATGATTTAATTTACTAAACGTTGCAGAACTTCCAACTCTTAGAGTTTGACGAATCCATATAGTTAAATTTCGCATGAGTATTTAAAACTCTAACCAAGAGCGTTACGTTTTTGATCCTAGGAACGATACGTTGAACATAATATTAAAACCAATCTACCAGTTAATCAATTATTTGTAACGCCAAATAAACTGCGTCAGTTTACCTTCATATTGAATAAACATTAGCCCAAAATATCTTTTGCATATCTCTACTATATTAAAAATAGATTACTGATCCGTCAAAAATCCTCCGTTTCCCTTATACCACTTTGGTGGGTTGCCAGTTCACGAACATTGCTTGCACACGTGCCGCTATATAATAAACAATTCATAATCGTGATAGTGATGTTGTGATCATTACGCAACGAGTCGACGACCTGCCCAGCCGATAAAAGTATCTAATGACATCACTAACGACGTTACTATCGATTGTGTTTATTCAAAATCAATAGATTATATTTAGATACAACTTAGTGTTTGGTAAATGAGAATATTGTTGTATTAGAGGTAAATCTTACAAAGGTCATTTGCTTTCATCTTTTTCTATATCCGAATGATACTCGCATTGCTATGCTCCGACATGATATGTGATAGAGGTAATTAAATTACCAGGTAATATTAACGATGTCTCAGGAGCGTCTATAAGCTACGCTTACCAACACTTCAAGTTCCGTTCAGTCGTGGTACGTCGTATACTGAGTGCTTTAAATGAAGAAAAATCGTTACCAGCACAAAAAATACTTAGGTATACATATTCATATACATAATGCTTGATGAAAACCAACACAAAAGGCGATACATTTTACGGCAAACATTACATGCTATCCACCCTGCTGTTTAGGTTAACGACGACGATAAAAAAGGCATATAACAATTTGGGAAAACAATTGGCAGAAAGAGGTGTGATCGTATTAGTTTGTACTAAAACTTGTGTATTGTTGCGGGGTACCGGCAAAATAGAATTGTACTTCTCCAGTACCTATCAGGCATTGAACAAGTACAAAACTTCGTGGTTTAAATGCGCAAGGATGGGCAGCAGCATTTTCATCCCAAAACGCCGTTCTTTGATTGCAACCGCGTCGAGCCAGCGAAGAAATAAAAGGCAGCATTCCCCTACTTGGGGAGGTCTATGTTCTACACTGGTCGTTCTACAGTTGCTCTGATGAAGGCTTGTATGAGTACTTCACGACTCACTTAACTATCGTCATTTAATGTCAATGTCACGTGGGAGAATACGTAGGCTTGTCCAGCGCGTATTTGTTAAAACAATACAAACTTGTTAGCATCATTATCTCAACTGATGAACGTAGGTCTACGCAAGTATGGTTGAAGAGCCAGACCTTTTAACTCGTCCAATTGGCTTCTGGCCAAAATTGCTACATCAGGCATACAGTCAGACAGTGTTGAGAGTCGAAAAGCTGGGTTTCTCGACGAAGGCGCTGCTGCCCATCCGCGCTATATTGCATTTGAGCTACAGAGATATAAACTGCTCAATTTTCCTCTTGACTTCTTCTTAACTTTCTTCTTTGCTTTCTTAATTTTCGCAAAGAGCGACATACTATTCTATTGGGCTGCTACCACACGGTATAATCAATTGTGTGTCTGTTCATGCAAGGATTTTTAGTAATCGGATACTAGATTTTAAATTAAGGAAAAGTTTCTATTAACCTAGGTTTCAAAGCCTGTACCAATAACCTTAAAAACCACTTTGTAATCAAGTAACGAAAGGTCAATTTGAAGGTATTAACATAACCCAAACGGTTAGAGATGCATTTAATTTATTTTCTAAGGTCTTAAATAAAAAGTTCAGGGATAGAAAACTATTTAGCATAGTATACTCACAAGTCATATTTACAAAGAAAGTCAATACTTTCAAGAAGGCTTTTAGAAATGTAAGTTTGCTCGTTACCTATTCACGCTTTATCTACTCTACCAATCTTCTGAAAATGTTTCATACATATAGTTAGGAGGACGGAGAAGGACTGCTTCCTCTTTATCGCGATAAAACTTATTATTTCAGTGGAACTAACGACAAACGTCAATTTTAGTACTACAAAATATCAATAGATGGCGGTGATCAATTGAAATATACACTATCGATTAAAAGCTAAAAGCCTATCTAATCGGAATATTTTAACTTTTCAATCTCAACGAACCTATAGATTTTAAATAGATTTTGTTTGTTACGTCTTCACGGTTGATCTACTCAAGGTAAATTTAATTTCTGTCTACAAAAGCTATAAAAATCCAGCTATACTATATATACTCGTAGTATTAAATATGTTTACACATTCTTAACATTTTCAATACAAACATTAATGGTCTCTGTAATAAATACGAAGAAATTTAAGTACATTTGTATTTTTTCATGCGGCTTAGGTTTGCTCTCAGGGTTAAAGTTACCTTCATCGACTGTAACTGGATAATAAGCAATATGGCAGGGATCTCACTCTGACTCTGGGAAATCACTGCGGGAGGCTTTTGACTGATCTGATGATATAAATATATATATATATAAATGCTAAATAAGAAATATATATATATATATAAATGGTATGGTGATACAAATATAATATACAATGATACAACCATTAGTACACTAAATAAATATGTTAACGATAGAACGTCTATTCGAACAGTAATGTTGAAATCTACAGAGTCCACATCAAAGGAAGGGAAGCGCCGATCTCTCCCGAACTGGTTACTCCAATTAGTTAATAGCTGCGTACCAAAATGAAGACAGAAACTGGATCGCTTCGAAAACTAACGTAATATCGTTTCTCATTTTTCATTCCAAGTTTCTAAACTAAACAATCTTTCATATTATTAAGTGACTATGTTTTGCAGGAATTCATTTTTCTTGATTATTTACTCGTATGTATGATACTAAACATACAACACGTCTGTGCCCCATTGGGATAGACAGAGACTATGGAAATCCACTTGTTACGATCTTGGCATACCTCTCTTGCTTCCTTTACTTGGATGAGTCTTTTTATACACACTCGTTTATTCTTGATACTTCTGACCACCTGGCCTTTCTTTATTACCTCTTCTACCTGTTTATGGTATGTTCGCCTAGGTCGTCCTATACCAACTCTTCCATTCACTTTGTTCAGTCATTCTACTTTTATCGATTCTTTCGACACACCTAATCTATCTCAACATTCCTTTCTTCATTATTATGACAATATCATATTCTACACCACATCGATCTCTTATCATACTATCCTTTAATCTACCATTTGAGTTATAGCTAATGAGGTAATTAAGTTCTTGATATAAATGACCAAACTACATTCCTAGATTTTATTATCATCGTCACTTGGTATCGGCCAAAGACAATTTTTTTAAACAGAGTATTGCGAAATGATTAAATTTGTCATCGAATTTGCATCCACGTTAAAGATATTATTAATACCGTGTGTAATTTATATATTTTTAAGAGGAGGCCTATGTCCAACAGTGGACATCCAGTGATATGATGATGAATTTATATATTTCTATCATACTGAAATGTCATGTTTACTGTTCTGGATTTTTAGCACTAATAAGGGATAATTTTAATGCATACATCGGAACGTATATAATAATTATTGTTATTAGTACCAACAGCACAATGGCAACATTTTGTAAATCAGCCTTACTCTAAACATAAATCACTACATAATAGTTTCAGTCAACCAAATTAAATGGAAATCATTAAAAAAACTAGTGTTTTAACGGCTCTGAATCGCGGTTTATTACACGTTTTAAATTTGTCGTCCGACGTTACGGTTGTCGCGAGGCGTTTTAAAGAATAATTATATTAAAATAAAAATAATCAATAAAGAAAAATAAGAAAAATAATTGCTATTATATAGTGGTCATACAAATGCATGACTCTGTTAAAACAATTTTTAATTCGTTTGTAAATAACATAAAATTATGTAACATAGATTCTTTCTATTCATTTCTAAGTCGTCACCATCGAAACGATTTCAAATCGCACGTGATCATAGCTAACGTATTCAGCACACTAGGACATAATTTGCAATATATATGATAATGAAGATGTTATTAATCGGTTTAACATGTGCAATATGTTAAACAGCAACTAAACTAGCCCCGCAGTTCAACTCGCGTTAAGTTGTAGAACAAACCTGTTTTATCCTCTAAGAGGGTAAATTTTTAAAATCCTTTGTATTAACGAAGGGGACATTATAAAAGAAACCCATGTGCAAAATTTCAAAGTTTCCAACCTTCATATTTTAGGCCCTGCGTTGATATGCCAGTCAGCTTCACCTATCATCTAATTTACAATCATCAACATTCTTTATCAAACATCTGATCTACATTAAAATTAATACGATATTAAAATTTTCACATAGACATTAATACAGCATACAATTTATCATCAGCATCAAACCAGCTATTAAAAGTCCACTGTTGGACAAAAGCCTCCCCAAGAAAGGGGGTATGTCGCCCATAATTGCCGCACTACTTTATATTTAGTAATAACTAATTTTTAAGTTGCCGTGAGGTACCGGCAGAATAGAATAGTACGTCCCTGTACCAGGTGTCGTAAAAGGCGACTAAGGTATCAGAACCGACAGATGGCGGTATATCCATCCGAAACAATGCAGCTCAAATCCACAGGGCGGGGATGGGGAGCAGCATCCCCGTCGCGAAAGCTGCGCTCTGCGTTTACCAACACGCTTGCCCAGCGCGACAATTATGGGCATAATTCCCTCTTTTTTAGAGAGGCCTATGTCCAGCCGTGGACTTGCAATGGCTGGTATGATGAAAGAATGATGATTATTTTTTTTAATAACATATTGAAATGATTGGATGAAACTATTTGTTTTATAGAAAAAGAAATTAAAATTGTCACTGGTCAATAAAATTAGGGTATTCAGTATTATGACAATATATAACTATTTTTACTGTGGGATACCGGAACTGGTATATCATCGGATGATCACGGTATATCTATCCAAAACATTGTGGTTTAAATGAAACAGGGTAAGTATGGACAGCAGCATATCGCTCTGCGTTTGCCCTCTAAGCCCATCGAGACAATCATAGGCAAAATTCTTTTCATAAGAATGCAGTTAATCTAAACCTTAATCCAGCAGTGGACGTTCGAAGGTGATGATGATGATAATTTCTTTTCACCAGAGTCGATTCTAAAGCCCACAAGCGAAATACGTCACAAGTAACAAGAACCAACTAGAAGCAACCAAACACATTGCAACAGGATTGAGGAGGACCAACCCAAGTCGTAGACACGACAAAGTTCAACCCAACCAGAACCAACAACCTAAAACCCAGGCAAAGAACTTACGTCACAGAACCATAGTCACTGTATCGGTGGGTTTTCAGTCCTGTGGTAGACTCAGCCATCGCTGTAGACCTGGTGTCAGGTACATTCCACATAAATACACAGCATAAATGTGTTCTGATTAACCTCTTAGACTGACCAGTCATTTTCGGAATAAAGTTTTAAGGGGTATAATTTACTAACAATTAGGATGAAGATACATACTATGTAGAGCATAATATTTTATATAAAAAGAAAAAATTATCATCATCTAAGGTACCAGAACCGACAGATGGCGATAAATATTCCTGACACAGATGACATTAAATGCATGGTGTGGGGATGGGCAGCAGATAACAGCAGCATGCCCACCGCGAAAACTGCGCTTTTTGATAGTCAATATGCTTGCCCAGCGCGGCAATTATAGGCAAAATTCCCCCTTTGTTGGGAAGGCCTATGTCCAGCAGTGGACTTTCAATGACTGTAATGATGAAAAACGATTGCATTTCATAACACACTGACTTATAATAGTTGAAAAAATATATATATATATTTGTATATCACACTCAGCAGGCAGTTGAACATACTTCGTCATCAAGATTGCTTATAATCATAGTGGTCCAATGTCCTAGATTTAACTTTCATGCTATTTCCTTAGCCTTTAACGGGTTTAAAGAAAGCTAAACGTCTAAATAAACGCCACGAATATTTGAATAAATAGATAAATATTCAAATTTATTTCTGGTTTACTTCAATACGGAAACCTGATAAAAACCAATCAATGCTAAGCAGCCTTATTTCTCTTTTAAAAAATACATGTGTGTAATTCATTAAAGTTTTTAATCATAATTTAATAATGTAAGTGTTGCCAGAATCTTAGCTGCTAATATATCTCGAATTATCGAAGACATGCGAAAACATTCGAACTTCCCCTGGTAATCAGCTGCTCACTGATTAAGACGGCAAGTAAAACACCGCAAACTAAGTGTACAGTGTCAACTGTATGACTTAACACGTCATTTAATATATATAAAATATGCTGGTATCCGTTCACTGTAAGCAAAGAATCGAGCGGGCATTTCTTCTACTACAATCCTTACTAATATTATAATCTCTACTATAATTATAAACGGGAAAGTTTGTATGTATTAATGTATGTTTGTTGCTCTTTCACGACGAAACGGCAGATCTGTATGAAATTTAGCACAAATATTGTTGATAATCTGGAATAACACATAGATTTCTTTTTACTCTGAACAAACGATACAGTGGGATAGACCTGGCTTCTTACGTTTGTCTATGAAAGTAGCACGACTTTTTGCGTAGTTTAGCTGTCAGGGAGAAAAAAATACTTCCTAAGGGATACGACAAAGGCCTCGCGGATAAATTCATTAATGGAAAGTTAGTCATTAAATAAGCTACTGCTAGACTAGACAGAAGCCACACTAAAATATTTCCAACAAGACTGGGTGTGTGAGGATTTTTTTTTTATTAGATTGTGTCCACAATCAAGCATATTGCGTATATGTTTCAAGGATATCACTAGCATTTACCAACCTTTTGACTTGAGGACACTATGTCACATTGCCCTGTCATTTCACTAGCTCTCTCTCCCTTCAAACCAGAACACAGCAATACGAACACTGCTATTTGACGGGTCCAATGTCGCAGATAGTAGTAATCCTATCTTGTGCGCTAAATGTTCGATTCCCATCGAGAGCAAATATTAATATGATATTTGTATTTGTTCTGTGTCTGGGTGTACATATATTTATATATGTATTTAAGTAATATATTTGTGATTCCTCTGTTGTCTGATGTCCGTATCACAAGTGCTTTAAGCGACTTATTTCGGAGTCAGATCATTGTATGAAATGTAGTGTAAATTTATATATTTAACACTAAGACACAGAACAAATACAAAATATCCATTGTATAAAAATAGTTGCGTAAGTGCAGAATAAATTAATAGTCGAGTTTTCAAACTACATTGTTATAAATATAAATTGCTAATAATGTAACATCCCAAGGAAGCACCACCAATGCCCAAGAACAACGACACGAGGCAAATAATTGGTTTGGTCGACAAATGATCGGTTCTACAAACAACTACATGTTCCACAACAGGCCGATTTGTAACGTATACACGTCTATAAATAACAATTTATTTATGATAATGTAAAAAAAGTAGCCCACGTACATTACTTCAGTAGTCTGTTTGCGAAATTGAATCAATCCATTTTTTACATTTATGCATTCACTACTAATAAAAAAATACTAATATGAAACCAGTTTAACGCCGTGAAGGTTCGTTATATATTTTCAACAACGTCATCGACTAATCTTCTTATTGTTATTTAAAATTATAAAAACAATATTTTTAGAATATTATCATACCAGCCATTAGAAGTCTTACTGCTGGACATAAGCTTCTCCAAGAATGAAGGTTTTTTGCCCATAATTGCCGCGCTGGGCAAGCGTGTTGGCAATCGCAGAGCTAAACTATAGCGACGGGAATGCTGCTCCAGCGGCACTGTTTCGGATGGATATACCGCCATCTGGCGGTTCTGGTACCTTAGTCACCTCTTACGACACCTAGGCAGTGTGAGGTACTATTCTATTCTGCCGGTACCCCACGGCATTATATTTTTAGGTGCTTGGACAATATTAACTGTCTTATTCTAAATTATGTCATGTATGTGGTGGAAAACTGATGCCAACATCAGCAATACCAGATTAACAGATACCATTAGCAAAATAAAAATTTAGTGAGGTTCTATTTTTTTATTTTATGAAATAAGCGAACAAACATACGGTTCGCTTGATAATAAAGGTGACTGTAGCCTAGACACACTTGTGTTATCACAAAGATATCACTAGCGTATCGCCATCCTTGTAGAAGATTGTTGTGAAGATGTCACCCATATAATAATACCCACACCCAATAATTTCATTGCCTCTCTCACCCTTTGAACCAGAACACACCAATGCAAACACTGCTGATTGACAGAAAAACATAAGTGGGAGTGAGTGAGCACCAATGCAGACGACGGTTGTAATAGGTCTACCTCCAGTGGCAAGAAGCTTCAAATCCTGATTACATCTTTATCAATCTTGAAAACCTACTCTGTACTGTACTTGCCGTGTGCGTTCTCCATTCGTTAGCTTCGAGGCTCGATGGCCAACAGTTTTGCTATGTATCCTTTAGTTTGCTAAGTCACGGTCAATGTATAATTAACTATTTTTTAAAAGAATAACCGGATTAAGTTGGTTCGCGTGATGTCAATACGCGGCATGATTTATTGCTTGCCAAGTAAATACAGCACAGTAAACAAAACACTCTCTGGCAAGGCTATTGATATGGGGTGCAGAGAGATTGCCGTTATTGGAATTACGAATATATTAGCATTTAACTTATGATTTTCGCCTCTCTGATGCTCTGCAATGTGGCAGGAATGAACGCCATACCTGCCACATTGCAGGGCAACATCATCATCATCAGTCATATCACGTCCACTGTTGGACCTACTAAAGAAAGAGGGAAAGTTACCCATAATTACCGCATTTGGCAAGCGTGGTGGCAATCGCTGAACGTAATTTTGCGACGCGAATGCTGCTGCCTATTCCTGCCCTGTGTATTTGAGCTATATTGATCTGGATGGGTAAATCGCCATCTGTTGGTTTCGGTACTTCAGTCGCCTCTTACGTGACCTGATACAAATGGAAGTACTATTCTACTCTGTCGGTCAGCAACAGGATGTATTCCAATTGAGGTATCAAATTTTCATAAACATAATGAGTTATCATTATGATAGATCGGAAAAATTTAATGTAAAAATAATGATTATAATGATAAATTATTCAATGAACCTTATGCTGTTATTCATATTTAAACTACCTAACCAGGTAAGGTACCTCAACAAAGGTAAGTCAGAAGCAGAGCATGTTTGATGGGGAACCTACTGTCTCCACCATTTTATTTACGTACGCCGTTTCGGATGGATATACCGCCATCTGTCGGTTCCGGTACCTCAGTCGTTGCTTACGAAATTCGATAAACAGGACGACGGGTACGCCAGAGTGAGAGCTTCTGTAGCAAGTTGTTAATTTTTAGTAATAAATCGAATAGACAGTTTAATTTATAAGTTTAATTAATAATAAATAGATTACGCCCATAAATATGATAAGTAACGTTACAAATATTCTACGCAAAACGATTACTGGCATGTCTGCAGTTTCCTTATCTGTGCTATTGTGCACTAACCACTATTAGAGCCCAACTGTACAAGTATTTATTCTCATACAGGTTTATTTGTACAGAAAAAGTGTTATTTCCGTTTGTTTGTCCTTGGTGATCGCTCGGTTCACGGCGGACGCGGGCACCGGGAAAAACATATCGCTTTCATTACGTCTAAAACATATGTACATTGGTTTGTATTGTTCTAACAGATTACAGTGGACATTAACAAAGAATAAAGACTTTAATAAGTACTTATTCTAATTTTGAACACGTTCAGATCTACGGTTTTGTATGGAGGAGCCCGTAGTTTCCAGTCTAATTTATCATGGGTATTTTTTAACAGAAATATGCCTTCTTTAAGTGTAATTTTGGTGAATTTGCTTTTTGTAGTATCGCGACCCTTTAGCGTGAATATAGCGCCATCTCTCTGTTCTAGTACCTCAGGCACCTCTAACCTGGTACAGATGAAAAAACTACTCTAATCTGCCGATACCCGGCGGCATCCGACCGAACATCTGTCAAAGAGGAGCCATGGATATTTTTAATTGATTAACTTCCATTAGACCATAGAATAAAAAGGTAACATTAAACGCAAAAAGACCTAATTATTTTTAGAATAAAACAACTTAATGATATTATCATCTTATGGAGTCAACGAGCGTAAAGAAATGCTTGCGTTACTATATAAATTTATTTTTAAAACCTTTTGACCTCCGTAGTATATTTGGAACGGACAATGAACCTAAAGTATAAAGTGAATTATAGAAAATGTTATAGGACATATAATTATAGGACATTTGTGTTATAACGTAGCTAATAATAAATTATGCTGAGAAATGCACCGGTCGCGTACAATTTGTATTACAAAAAACAGTGTAATATCTAATATCCAAACTAATAACATAAATTCCTAAGTTTGTTTGTCTATTTATGTTTCTTTCTTTTTTACGAATGATAATGCAATTTTATAGAGGAAGGAATATCCTGGCCGTAGTGAAAAATATATTTAATTGTAACATTATTTAAAATCTCTATATTGTCAATAGTATTAGCAAGTTTTTATATTCAATACGGTGTAATGAGGATAAAAATATATAATTGTAGGTTATCCCAAAGAGATAGTCGTATGCCATTGTGAGCCTGTTTAGGTGTATATTATTTTGATCTATCTAGTCGGGTTAAGCCAGCGTATGCAATTTAGCAGCAAAACAATGTGTTTATACCTTATATTATACATTTAAACTTTTCTCTAAATCACTCTATCTATTGAAAACCTTATCAAAATCCGGTTCGTTGTTTTACAGATTTAAACATACTATTTTTGTACCATGTGTTTTATACTATGTGGTGATGTTATACATGTGTAATTTTTTAATGCCATGAGGCACCGGCATAGTAGAAAAGTACCTGCCACTGCACCAGGTGTCGTAAGAGGCACTAAGGTACTAGAACCGACAGATGGCATTACATCTTTCCGGAACAAGGCAGCTCAAATGCACAGGGCGAAGATGGGCAGCAGAATCCCGTCGCGGAGCTGCGCTCTGCGATAGCCAATACAATACGCTTACCCAGCGCGGCAATTATGAACAAAAAATCTCCTTTCTTGAAGAGGCCTATGCCCAGTAGTGGACTTTTAATGGCTGGTATGATGATGAATTTGTAATGTATTTTGTATAAGAACGCTTTATGCACTTCTTCTCCACATTAACTTCAACTTTGGCAAATTTGAGCAAAACTTTTATTTAGTTATATGTATAGTTTATACATAAATAAATATTCAGAAATCAAATTTAGTTCAACTGTGGAAAAACAATTAACTTAACTAAAAAGTAGAATAACATCGATAATTTGAAATCATTAGAATATAAATAAGCTGATAATATTTAAAAATGCATAGACGAAATGTTTTAAAAATGTAGGGAGGTGCCAAAGACAAAAAAATAAAACATTTTCAGCAGCGTTTAACAAGGTCACTTGATAGAGACACTGAAAAACTCATTAACTGTAAGCGAAAATTACCCAAACTCTAGAAGTAATTAACATTTTTTAGCAGTAGTGCCGGTAGACTAGAATAGTACCTCCCCTGTACCAGGTGTCGTAAGAGGCAAGTAAGATAAAAGTCCAACAGTGGACTTCCAATGCCTGATATGACGATAATGAATGATTAATTAAATACGACTTCGAAAGAAATATCGTTTACTTTATGATAGCACCTAAAATTATTACTTTTCAATGTGCCAGTTCTTGTCAAAGGCTGGGTGAAAAAGATCAGCACCATCTAACACTCATGTTCCGGTTGGCAAATATAGATAAAGAAGAAAAAGGGTCATTCCCTTTTCTGTGGATATATGATGTTTGTGGATTTACCGCCTTCAACACAACACACTACTACAACACTTGGTATAGAGGGCAGCACTATTCTATTCAGACGATACAGCTCAAAAAAGTTTCTGTTATTCTCTTTTTAACACATAGAGTAAAGTTTACACTGCGAATTCCTCGCGGCAATCTAACGTCCCGTTCTAATCACATATATATATACGGATTCATAGTTATAATATATATACAGTGGACCCTCGGTAGTCCGACAAACATTTTGCAGGGCAGTGTCGAACTATCGAATTCTTCGGATTATATAGTACTGCCGAAGACTCCCTATAGTGCGGAATTTTTTACAAAAGTGTACCTTGTAATCCGACAAATTACAGATCCAATGATAAGATTCTTTATAAATATTATACATACATATGTACATATATGTACTCTGAAGTACAAATCATACTTGTTGACCATGTCGGATTACAGTGGGCATCGGATTAGACGGATTACCGGGGGTCCACTGTATATAGGTATATGTAGATTATAACTATGAATCCGTATTTCGCTTGGTCAGGCCACCACGCGTGAATTTGAATATGTTGTTGAGTTTATTATTCAAGACATGGTTCTTACGAATGAAAAATTAAAAATTTAGAAAAGTGGAATATTAAAAAATTGAAGAATACTTATTACTTATATATTATCCCTTAGTCACGCCATCATAATAATAATAAATTAATTATACCAATTCGAATTAAACAATACAAATCGTCAATCTCATCCGCAAACTTGCAATGTCTCATCTAGTATTCAAACTAGATAATAAGGTTTTATTATCTCTACTCTCTTAATTAACTTTAAAGTTTGTTCTTGAAATGTAAATAAGTATACTAATTACCCCCCGTCATTGTTTTGTTCGCTTGCTCAACATTTTTTATCTTAAAGGTCGCGATAGCAGTCATATGACTGTTAAAATGTACGTTACTCGTGAATTGTGAGTACAATACCACCACACTATCTACAGTGCGTCAATAAAACTCTGTAAATAACCTATTAAAATTAATCTTCGTATAATATTTTTTTACACATCTTATTTGTTGACCTGATTCCGAGGTAACTATCATACTCTCTCTCTCTGCTGTCTGATGTCCGTAACACAAGTGCTCAAAACGTTCGTATTACGGACATTTGACAACAGAGATATCACAGATATTGTACTTAAATATATATCTTTAACACCCAGACACAGAACAAACATAAGATCGCATTCATGACCCTTGGGGTATAAGATAAGATCACTACCATCTGCGCTATCGGGCCTGTTGACTAATCAAGCATTTTCGCGTCTTTCAGTATATTTTAATTTATCGGTTTGAAAACTATATTTTTTCCTATATGTGGAGTATTGGCAGAGAAGAATAGTACATCCTTGGTACCAGGTGTGGTAAGAAGAGATTGAGGTGCCTGCTGATAGCGGTATATGCATCTAAAAATACAGTAGCTCAAATGCTTAGGTGGGGATGGGCAGCAGTTCCAGATCAAGGGTCCAGATCCAATCGCAGAAGAAGATTCCCATCGCAAAGCTTGTTTTTTGATTGCCGCCACGCTTGTCCAGTGGGGTAAATATGAAATAAACTTCTCCTTACTTGAGGAGGCCTACATCCAAAAGTGGACCAATAGCTACTAAGCTGATAATGATGACGATCTTAATATATCCCATAAACTACAACTATACAAAAACCCGTATATCTTCGTAAAAAAAATGCCAGACCTATAGGAATTGCACAAATTCCCGAAAATGAAAATTTATGTCTCGTTGAGGAGTTCTGGCGCGAAATATCTGGTGCTGATTTTAATTAGTCTAAGGGATTTACATGTGTAACATTTGGAAACCCATTTTATTTTTATATATGAATTATATTTTAGGACGTGATTTCAGGTTAATTGTGTAAGAGGATGAGTAAATATTATTCTTTACTAGCTTTCCGTTCGCGAGTGCGATTCTTTATATCTAATCCCTGAGGTACCACTCAGCCGTGAGGTACCGGCAGAGTAGAATAGTACCTCCCCCTGTACCAGGTTTCGTAAGAGGAGACTAAGGTACCGGAACCGACAAATAGCGGTATGTCCATCCAGAACAGAGCAGCTCAATTGCAAAGGGCGGGATGGCCAGCAGCATCCCCGTCGCGCTGTACGTCTTGCCAACTCGCCCAGCGCGGCAATTATTAAAAAGAGATCTATGTCGCTCCCTGATAGTAGTGCAAAAGTCATGTCCATCGCGAAAAGAAAAATTAATACCAGATCAATCCCATGGGAACATATTTTCGGAATGAAAAGTAGGTTATTTGTTACTCCAAGCTATCGATAATCCCTGTGCCAAATTTCAACCAGTGTAAAAGAGTAACAAACAGAAATTCACACGTCCACCCATCCATCCTCACAAACTTTCGCGTTTATACTGTGAATAAGGATTATTAAAATTTGTATATACTTAAAATAAAACATAAGTCCTATCATGCAAAAAGCCAGGTAGTTATTTGTAATTTTCTTTTGTAAATAAAGTCATCTAACAGAGCCACGTACTATTTTTTCTTCATATAATAAAAAGTAAACAAAATGTATAAGAAAAATGCAACCGCTTTTAATCCGTTATAAGTAATTTTACTAATTTCCCTTAATACATTGCGTTTGCACCGAATGATATATGAACTTTGCAAAGAAAAAGACTTCAACTATTCAATTTTAAGATTCCATTTGTTTCTGATGAACAATGTTATTTGAATGAATGTAAAAAAATACAATGAAAAACAAAAATTAAAATATCAGATCGAAGCTAAACATTCAACTCTAGAGTTAATTTAAAACTAGTCTTATTTACTTTCGAATTTGCTAATTTATATTTGTTATTTTTGTACAAAAAATACATTAAATTAACAGCGAATTTTCACTAAAGAATTCGACTTGTCATAAGATTCCTGCCAGCTTTTTACACAATTTATGATAGTGCAGTCAATTTGGGTAACATTAAAATGTCAGGATAACTTTAGCCAGTCCTTTTAGTACAATCAATATATATTATTAAAATATCTGCTAGTGTTCACTATGAATGCAGTTCTTGCTCTCTTAAAACATTGATTGGAGTGATCCTATCTGGTGCACTTAAACTCGTGGGTTCAGTCCCCACCCAAGACAAGCATACAAATAATGATTAGTTATTCAAGTTTGTCCCGTGTCTGAGTAATAAATATCTATTTAAGTATTGTATATGTAGTCCCTTTGATGTTCGTGCTTTAGGCGACATATTTTGGAGTCAGTTCAATGTATTAGATGTTGTGTGAAAAACAAAAATCTATTGAACCAGGTTAACGAACAATCCAAAGTAACCCAAATACGAGTGGTTCAATGTTATCCGAATTAAACTTTTTTTTATGCTGAGGATCATCACTATCTCTTCAATCTTGAATCAGTATTCTAATTCAATCAATATTTACAAACATTCAGACATTCACAAGTATTTAACAGAAGACGTTTAAAAATAGTAGAAAATAGTTTTCCAATTATGCTATATATTTTTTTCTGCATTGACTATACTTTATATTTTACGGGTGAAACCTGAGACATGTTTGTTTCGAGTGAAAATTTGCAATTTAACTTTGGTCACATTAAAGAAACGTTTTATCTTATCTTCATATCAAAAAACCTAAAACAATTACCTGCAGTTGCTCTCGATGTGAACCAATGGCTATAACCAACACAGTCACTAACATTAATATATCAACTAACACCGCCATGTCGTTATGTGATAATATATAGATAAGGCATACGTATTAAACATTTCATATATATCTATATATATCTATCTATATATCTGTATAATAATGTTGCGATAACGTATCACAATGCACCGACATTTAGCGTGTTTTATATTTTTACAAGTCATGTGCATCATCCTATCTTGCGTACATGAAATTATGTACAATATAACTATGCGGTACCAGAACCGATAGATGGCGGTATATCCATCCGAAACAATGTAGCACAAATGCACAAGGTGCAATAGAATTTCTCAGTCAGGCAATTATGGACAAATTCCCTTTTGATTGGAGAGTGATATGAACAGCAGTGGACCTCCAATGGCTGTAATGGTGATGATAGCTGTTATTAAAAAATCTGTTAAAAATGAAATGTATATTAATCTATAACGGAGAGCAGTTGAGTTCTAAATTTATTGTGAAATTTTGACAGATTTGTGTAATTTGATCTGTTGCACCAAAGTCCAAAGTACCAAAGGCAAATCAAAATGCAGACTTGATGTTATATCGCGTAGTTAAACTCCTTTTTTAACGGCTATAAACGCTGTTTATTTCACTTATTAAATTGTTGGTTTTTTTTCTATAGTATCGTAATAATTTTGACTACATTTTAGATGTTAGAAAATTTACGTCATGTCCCGCAGGAACTTAACCGGGAACGAAAGCAACAGTGTCCTGTTCCTAGGTTTCAATTTATCCACATACCATTTTTCATAGTTAGACAATTAAGATGAATGGCAAACTTTGATGCAAAAATCTGTGCACAAAAAGGAATTAGAAAATTTATGCATTTTAAAGTATGTATTGCATTACCATGCTGTTGGTATGTGAATTCACAAATGATCTTATCCTACCGGCTATATGTTAGTATCATCAAACCACACATAATTACAAATAAATTTAAACAAAATCAACGCAAAGTGAACAGCCAATTTTTTTAAATTCTTCTAAATTGACGAACAAAAATACATTCCGCGTGATATTAAGCTTTAACGCAGCCTGTATATACTCGTAATATCACAAGGATATCACTGACGCGTTGCCAACTTTGTGACTTAAAGATATCATATCATATTACCAAGTAATTTCACTGCTTCTTTCACCCTTGAAACCGGAACAACAACGCAAACACTGCTTTTTTGCGAAAGAAATAAGTAAGATCAAATAGGCAAACAAGCGATCTACCTCTAGTGTTACAGTGACATTTAAAATATGTGTCCTGTTGGGTAACGTCATTAAATAGTACGCACTAGAATCTTTAACAGAGGACTTAACGACAATAAACTCTTAGTATAGAAAATTACGGATCTATCAAAGAAGTATTATGTTATACAATATACAACAGTAGAATGACATCAATGATGCTATTGTCGCGCTTACACGTGATGTTTGATGGTAAGTAAACGGTGATAAGAGATGATACCAAGATTGACAGTGTTCATAATGTTCCAATTAACCAATTATCCACTCGGTCAGGGCATGATAACAATACTACAATTAGGTATTATTAAATAAGGTAATGAATAATTTTTAATGTCATAAAGTACGCCCCTTGTGGGCGTTATTTATAAAATTAAAAAAATTCCACAACACTTCACTTTGGATTAGTTTATTACCACGGATTTCGTGATAAATTCTACATGGCTATATTTTTGAAATAAGTTTCTACTTTATTTTTTAATAGCAGTTATCGATACTCATAATAAAATTATCTTATGACTACAATCAATTAAATTGAGAACGGATGCCGCAAAATAAGCGAAACGTCAAGCAAAAAATGTAATAAGTTGTATAAACCGTTTAAAAGCCATTAAAAGATATTTTATTTTGTACGGTTGTACGAATATCAAGAGGCATAAGATTCCCTAGGCATAAGATAAGAATTCCCTTAAAAATCATGTAATCATTTATGAAATTTTCATAATGTATCTACTAGTGATTTGTTAGCACCGTCGCCGGTATCGGTTCCATTAACACTTATTATTTGGTGTTCACTGATCCTTTATCACCAGCAGTGTTTCTTGGAGGTTTCCTTTTGGAGGTCAACTAGGTTAAAGGATTCATAAGATCCAGTCACCAGGGTCATCAGTATTTTAAGTATATTTAACTGTAGTATTTCCTGTTTTTAAAAAACAATACCTTTTATAAATAACATTTTTTGGCAATTGAAAAATACTTCAATATTTTTTTGAGTAAAAATTAATGTGTCCTGTGTTTGTTACAGTTTTTTTATAAGAGCTCACCAGATATATCCCAATATTATTAGTTGGGGAGGGAATTTTGTTTTTATTTCTTTGTTATCTTTTATTTATAACAAGTAATATTCCTGTAGGAATTTTTTAAATTAATTATTTTTATACCACAAGCCGTGAGGTACCGACAAAGTATAATAGTACCTATACCAGGTTTTGTAAAAGGCAACTGAGGTACCAGAAACGATAGATATATAACAATAGATAGGTATAACAAATGCACAGTGCGGGGATGGGCAGCAGCATCCACGTCGCGAAAGCTGCGCTCTGCGATTGCCAACACGCTTGCCCAGCGCGGCATTTATGGGCAAAATTCCCCTATTCTTGGGGAGGACCAAGTCCAGCAGTGGATTTTCAATGGCTGGTACGATGACGAATAAATAATAGATGGCGTTGTGCGATTTAAAAAAACGCTATCAGGTAAAAGCTAATGTGATCAGAATATTCCAATGCGATTCCAATTTTTCAATTTGAACTAGCTAATATTATAGATGTTAAAGTGAGTTTGTTCACTACAATTTCCCGCTATATATAATAAGTTAAACTTTGTGAAATTTGACGAAGATGGATATATTTCCTTTCATCCGTAAAGAGTACCTACTGTTCCCATGAAGTTGTTCTCATACAAAAGTCGTTTGCATTGGTACCTCACTCTATTTCTACCGCTTAACAGTAGTGTACGCATTGCTGGGTTAATTGAACGGTGAGAGAAGCAGATAAATTACTGGGTAATGTGACATATTTTCGAGTCACAAGGTTGGCAACGTGCAAGTGATATCGTTGTAATATAACGAGCGTCAATAGGCTGCAGTGACGCTTACAACGTCCACTCACGCGGACTGTACGTAAAATAGAAATAAGATAATAGAGGAAACATATCTTCGCATAACGAATACGAGAAGAAGAAATTTGAATTTAATCAAACCAAGATATATAAGAAAACAACTTTTAATGATCCCTCGCGATACTCCAGATTACTCCAGATAAGATAAAAACAGTTGTTTACCGGAATCCACGAAAATACTGCATTACTACATAATCTGAATATTTTATCGACTTGTTATCAGCAGCCGATGTATTATGACTTTTTATTGGATCTAATACTATGTAATTAATGCATAATATGATTACGTTATTTATTGATTGCTCATAATGATAATTTTAATCACTCGCTAATTTATGAAAGCGTTTATGTTTGACCCCTCAAAAGTCAATCAACTTGTTTTCTTGACTGCAGTAATCTGAATACAAAATTTGTAAAAAAACGCAAACACTTATATTTAATATGGACGTATGACATATCAAAACAATAAAACGCGAACATTGTTTTATTGTTTCGATATGTCAGCTTTTTATGATAGATTAGATATTTTATCCTGTTGCTATATCGAAAAAAAGCAAAGTCCGCTACTATCGCGGCACGCTACGTCAAAGCGGCGAACTATGTGCTTGAATATTCAAGGAAAATGATTAATTATTGTCAATAATACATAAAAGTTGTGGCGTAAGGTACCTGCAGAGTAGAATGGTACCTCCCCATGTACCAGGTGTCGAAAGAGGCGACTGAGGTACCGAACCGACACATGATATTTCCAACTAAAACAGTGTTGCAATATGGCGGGAATAGGCAGCAGTATTCCCGCCTTGAAGCTAAGTGCGCCGAGATTATAGGTACAATGCACGCTTACTTGGAAAGGTCAATGTCAGGCAGTTGAAGTTCTGCAGGTGTTATGATGATGATGATGAATTGAAAGAACGAAAAAGGGGAGAACATTGTGTACAATGATGTGTAGATTTTATTAATTAGTGGACCTCACTGTGGTGGCACAAATTTGAAACTTTGATCTGAGTATTCATTCAAATCAAATTATATATTTATATAATAGAGGCTCCCGACGTATCAGGTAAGATTAATAAGTCCCATGGGGTACCAGCGGATCAGAATAGTACCCCTTTCAGTACCAGGTGTCATAGGAGGCGACTGTGGTACCGGATCCGACAGATGGTGGTATATCTATCCGAAATAGCGCAGCTGAAATACTACAGGGTGAGGATGGGCAACAGCATCCTCGTCGCGAAGATGCACTCTGCGATTTTCACCACGTCAATTATGGGCAATTATAGGTAGAAACCCCCTATCTTAGAGAGGCCTATTTCTAACAGTGGACTTTTTATGGCTAATATAATGATGCTAAATAAGTCTCCGAGGCTTTAGCGATTAACAGATAATGTTTATGTTTTAGACGATTGCATCGTTACATTGTATAAAATAAAGTAATTTTCGCTATCTGTTTAATTAATTATTTTAAAATACTCAACGGATTTTAATTCAGCAATATATAAAGTGATTTAAGATTAAATTTCATATGTATAATATACACATATTATAGCACAGAAAAGCAATAGATTCATAGAATTATAACGTCATGTCACAATAAACATATTACTAAACGTAGCCTGAACCTTACGAAACAAGTCCGTAATTGTACATATTTATCTCGTCGGGATAACCCGCACTAACCATTTTTATCTTTTACGTCTTACTAAAAATACATATATGTGTTTATATAAAATATACATATATTATCATCATACCAGCCATTAAAAGTCTACTCTTGGAAATGTCCTCTCCAAGAAAGAGGGTATGTTGTCCATAATTGCCGCGCTGGGCAACCGTGTTGGCAATCCCAGAGCGCAACTTTCGCGACGGGGAAGCTGTTGCCCATCCCCACCCTGATCATTTGAGCTGACTTTTTTGCATGGATATACCGCCATTTGTCGGTTCTGGTACCTTAGTCGCCTCTTACGACAACTCGTACAGGAGGAGGTACTATTCTACTCTGCCGGTACCTCACGGCTAATTTTATATAATACTATTTTATATAATAGTATTATTTTATAAAATATATAACATACACTGTAAAAATTTACATATTTGTAGATCAAAATTGCCTTTAATGACACCCCACATTAGTCTACCTGTCTACATTGCCCCCGCGCGCGCCAGAGCAGCTGCAACCGCTAGTTAGATATAACTGCAAAATATGTAAATCAGGCCTAGGATCTGATTGTGGTTTTTAATAATTCATGTTTGTTTATTCCAGTACCGTATTCAAAGAATATTAATTCCTCAAACGTGTATAATTTTCTAGGTGTTTAGAGAAAGGCAACGGAACATGTATTCTGCTGCCAAATACTTGAAACGAGATATATTTTAGAACGATCTCGGCCATATCACGTTTACATCACGTGCCGTGCATTCATCCCAAAAATAGGGTATGAACACGTGAAATCTTTCCAATATTTATTGGCAAACATTTAGGTATGAGACGCGGATACTTGGCGGTTTTGTATTATCTATATGTTTATGATAGTTTTAGCTAATGCCACTAATTAGTCTCGGCTTGAGGTGTTGAGAGCGAGGCGCTGACGCCAGCTTATACCTGCCAGTATTTTCAAGAGTTCAGTGTAACAATTGTGGAGGTATATACAAATAATTGCAATGTCTGTTCTTAATGGAAATGGGAATTAGGGATGCGTATTACAAAAACTGACAATAAAACATATTATTTTACACTGTTTACTCGGAGGTATGTAAATTTGAACAGTTTTAGTCAGGGTCAACTAAAAATAGTATTAAAAAAAAATATTAGTGTTTCGCGTAAAATATCATTATAAACGAATACCCATAGTAATCATTATAAATGCGGCAGTGTATTTCTTATGGCATAACCAGTGAATTGATTTTAATCAAATTTGGCATGTAAATCGATTGAATCAAATCGTAGAAAACCTATACCCCATAGAAAAAGATAAATAAAATACAATATAAAACGAATTTTCATTGGACTCGAAATATTTTCATGAAGTTATCTACCAGCTCTTCAACTGTTTCGAAAATTGTGATTCCCTGAAACACAACGAAGATTCCATGAGAAACATCGCTCATGAAATAAGCATTATTGTATTTGTATAAATTAGCTTGATAGCGAAACAATTGTTTTGTCTCGAATGTAATCTTCTTGCAATTAAATTACTAGCAAGAAACTAGAGACCAATATTGCGCGCTAGACAACTTTTCTAACGCTTTTTTAAAATTTTGTCCTTTCTGCCCACCTTAAGAACTATTTATAGTTTAATATTACTTGCGATATTTTCACTAATTTGTCGGATGATCTATTTATCACTTTATACTATGTGACAAGAACGCTATGGATTCAGAAAAAGCTCGGCCAGTGTGACAAAAGACAAAGCTCCGTCATTGTTTACATACATGTACCGCAAGCCAGTATACACAATGATTTTCTTGGAAATCCAGAGACAAAGACATTTACAGGATTGTTACAACAAAAAGAACATTTAAAGTAAATTTCAAATGACGAAAACAGAATACATAGGAGGGGGCGCCGCCGTGGTATGAAATGAAATTAACTAATTTTTAATAATCATCATTATCACCATCGTAACACCTGTAAAACGTCCATTGCTGGGCGCAAAGACCTCCTTATGAAATTTCCTGTCCGTAGTTGCCGCGCTGGGCTGGCGTGGCTTTGTAATGGGAATGCTGCTGCCCATCCCCGCACTGTTGCATTTGTGCTACGCTGTTTTAGGAAGATAAATCCCCATCTATCTTACCTTACCGCTACCTTAGTCGCCTCTTGCGACAACTGGTATTGAGGAAAGTAGGTACCATTCTACTTTGCCGGTAATTTGAGAATAATTTTATGAGAATTACACATTGAGTTATTCAAAAGCCTTTCTGATAAAAAATATTCTTAATTCTACAAAAGAATTCTATTCATATCACTCTGATTCCGCTATGAGTCGGAGCAGACACTTTAATTGCTAAACAGAATAGGAAAATTCAAAGGTAATCGGCCCAAGTCAGCTGATCTGCCGTGTATACAATTCTTGGCTGCAAGCCCATTACCCTTCACCTTGCACTCAGAACTCAGTGGGTAGGCACCCGAATTAAATTTGGCAGTCAGAAGATTTGCGTTTTACGTTTTTTTTTTCAAAAACCATTCTAACTGGTGGGTGTGGTGACTGATTTTGGCGCCTAAGTCTAGACTAAAGCGGAGCTGGCGTCAGTGAAGAAAATTCTCGTTTTATTATTAGTTGCGCTGTCTTTTTCATGCATTTTGCTATTGTCTTGCAAATATTTTTCGACGATATTTATCATAATATCAGTCGTAGGACGTCCACTTGATGATGATATTTTGAGATATTTACCAAATTGCCACGTGGGTAGACGTAGCGGCAATCGCAAAGTGTAGCATTGTGCCGAGTTAACTTCTTCCCATTTCAGCTGTTACATTTGAGCTACACTATTTCAGATGAATATACAGTGAGGTGCCGGCAGAGGTAAATAGTATATCCCTCTGTACCAGGTGTTGTAAGAGGTGACTAAGGTACCAGAACCGACAGATGGCGGTATATCCATCCGAGACAGAGTAACTCAAATGCATAGGGTCCCAACCCTATGCATTTAGGCTACTCTGTCTGGCAGGGATGGGCAGCAGCTTCCCCGTCGCGAAAGCTGCGCACTACGATTGCCAACACGCTTGTCCAGCGCGGCATTTATAGGCAAAATTTCCCTTTTCTTGTAGAGGCCTAAGTCCAGCAGTGGACTTCCGATGGTTGTAATAATGATTTCAGATAGATATAAGCCATCTTTTTGTTCTTACGTAGCATAAAGAGAAAATAATCTAGTGCGAACCCCAAATTAAACACAGAATATAATTTGAACCAGAGAATAAACGACGACTAAGTCTCAATCAGCGCTCTTCCTGCTGCCAACCGCGGCACCACACGGTTTGTGGCTCAGTGGTTGACAGCAGGTCTTTTGTTTTTTTTCTAACCACAAATGTGCTATGAGACACTTCCAATATATTCCTTTTTTAAATACACCAAATCATAAAAACTTTCTTTTAAAACCACTTTAACAGAATGATCATCGAATTAGTCATAGATTGACTATATTTAAACAGCACACAGAGAAAGACGATAAAGTAAGTATTTTAGATATCTTCCCTTGATTACCAGAATTGTAAGTAGCAGCTTTTTGATAGATCAATGATTTTATCAAACCATAAATAAAAAAAAATTAAAACGATATCCCAAACGTTGACCTAATAAAAGATAGCTTAAAGCACTTGTGTTACGGATGAGACAGAGAGAAATTATAAATATAATAGTTATTATTTAACAGCCAAACTCAGAATAAACACACATGTGCATCACATAACTATTTGTAATTCTGGATGGGAATCAAACCCATGACACTTGGTATTAAATAGGAATCTCACCAAATGCGCCATCGGGAACAACAAATTAGACTCAATATAAACACGACTTCACGTATTTAATATTAAAAGATATATAATATTTAAATAAATGTAGTATATCTATTTAGAATTATATTTATTATAGATAAATTAGAGTTTAATTTGTTGTTCCTGATGGCGCATTTGGTAACATCCCTATCTAATACCAAGTAACATGGGTTCGATTCCCATGGACATCAGTTCTTTAGTATTGGTTTTCCAGAACCCGCGATATAAACAAACGGGGGTTACTTTCGTTTTAAATATTACTAAGGATTGTTGGCTGATTACTATTTATAGCTAATATAAATAGATATTTATATCTCTTTGCGTCACTGTGATGCTTTAATGGTCGTTCATAAATAGATCGATATCTTTTTAAGCAGCCATAAAACATATATGGCTGTAATTTGATCGTAGTATTAAAGTAAATGCGAGATACCAGCAGAGTAGAACAGTAACTGCCCCTGTACTAGGTGTCGTAAACAGTACAGCTCAAATGTACAGGGCGGGTTGAGCAACAGCATCTCTATCGTGAAAGCTGTGCTCTGCGATTGCCAACACGCTTGCCCAGCGCGGTAGTTATGGGTAGAATTTTCCCTTTCTTGGGGAGGCCGATGTCCAACAGTGGCCTTCCAATGGCTGGTATGATGATGATTATTAAAAGTTCAAACGCTAATGTAATTCTGTAAATTCGCGCCAGGCATTTGAGCAAAATTATAAAACTATACTTGAGAGAATGTCATCTCCAAACTATCTAATTACAGACAAATCTAAATCGTAAGTATATAAATAAAATTGAAGCGACTAATTGTATTTCCAAATTAGGTAACAATTTACAAATTCACTTTTACACTAAATACATATGAAAGTAAATACGGCAATTAAATAGAAAAAGATATATTTTTTAATTATTATCTATTATAGATCGATGTAATGTAAAATATGATGTTGTGACAATAATAGAGAAACAAATGTTACATAAGATGGTTTGGACATGTAAAAAAGGATAGACCAAAGTAGAATAACTGAATTGAATGAAATGAAAAAATGGTATAGGACGACCGAAGCGAACATACCAGTATCTTAACCAGACAGAAGAGGTATTAAAGAAGGGCCAGGTCAAAACTACCAAGAATATACGAGCGTGTATTAAAGGACTAATGCGAATAAGGGAAGCAAGGGAGATATGCCAAGATCGTAACAAATGGAGATCCATAGTTTCTGGCTATATAATGGTGCTGGATGGACACAGGCGTGATGTACGACATTAAAACCGCTTGGACGGTTGTCTCACTGGTAGATAGCGGATGTTATATGGAGTATCTTAGGCTACTATGTTCCTCGGATTAAGGCGGGTGAAGCCGCAGGCACAGTTAGTTCTAAATACTTCTACACAAACAGTTACCATAGACAACCTAATTAACTAAATTTAAACGTTGATTCTAGAACAGTACACAGCACTCGCGGGTGAGTGCGTGCAGTCGCACCTCCGCAACGCATAGCGGTAGCCCAAGAACAATCACATTCCAACATTTAAAATTCGTTGACCTGACTCCGTGATAAGTAGCTTAAAGCACTTGTGTTACGGAATTAGAAATATGATACTTAAGAGCAAAAAAGAAAATAGAAACAACTACTTGTTATAATTTCATTATTAAAAAAGTTATTTTAATTATTTTTCAGCAGTTTTTATAAATATTATTGATATTGAATTTTATTTTTCTAAAAACTATTAACAAAAGTGAGAAATAAATAAATACAAAAATGTGGCCTTTGAATTTCTGACCGTCGATATGAATAACACCCAGAAAATAAGCACAAATTTTCATCAAATAAATGTTTGTTACACCGGATATCGAATCCTTGACGCATAAGAAAGGGTCTCTACCGCATGCACCGTTGGGCACACCTAGAAATAATTAATATACAACCTACTTCGAAAATAGGGGACCCAAGTTCGCGCCTTGAAGGCGCCATTTATAGATTGAGATGACTCATTCAGAACTCTTGACAGATCTCTAGAAAAAAGTGCGTAGGCAGATATCTTTTTCGTCGCTGAAATTGGATTCCAAATATCTCATATATTGACCAACCAAGATAAATCACTTTAAGCACTTGTGTTTAGCACCTCAGCGCCACCTTAAATACATTGTAAACGTTGACATCAGGTCCGTTATATATATTATTGAAAAAATAAGAAGCCAAAAATTGTATAAAAAAAAATTAAATTTATTGAACAAATGCAAAGACTAAACGAATTTTAAATAATTATTTCACTAATATAATGCTGTATTTATCACCGTGTAACATATTTTCTTATTTATGAATAGCCGCGCTTTCCGGTTTCAGTCACATGATTCCTCTACGCGTGACAATATGTTAATACAATATGTTCTCAAGTCAATTTGTTGATAATGTTATATTCTATGCATCACCATCATCATATCAGCTACAAGACGTCCACTGCTGAACATAGGCATCCCCAAGTAATTTCCAATATGACCGCTTGCGTGCGGCCTGTGTCCAGCGCGATCCTTCGGTTTTAGTCAGATCGTCTGTCCATCCTGCGGGTGGACGCTCTACGCTGCGCTTGCCGGTACGTGATCTCCATTCCAGAACCTTACGACTATTTATAACTAACTTATAACTTCAATATTCTATTTCCTAAAGAGTTTTTAAAACAAAAACATTTGTTTTCTTAGTTTTAGGTTGCGGTCTCTTATTATTTACGAAAATATTACATAGCTTTTGTTACTCGATAACAAATGTCAATTTTTTTTTAAATCGTTCATTTTCTTTATAATATTAGTATAGATTTTGTGTTTGCAAATGTAAATTATATATAGATTGGTGTTAATATTTTGCAACTCTGGCAGGTCATGGAACTCAAAATTTAAGTAATTAATACCTGTGTTTTTAATTTAACTGATTACGCTGTATCGATAATAAACATAATAAATTTCTTTAATTGCACCAAATAAAAACGGATAGGTACCAACAACAAATCATTACTCAAGTCGATGATTATAGCTCAAGTTAGTTTTTATTTAAAAAAAGATGAAGGGAATGGCTCCTTCCATCTATTATATATTACCAAAATCTTTATAGGGTTTAGGAATATCTTAAGTAAATGCAGTTAAATTTACTTTTATAGAGTTCAGGAATTTATTAAGTAAATGTAGTTCAGAAAGATGTTAATGAAGATGTTAATTAAGAAGATAAAGATGTTAATGAAGAATTTATATTAGAAATAAAAAATGTTCTTGAAAGTAGTTCCGTCATATCTTTCATTAATAAATCTTTTGCCGATTTTAATAAGAAAAACAAATAATCCGCGTACATATCTTAAGTGATATGAAAAGTAGTAACTGTATAATTTTTAGTATTTATAAAATTGAGGACTGAATTTTTTGTAAAAGACCAAGATCTTTTGGGAAGTGAGTTTGAGAGAAAAAATGAGATTTTTGGTTACATGTTTAATTCAAGTATTAAGGGGAATAAACAGTTATAATAAAATCATCAATATACAAGTTATTGATGATTTCATATTAACTAAAAACTTTCAATATCTTTTGTGTCAATAGATGTATATTCTAATGTGTATATAAGTATATTTAGTGATGTATATATATATTTACATCACTAAATATTTTATAATATTCTAAACTCAATATCGGATTAAAATATTATTTATTTATAAAAATTGTTATTTAGTTGACATTATTAAAAATAAACTGTATCAGGCTTAGACCTAAACTTAAAAGATATTTTTGTAGGTATTGTTCTAAAAGCCTCATAAATGGTCTACATAGTTATATACTTTATACACAACAATAAACGTGAAGGTTGTATATTAAAACGTTATTTGTTTGTACCTTAATGTTCGAAACACTTCTCGTAGTGAGTAAAATATAATGAAATACATAAATTAAGTACATCTTAATCACATTATATACTGCCTAAAATTACTCCAAGTTTTAGCTCGATTTGTGTTAAATTTTTGGTGAAACTTAAATGTATTCAAAAATTTTTATCAAACATTAGCAAATCATAATAAACAACAATGAAAAGAACAGCGGTTCGACTACCTTCAACTTTCTCAATAAAAAAAACGAACTAACACTGAACTATTTACGATTTACGACGTATCTCGATTTGGTATTAATTAAAAAGTTAAAACTTACTTATTATCAGCCATTTTTGGTTAACTAGATATTGTTACACAACAGGTATCACAGTGTGCATTTACTTAGAACTACTATCACATTATATTCTCAGAAATAACTAGAAACACTTTCATTCACGACGAAATATAAAGTATTAATTTGTACAGTTTATTTTGGGCATTATGGAACGCACGTCTTTGCCCTGCGGCTAACAACAGTGCACTGAGTGAGACTTGACAGCTGGTTTTGCGCGGGAACTGTTCCCGCGTGAGATGCCTCTATGATAATTTTACCAACGCGTATACAATGTAAATATGTGTGATAATTTATTCGCAATAAGTGATATTGTGTAGTTGCTGAGGCTCGCTGGAACTAATATCGTTGATTATTCTTCTTGTCACGAGGTACAGAGATTCTTAACAAAAGATGCCCGTCTATGAAGTGTTAACCGATAGAATTAAATAATCAAATATATTTATGAATAATATTGATATTAATATTACTGGCCTATTTAATAAAACTAGAAAAGCTTGAAACCAGTGCGATGCTTTTTTACATGTCCTGTAAAATGGGTAACGATGAATAAGAAGACAAAATTGGTTTGCAAAAACAACGACACATAAAGCGGCCCAAGCACAAAGAAGAACACAAAAAAAATAGATTTTATTTTCAAAATCGTATTATTTTGAGTTGTATCTTTATTGTTTTAAACCACATAGTGCTATTATACATACCATGCAATGTTTGAAAAACATGGGGAAATATTGACGTAACAACGGTTATTTCAGGAGAATTACTGCAATGGGCGTACCGGGTCTTTTAAGAGGGATGACTTCTCAGTCACGCGTTTCATAGTATTGCATCATAAAATATTGGTGACGCATAAAGCAAATCTTTGCACTTGCAACACTGGAATTGATATTGCTAAAATGAACACGCGTATCACACTATCTTTGCTAGGGATTTTTGAAAAGTGTCCCATAATCACTTAGATTCTGCTAAATAATATATAATTAACATTAAAAAATCCAACAATAATTATGAACTAGAAAGCTTTTTATAACATTTCAAATAATTAATAAAAGAATCATACAATATTTTATATCTGACTCCAGATGGATCCTAACAGGCATAGGCTCATTGCACCTTTACATAGCTTGGAGTGATGACAAGAAATTTACTTTTTACCCTGACTTCAAAATGGGAGTGGAAAGGTAAATCACCGATCAACGAATTGGTGTCCCATTAATATACGGTCAATTTGCACAAAAGAATTCATAGAGTTGGTTTTAAGAAACGCGCTCCACAAGCTTATAAAAAATCCGCAAGTTTTTTCTCATACCTACTTGATACAATCAAAGAAGGATATAGGCAAGAGTAATAACCATACTCTTATACAGCCAACAACTACTTCCAATCAATAACATATATTTATCATTATAAGGATCCTGCTTAGTAGCATTGTATTTAATTTCCTTCAGTCATGAGTATATTCTTCGTCTTCTTCGACCCCGTCCTCTTTAACAGCGAGGCCCTTTATAAATAAATGTATTTATTTATTTAACTTTATTGCACAAAATGTTACAAAATGAACAAATGGCGGACTTAATGCCAGATGGCAATATCTCCCATTCAACCATTACACAACACTGAAAAAAATATATATATAGTGGTGCAGGCAATATATATACAAAATAAATAAATGTGGCATACATATTTGTATAAATAAATGCAATAAATGCATATGATATAAAAATATATATATGTGTATATATATACATAAAATAACGTACATCAGAAATAGGGTTATAAAGTTACAGAAGCAGCCAGTAAATAAAGTAGGGAGACAGCGTTTCAGGTTAAATTTGTTTGGGGATTGCTTAATATCCAACGGAAGCTCGTTCCAGAGTCGTATAGCAGTCACTGTAAAAGAGTTTGTCAAAAAACTAGAGTGATGAGAAGGAGTTAAGAGCGAAAGAGTATTAGAAGAACGGAGATTACGTTCGTGAGAGGAAGATAGGAATTGGAATCTGTCCTTTAAGTAAATTGGTGCGTACGGATCAAAAAGTATTGAAAATAGTATGGTTAGAACTCGAATTTTGCGACGTTCTCGAATGGGAAGCCAGCCGAGAAGAGAACGGTAATGGGAAATATGATCGTAATTACGAAAACCGAAATTATATTACCGAATAAATTCTACATAGTCAGAATTCAAAAATCTGTGAGTTTCCGTGTAGACTTTGCCTTATATGTACCGAGAGAGTTTTGCCGACAAAGAATATAAAGGTCCATATTTAAGGCTCATGCTGTCCCGCCTAAATTTCATTAAGATCCTTGAAGCAGTACATCCTCGTACATTACCCTGACTCCGTGGTAAGACGCTCAAAGCAATTATGTTATCAGACATCAGAGGACACACTATATCATATAAATATGATAGGGTGTGGGGTCATGGGTGGGGATCGAACCCCGATTCCTCAGATGTCCAATTCATCTCGGCTTGACTCGGAATCAGATCAATGTATGAGATGTTGTGTTAATCTTTAATTGATGATATTAATTAGCATTGTCACCGGTAGTAACTAACCACTTTTCGAATATAATCCAACTACAAGATTTTATTGGCTGCGAACACGACGCCACTAATTAGCTATGAGCCTCAAATTGACTTAGCAACGTGACAGTTTGCGTCGTGACCACACATTGATGGGAAATTAGTCGATCATGACTGGATGTTGTTCGTTTCAGCAAAGAAATCCCGTGACTTGGATGTCAGTAATATTGTTTACTTTTCTACTCGCATAGATATCTAGTTCATTAGAGTATATAACTGAAATCTGAATTAACAAGTGATAATAGAATGTTTTGCATGACCACTTGCTGTTTTATAACATGAAGTATTAATATAGTATTAATAACTATCATTATTCCAGCTTATAGAAATCCACTGCTGTCACATGGGACTCCACAAAAAAGGGAGAATTTGCGCATAATTGCCGTGTTGGGCAAGCCTTGACAATCGCAGAGCGCAGCTCTCGCAACGGAGATGCTGCTGTCCATCCCGCCCTGTGTATTTACGCTATACTTTTTTGGATAGATATACCGCCATCTGTACTTCTTTGGTACTTCAGTCACCTCCTGCGACACCTGGTACAAAGGGAAGAACGTTTCTACTCTGCCTGTACGTACCTATCAGCACAATTGACTATATTAATTCAATTAATTTAATTATAATTGACGGGCGGTAGCGGCATCGGTATGGGATAAACATTTATTTATTTGCTTGGGTATTATATATCTTCTATAATAATACCATTAAGAGTAAATATTTGTTTGATTGTTTGTTACAGTTAAACCCAAAAACTACTCGACCCATTTTAAAAATTCTTTCACCATTAGTGAGGTACTTCTTTACCGAGTGACATAGGGTAGGTTATTGAAACCAGTATTCTTTGATACCCGTAATATACTAATACTTTAATCGACCTACCTGGGGGTCAAGTCAATGCATGACATGTTGCATGATTTTTTATTATTTATTATTACTCTTCTAACAGCTTTAAATCGCTGTTTATTTAACTTATTTAACTTCTTTAATTAAGTTTATTTAACTTCTTACATTTTTTTAACAATCTAATTCAATTACCATCCAACAAAAATAAAACTAGTAAATATAGAAGACGAATGTATTGACGAATGTTTTGTATTATTTATAGAAATTATTATTTCTGTAGCTACTATATTTATAAGACCAACGATAAACTTCACTCCTTCGAGCAAGGATCCGTGTAGTCAACTGCTAATCACGTGAGGTGCGATAGTGGGGGACAGTATCGGGAAGCTGTAGCAGGATATCACATATTTAAAAACACCATATTTATAACAATATCTTTGTCATTAAAACTACCCAAAGTTTTAGCACCAAAAGATTTGAAGGCGAGACGTTTAAAAATATCTGAATATGTAAAATATGACTCTATATTAACCAAATTGTGTATTATCTACTCTGGAAGCCCGTACCTATAAGTGTTCAACCTTCAGTCGTTCATCTTAATCAGTCATCAATCAATCTACGCTAAACATAAGCAGCACAATTTTGCGTATACTCTTCAACTTTTCAAGTATAAATAGCTCCACACTTCCGCAAGAATCAATTACTTTTTTAAAACTACATAAATTTTAGCATTTTAAATTTATAACAGGTAGAAATGGCCGTGAGATACCGGCAGAGTAGAAAAGTACCTCCCTCGGTACCAGCTGTCGTAAAAGGCGACTAAGGTATCAAAACCTACATATGGCGGTATATTCATTCGAATGCCTATGTTCAATGGACTTCCATAGGCTGGTAAGATGCATGTACCTACCACTTTGTTGTTGGTAAAAAGATTAAAGTTGTTATGAAAAAATGGCTTTAGATTCTTACTTACTGTCCCGACGAAGTAAAGATTTTATTTATTTTTATTATAAAATTATTAGCTAGATTATATATATTAAAAATATACAATCGACCATTTGCCGACCAACCTGAGGTAGATTTCATACAAAGGTCTTCTGCATTGGTACCTCACTCTCAACTATTTCTACCGCTAAATAGCAGTGTTCGGATTGCTGTTTCTGTTTGAAGGGTGAGAGAGAGATTAAAATTACTGGGTAGTTTCATATATTTTCAATCTATCATTATGATATTACCTGCGTTTAGAGCTTTCTATGAAGCTTACTATCACGCGGGCTATATGCGTGTTTGTCGACCTGGTCTAATAATAACAATAAATTTCCACAACATCTCACACCTTGACTTAATTCCGTGATCGGAGATCAGATAACAGAGGAATCACAAATATACTACTTAAATACATAAATATTTGTCCTGGATGGAGATCGAACTCACAATCTTTAGCGCACAAGACAGGACAACTACCATCTGTGCAATCGGGCTCGTCAAATAATCAACGGAATCCGTAAAATTAGCGAGAGCTCGACATTGCCAGAATAATTGACAGATATACTACAATATTCTCAAAAACTGTAATTATTATCAAACACTCAACGACAAAGGTTCCGGATACAACTGATATGACTCTACCTGTCTCAGTGCATATTATAAATACTTAAAAATTCATTCGACTGAATTCAATGGAATAAAATGAGAACTTGAATATAGAATACTTATACTATAGGAATCGGGATGTATAGTACTAAGTCTGTATGTATGGTATACCAGACAGTTATTTGGAATCCTCAATTACATAAATACATCAGGCCTGTGGCCTGGGGTAGGCAGAGACTATGGATCTCCACTTGTTACGATCTTGGCATACCTCTCTTACCTCCCTTACTCGTATTAGCCCTTTCATATACGCTCGTTTATTCTTGATATTTCTGTCCAGGCCCCTTTTTAATAACTCGTCTATATGGTAGATATGTTCGCCTAGGTGTCTCGCCTATGTCCTATACCAACTCTTCACTTCCGTTCGATATATTTGTCCAGCCTGTTGTTATATCCAATCTTTCTACATTCCCCATATGCAATATATATATATATATATATATATTGCATATGGGGTAACACTCACTTTCTACCAAGATCCCGAAAAGAAAAAGCGCATTAATAAGATGTCGATTTAAATTGTTAACTTTAGCAAGCGTTGATTTGTTTTGAAACAAATCAACGCTAAATAATTATTAAATTTTTAGTTGCAACTGTCTATTATAATAGGACGATAGGGTATGAAAGATCATGTGACAACAATAGAGAAAGGAATATTGAGATGGTCTGGACATGTATAAAGGATGGATGAAAGTAGAATGCACAAATACATAAAGCGAAAGTAAAATAAAAAAGTTGGTATAGAATCTCGGCAAACATACCTTAAAAAGTATTAAAGAAAGGCCTTGTCAGAAGTACCAAGAACAAACAAACATGTATGAAAAGATTAATGCGAGTTAGGGAAGCAAGAGAGGTATGCTAAGATCATTGATATCTTTGCAAATGGAGCTCCGTAGTCTCTACCTAACCCTATGGGATACAGGCGTGATGAATGCATATATTTATTTAGGAAGTTTTACATTAAACAATAAACTAAACAAGTATAGACCTGCAGCCAATAACATACCCTCATATATGATTATTTATCAAACATATTAATGAATTAGCAACAAAAAAATCAACAAAATACAACAAGCATTATAGTATCTATACATTTTATAGATGTTGAGACGTCGTAAAGAGTACCAAATTTTACAAATTTTTGACATGTACGAGAACGTTAGTGGAAAACTCAAAGATCGTCTCGATTTCATTATTGTAAAAGTGATTCAGTCTATCACTGATGAAACCCTGATTCCGACTATCACTTGGGTTCGTGCCAAACTTTTCGTAGTTCATCCAAATATACTTAACACTATGTCAACTGAGGTCGATGTTCTATATCCTATTGTTTACAAATATAATAGACCAAAGTCCAAATAATTACTATCATAACTAAAATAAAAATACAACATATTTGACATTTTCAAACATTTTTTTAAGTACAAAAAACATGGTAAACTATATCTTCATACCAGCTATTAGAAGTCTACTACTGGACATAGGCCTCCCCAAGAAAGGTTTTGCGCGGCAATTATGGGAATTTTGCCCCTAATTGCCGCGCTGGGCAAGCGTGTTGGCAATCGCAGAGCGCAGCTTTCGTGACGAGGATGCTGTTGCTGATCTCCCTATGTATTTTTAAGCTACACTATCTCGGATAAATATACCGCAATCCGTCGGTTCTGGTACCTTAGTCGCGTCTTACGACACCTGGTACAGGGGGAGGTACTATCCTACTCGGCTAGTACCTCACGACTTCGGCCTCGTTAGCTCAGTAGGTTAGACCACCGATATAATACAAACTATATCTTATTGCGGCATTATTAATGATTTTCACATGATTTCTGTGGACCGACGTTAAAACATTTATGATTTACAATAATTGCAATACATATAAAATACTTAAGTGATTCTCCTTATCAAATTATGGCTGTGGTACTTCGGTCACTCGCTTCACACATCAAGTTCACGTTAGCGTCCCATGCATACTTGAAGGTTGATGATATTGTCTGATAACAAGATAATAATGATTATCACTCATATGAGTATGCATTATTTTAAGTGAGATACGATTTTTTTCATAAGAGAAACGTAATCGACCACACACCTACAAATCCAAAATTACCATCTACAAAAATAGAACTCAACTAAATTATAAAGGCCAGATTCGTGATGTAACTGAAGTATAAGATTAAACCACGTGGCTTTTTAACAACATGTTTAAAGAAATGGGATTAGCAAAATGTGCATAGGTACATTAAAATGTGTCCTAGATCAAATGAACTTAACCATCTAAATAGCCCAGGTTTATGATAAATCAACAAATATATTTTAAATTGTCTTAAAGAGCCGTGGAGTACCAGCGAACCTCCCTCTGTACCAGGTGTCGTAAGAGGCGACTAAAGTTCCAGAACCGACAGATGATAATATATATACATCTGAAACAGCGCAGCTTAAATATAACCGGATGAGAGCGGGCAGCAGCATCCTCTTCGCGAAGTGGCGCCCTTGCGATTTCCATCACACCGGCCCAGCGCGGCAACTATGGTTATAAATCCCCCTATCATGTGGGATCCCCCTATCATATCTATGTTCAACAGTGAACTTTATATGGCTGATATAATGACTTCTTCATTTTCGCACTTCAACTTTTAAGCATCGGAAATAGTTTTTTTTTGTAAATACAACATCACCACTATTATAATAGCAACCGTTAAGAGTCTTTTGCTGGACATAGGCCTGACCTAGTAAGGGGGACTTTGTTTATAATTGCCGCGCTAGACAAACTTGTTGGCAGTCGCAGAGCGTAACATTGCGGCGGGAATACTGCAGATCAGCTAAGTTCTGTTTGAGCTATACTGCTTGCGGCGATATCTTTGCCACTCTTGACAACAGGTGCCGCAAGGTAATCGATATTTTTCATTGCAACTATTACTGCAACTATTCCCGATTCCCGAATCGGTCCTAATTTCGACATCGAGTTAGAAGCATATAAACCGCAAACGGCGAGCAATTTTTAATAGAGCAGATGGACAAACAAGCGTACAGTTCGCGTGATACTTGTAGTAAACGTCTATTAGTAAGGTTATATAAAAAAAATATCACTAGCGAGATGCCGACCATGTGACTTAAGGATTTGATCACATTACCCAGTAATTTTACTGCCTCTTAAACCGGAATACAGCAATATGTTTATACTGCTATTTGGCGGTAGAAATAGGTGAGAGTGAAGTACCTCAGGTGAAACGTGTAATATATATAGACACAAGGAGCTAATCCTGAGTTAGTCTGCAACAAAATATATGTATAAAGATAAAAAATCATTCTTATTTCCGCTGGTCACATTTTCACAGAAGCACGGCCGAACCGTTTACACTTATTTTTTTATACATGCAATAATTATTGTCAGATGAAGATTCGTATTAAAGTCAAGATTAGGAAAGTCATGCAGAACATTGAAAAATAAGATAATTTAACGACCATAATTTCTAATGTCTCCTAATGACGTTTATTATGCGAGTCATCGACTGACAGTCGTTTGACAGTAGATGTTATTAACAGAATGCTGCAGATATTGTTTAAAATAGATGCGCCGGTCGGCACCATTTATTCCAGCAATTCATAATCATGGTTAAAAGAGGACAACGTCTGTCGGATTAGCCAGTATGTTATAAAAATAAATACCTATTTCTCTTGGTTACAGCATCACAAGTCAAAACATATTTTTAGATAAAGGGTCGTATGACAGTTAAAATTTAAGAAAGTTGCGGCAGAAATAAAGAAAACATTGCCATTTACTATGTTACTACCTACTGATGATTTCACATTTTATGTACTTAATTCAACATTTCATTTTGTTATAGAAACATATGTTACCATATGGCTTTGGATAAAACTGTCAATAGGTTGACAGTTGACAAAATGCGTATAGCTGTCAATTATTTGACAGTTGTAGGGATTGACAAAATGCGCTGCATTAGGGCAAGACAGCGTTTGTCGGGTCAGCTACTTCTTATTAACGGTAACATCGTAACGGTTACACAAAGTTCACTGTTGGACAAAGGCCTCCTCAATTTGGGGGATTTTTACCTATAATAATCGCGCTGAGCAGGCGTGATAGAAATCACAGATTTTCACCCTGAATCTATTCCTGTAGTAGTTAAACTGCGCTATTTCGGATCGGCTAGTCGCTTCTTACGACACCTGGTACAGAGGAAGGTACCATTCTACTCCATCGGTACCCCCCGGCTATGAAAGAAATGGCCCTTACAAACTGTTGTTAACATGTTGATTAAACTTAGAAATAAAAAAATGACATTTTATTACTTATGTATTGAAAAATATTCTGCTCCAGATAGATGACAGTAATCATCGATCATTATATATAATTCAATACTAACGCTCACACTTGAATAAAGAAATCAAGTAAACATTCATTTGGTATGTACATAAACTATTAAAGGTTTTATGCATTGACAATGCTCAATTTTATATTATTAAAGATAATATTATCTAGATAAAAATCAATTCGATCGAATGTGAATTTAATTTCAAAGAAGAGAGATTTCTGAGAGAAATAGTTATATTTTTTGATAACGATTGTTTAGCCATAGAGTCCAATGTTGAAAATAGGCCTCCCCAAGAAAGAGGGAATTTGCCAATAATTGCCGCGCTGGGCAAGCGTGGTGGCAATCGCAGTGCGCAACTTTCGCGATGGAGATGCTGCTGCCCATCCCCACCCTGTAATATTTAAGTTACACTGTTTCAGGTGGTTATACCGCCATCTATCGGTTCCCTAACCTCAGTCGCCTCTTACGACACCTAGTACAGAGGGAGGCGCTATTCAACTCCGCCGGTATCGATTGTTCTCGCTGTCCTGCTCAACAATTGTTTTAAACTTATAGAATTATGACATTAGAGTGTGAGCAGGACAACATTGATGACGCCAACTTCACTCAACACAAATTTTCTAACTGAGTCCACATATGGATAATGGGCCTGATAGCGCAGGTGGCAGTAATCCTATCTTGTCCGCCAAGGGTCGCGGGTTCGATCAAACTTATATTTATGTGATCATCTTTGTATTTGCTCTGTGTCTGGGTATCAATTGTGTGTATTTAAGTAGTATATTTATGATTCTGCTCAGTTGTCTAATGCCCTTACAGAGCTTTAAGCGACTTATCACGCAGTCAGGACAATGCATGAGATATATGTACCTACATATCGTCGTATGAGTTCTAACACCGCGTAAGTCAAAATGTTAACACTTTGTAAAAATTGGGAAAACATTGCTCACTTGTGCATTTAGTTGGTGCGAAATAGATTTGGTTTAAACAATACTCGGTCTAAAACGGTTAGAACTTTAGCGACGATATCTAACTATGGGCTTTTTTGCAAATTTAAAGTAGCCCAAATAGTCTTGTAGAGACAACGCTCCAAGTCATGAGTAAAAAGATCTGGAAAAAACCAAAGTTTAAATGGAGAACATAGCCTAGCAGATTAGCGAGTTCAAGTGGTAATGGATTAGTACATAGCCCACAGCACGCAGAAGCGCGTTTGATGGCGATGTTAGATGGGCTGGCTAAAACGGCAGCATCACACTGGATTCTAGCCACATACAACCAGTTCTCCAGAAATCTCTTAGTTTTGTCTAAAACCATTAGTACTATAAATTACGACGGAATTATCGTTAATAAATGATTTTTTAAGTTCGAACTTTATTTAAATTCTTTTTTATTTTTATTCATTCTCACTCAAATGGTTGCTAACCCTTATTGTCACTTTCATTCTGTAAAATTTCACGTTCATTCCATAGCGCAATTTCTTTAAAAATACAGTTTTAAAGTATTCGCTTTAGGTTTTAAAATGTACTTAGATGATATGAATTTCGTTGGTTTATGGTTGGTTTTAAATTATAAAAACGGATAAAAATCAACCCAAATGTGTTAAAATGTTTGTTGTTTAAAGTGAACTATATAATTTTGACACTGAATTTAATAAAACAAAACACTATTTGATATGCAAAAAAAAATCATTCTTAATTCAACACCTGAAAGCCCAACCTTAATGATATAGATTTTAGTAAGTAATAACAGCTCATTATTTTTTTATTACACCAGTGTAACAATGTCATATAATAAATAAATAAATTAAACACCATGAGGTACCGGCAGAGTTGAATAGTGCCTCCCCCAGTACCAGGTGTTTTAAAAGGCGAATGAGGCACCGGAAGCGACAGGTGGCGGTATATCCATTCGAAACAGGGCAGTGCCACAATTTTGGCCAAATTTCCCCCTTTCTTGGGGTGGCCCAAGACCAGCAGTGGACATCCAATAGCTGGAATGGTGATGATAATAAAATAAATTATTATAATAATCTTAGTGCTTAAGAGACTGATAGTTTATAACTCACATATTCGCAAATAATTATTTTATAGAGCAAAGTCAGTCACATGATCGCGCATTGTCTGCATTTAACTATTCTTATCTTTATGGACCTGTCTGCTCTTAAAAGAAACACACCTGTCTATTTGCATAGTTTGCGCGATAAACGGAAAATGTATTATCATTTATTTGGCACGTTTTTCGTTAATTGACAAAATTTTCACTGGTGTTTCCTACCATCATCAACATCATACCAGCCTTGAAAGTCCATAGGTGGACATAAGCCTCCCCAAGAAAGAAGGTTTCTTGCCCATAATTGCCGCGCTGGGCAAGCGTGTTGGTAATTACAGAGCATAGCTATCGTGACGGGGATGCTGCTGCCCATCCTCGCCCTGTGCATTTGTGCTGCGCTGTTTCGGGTGGAAACTGTCGATTCTGGTACTTTAGTCGCCTTTTACGACACCTGATGCAGTTGGAGGTACAATTCTATTCCGCTGGTACCTCAAGGTACCACTCAGTGTTTTCTTTTTTCTTAGTGAATCTATAATTGCTTTTTTGCAACCCTAGACACACAACAAAATGAAATTAAATTCAATAATAGAGTTTGGAATTTATATTTAACTAGCTACCATGACAGACGTTCTGTTTTAAGCATAAATATTAGTCAAAAAATAGATTTGCATTTTTAAATTGGAGATACTCAATTCGGTTTAAAATTTAGAAGTTTATTCCTGACAAAAATCGTAACAAAAAATCTTCTAATCAATAGTTTTTGCACTTTGTATATTTAATAGCTGTCGTAACACAAGCAATGTATAAAAATAATCATTTATGGTCGTTAAAAGTGGTTTTATTAGCAATTGTAATTAATGTTAAGTGTTATTATATGAACTTAGTTTACTTTATAAGTGTGTCCATGTTTTTACAAATAATTACGGAAAAAACACACTGGGTACAGCAGACAGATAATGGTTAACTAGGAGATAATGCCAACTGGTATTAAGTCCGTCATTTGTAATATTTTGTTCAATAAAGTTCAATAAATAATCGTTTCATACTTTGATCCTTGTATATTTCACCCACTTTTTTATATTCAATTACATTCGAGTCGGTCATTCACGAGTCCGCTACTCGTGAATCTCGGAAAATGAATACTGTAGACATAAAACGTTCAACTATTGATCGTAGTTGATACACTTTCTGTTCTTTCCGTTCTGACGTTTAGGTTGAGATTATATTTTTAAAATATAACAGGCGGCTTGGCACGCTGGAGCGATGACTTTATAGAAATGACTTTCATAAGTATTCAATGCTATTATAAAGGAGAGCAAAGACAAACCAATGTAAACAACATTATACATTGGTACTTATATACTATAGGTAGACTCCTAGTAAGATCATCTGCATTGGTTCCTTACTCTCACCATCATATCTAACTTCAAATAGCTGTGCTCGCATTGCTGTGTTTTGTTTGAAAGGCAGTAAAAATACTGGGTAAATGTGAAATTATATCTTCAGTTCACAAGGTTGGCGACACATTAATAATATCTTTGTGATGACGAGTATGTTTATCACCAAGCGGACCGTATATTTGTTTGCTAACTTCATAACATAAAAAAACTAATGGATTCCCACGGCACCATTTCTTTTATGAGCCTAATACCTAATGCCCCTTCCTTCGCCTTGCCGTGAGGTACCGGCAGAGTAGAATAGTACCTACCACTGCAACAGGCGTCGTAAGAGGCGACTAAGGTATCAGAACCGACCGATGGCGGTATATCCATCCGAAACAGTTCAGCTTAAATGCACAGGACATTAATGAGCAACAGCATCCCTGTCGCAAATGCCACGTTCTGCGATTGCCAACACGCTTGCCCAGCGCGGCAATTATGAGCAAAAAAACCTCCTTTCTTGGAGAGGCTTATGTTCAGCAGTGGATTTTCCAATGGCTGGTATGATGATAAATGCCTTTCAGCGCATCAGTCATTTAATGAGCTATACCTGCAACCTCTTCTGACCTCAAGGGCGCCTCTACGGTACAGGCCTAAGCTTGAGTGGCCGTCATTTAGAATAGCTACGAAATCAGAGCTTATTCGTATACATATATATATATCTCGTATAGCTTAAACTATACGAGAGTTCGACGGATTGGACATCTGGCTTAAACTCACCAATTGTAGACGCGGTATGGGTTCGAACTACGTACCTACGTACTGATGTTTTGTAAAAACCAAAAGATTTTTTATAGGCTGCATAGGCAAAATTACGCATACGTCATGACGGGGCGAAGCAGGCTTGCGAATTAAACGTTTATGGTAGCGTACTCAAACTGCACGGATTTCACTTTATATAACAATCTGCGCAGACGTTTCCGGGATCAATGGCGAACGCCAAAGACCTTGGCGTATGCCTCAAAATATGCGTAGGATCAAGCTATTCACAAGAAAATTTTCATCAAAGTTGGTTCACCGATTAGGCCGTTAAAACGTAACAAAGTGACGGACATACTTGCATTTACATTATTAACATGTATATGTTATTGGCCGTGAGGTAGAGTACTCTACCTCTACCAGGTGTCGTAAGAGGCGACTAAGGTACCAGAACCGACAGGTGGCGGTATATCATCCGTAACAATGCAGCTTAAAAGAACAGGGCTGGGATAGGCAGCAGCATGCCTCTCGCGAAGGCTGCGCTCTGCGATTACCAACACGCTTGCCAAGTGCGGAGAAAAACTCCTCCTTTCTTAGGGTGGCCTATGACCAGCAGTGGACTTCCAATGGCTGATATGATGATGATTATTATAGCATAATTCTAACACATGAATTATATCATTATTAAAGTGATGTCAGTAGCCTTGGTGTCAAAAAGTTACAGATATCCGTATATCCTCACAAACAAACAATATTAGGATATATTTAGAGACAAATGCGACAAGAACAAACAATTTATTGCACTTTATTTTAGTCCGCCCTTGCGTACGCACCGACAGCTTCGGACGATTGATTATACTCTCTGCGTATTATATTTAAAACATTTCTATATTTAATTGTATAATAAACATTTGGTGGCGAAATGATTGCATTTTATCTTTTAACCGATATTGATCTTGACATCATTGACATTGATTGAGAAAAGATTTATCAGATTGACATACATGTCAGAACTGGAATGATTTCTTTTAACAAATAAATTTTGAACATCTTATACGTTGACGTGACTCCTAGATAAGCTTAAAGCGCTTGTTTTATAACAAACACAAATGCTTGAACTAGGTGGTGATCGAAGCCACGACCCTTGATGCATAAGACAGGGGCGTCATCGTATGCGCCATCGGCACGTCGATAAGTTGAGAGCAAAAAGGCAATATACCAGCCAACTAGCCTTTAGCCACGACTTCGTTCACGTGGAATTTTATAAGTGTACATGAATCGGAAATGTCAAGGTCGTTTGCATTTGATTCTCACTTTTACCTATTCGTACCGCCAAATAGCAGTGAGTGTTCGCGCGATGCTGTTTCAGTTTGAAGGGTGAGAGAGGCAGAGCAATTACTAATTAGAGGGTAATGTGACATAATATATTAAAAGAGGTATAACGAGTCTATAGGCTGCTGTGATGCTTACTATTACGCCGACTGTACACATGATTGCTGACTTAAACTAATAAATCAAAATCTTTGTGCCCGAATAAGGAAAGTGCCGAAATTATGCACTACTATCTTAATAATCTAGGAACCCCTTTTTTTAAAAAAAAAGGGGCAGTTTCTTAAATAAATAAAAATGTGCCAATTTACTTAATAAACAAAAGATTTTCCATAAAAAAATAATCCTCTTAATTCAACTTTTTTATATTTAATAAATTATTTACATGTAATAGCATTTTACTGCATTTTAACTACTCTCAATTATCAGTATTTTATAGTAATTGGGCAAACCCAACCATTAAAACCATACACGTTTTATTTAATCGTTGCTTTCCACCACTTTAAGGGTTCAATTCGGCAGAATCCCACCATAGTGAGCACATCACTTTATATAATAAAATAGGCACTTCCACGACATCTCATACATTAAGCTGACTCCAAGATAAATTACTTGCACTTGTGTTACGGATATCAAACAAGAAAGGGTATTACAGATATCATATAAATATATGAAGTGTTGGTATAAAACAACCTAGGCGAACACATTTTAACCAGGTAGAAGGCGTACTAAAGAAGGGCCAGGTCAGAAGTATCAAGAATAAACGAGCGTGTATGAATAGACGAATAAGGGAAGCGAGAGAGGTTTGCCAAGATCGTAGCAAGTTGAGATCCATAGTCTCTGCCTACCCCGATGGGACACGGGCGTAATGTATATATATACGTAAATAACATTAAGATATAGAAAAATAGAATATAATTGTCCTGGATGGGAATCGAACCTACGACCTTTGACGCACAAGATAGGATCACTCTTATCTGCGTCGGGTCCGTCATAGGTAGGTCCGTATACTTAGAGATAGAGATACTTAGATATACCTATCGGAAATAGTGTAGCTCAAATGTACAGACAGGGTGGGGATGGGCAGCAGCATTCTGTCGCGAAGCTACGATCGATGAACGATGATGATGATAGTATCATTAGTTAATATTCCATCCGTCAGTCAAGGCGCACGGGTTACGCGCTCTATTCCCGACTAACTATTTATTGTATCTGGATTCCGGGTAAGGTCAATGGTGGGGTAAGAATAAGGGTAATAATTTTTTGGATGGAAAAGAATTTGAAATTATTTCGATGAACAATTTGTGATATTGTATCAAATAAATTATTTATATAATAAACTAGCAGACGGGGCCACGCGTTGCTGTGGCTAAAGTTATTGTTATATTACATTGAAGTATACAATTTAAGAGGAACGGTTTAAGAATATCAGTCACGGGTACCACTATGCTTTTTACTTAGATGGTATTTATAAAAAATATGGTGGCTAATTCTAGTACTAACTCAATCCATTTTTGTAGCTCATGTATGACACGTTTTTCCGATTCCCATAGAAGTGCCATTTATTGACTTATTCTAGTATCTTTTATACTTTTTTTAGACACATTACATTTTTAGACTTATTATAGTAGAATCTTTTGGAGTTAACAGATAATTGTAACTGTCAGTTTATTATAGACAAATAATTTGCAATTAAACAAAATTGCGACTATATATTGAGAGATATGGTGTGAAAATTTTATCCTAATCGGTTCACTAGTTTTAGAGTCCATCGAGGACAAACATCGTGACAGGAGATTAATATATATTAAGACCATACAATATTAGCATTGGGGATTCACCAGCATTTTTATCCGTTACTGTGTGAATACAGGGATAAAATTATAATTGTGTTACTTGTCGAAATGTAATTTTACATTAATAAAAAAATATATGAAATCAGACTAGTCGTTTTTGAGTTTATTCGTTGACACACACAAAAATAAAAATCTTGCTTATAATGTTAAACTATAGGTATAGCTGCATTCATTTTATAAATATAATGAATCCGTGTTACTTGGTGAAGGTTATCATCATATTACCAATCATTGAAAGTCCACTGGCATGGCATAGGCCTCTCCAAGGAAAAAGAAAAAAAGCAAACGTGTTGGCAATCGCAGAACGCAGCTTTCGCGACGGGGATGCTGCTGCCCATCTAGCTAGACTGTTTCGATAGATATAGTATTTGTTCTGGTACCTTAGTCGCCTCTTGCGACACTTGGTGCAGTGGGAGGTACTTTTTTGGTGCCTAACGGCAATGATATATCTTTCCAATGGTGAAATATTTTCTTAAAACGTTTAAGTTTTAGAATAAATCGTAAAAAAGAGTTATAAACCATAATATTAGTTTAGGTGAACACATTTGTGGATTCAATATGCAAATAAACAAATTAAAAGATATGTATATGTCCTTGCGCAAAATGTAGATAATTATACATCGTCGGAAACAACAACTGCGAAAAAGTCAGGTGATCCCATCTTTTACGCTATACATTTTCGGAGCTAAAGTACGAGTACATTTGAGCTTTTTGTTATAAGCGCACTTTATTATTGTAAATATTAATGTTATTATTATTACTTATTTTATTATTGTTTTATGGACGATTTAAAAGTGCTTTTAATGTGCCCCTTTTTAAAAAACATTTAACTTTGATGTTACTTGTGATGACTTTGTGATTATTATCACTAAATAACCCGAGAGGGCAATGCTCGGAGTCTCTTTGCGCGATCGAATCAGGAATGAGGAGATTCGTGACAGAACCAAAGTTACCGATATTGCCTACCGGATTAGTAAGTTGAAGTGGCAGTGGGCAGGGCATTTGGTACGCAGAACTGATAGCCGATGTAGTCGTAAGGTTCTGGAATGGAGACCACATACCGTCCATCCGCAAGATGGTCAGACGATCCGACTAAAACCGCAGGATCACGCTGGATATAGGCCCCATATAACCGGTCCTATTGAAGATTATTTGGGGAGGCCTAAGTCCAGCAATGGACGTCTTATGGCTGATATGATGTTGATGAACCTGACAGATGTTGTCTGTTTATATAAAATAATACAAACAACCAGGAAAGCATCTTAGTTAAACTATAAAAAAAATAATACAACCGTATATTGATATATGAACTATCTTTTCTCTCAAGTTAGATCAAACTTTACACAGTAAGTAAAAATTTATTACCATTTTTTCTGTAGCTTAGAAGTTTACCCCGGACCAAAGCCGTTACAAAAAAGAAAATATAAGTAAATTTCGTAATTTTTACATGTAGTTACTAGGCGAACCCTGAAATTATAAATATATTTTACACACACAGCGACTGTGCAAGTGACGACTGTCTGATGCGCAAGTGTATTTTCTCGCAAGTATGTTACCATCCTTTCTTTGTTTGTCTAAAGATAAGTATTGCGGTAGTGGTTGGAGTCAATCCTCTTTGTGCTAAATATCTATATAATCTAGATTATATGTCGCAGCGTGATTAATTCATTTATTTATAAAGTATTATAACCTCCTTATTTGTTTAGACTTAGTATATCTAAGAAACTAGTCATTAGAGGCATTAAAAATTTATTATAATACATTGCGTCCGCGACTTTGCCCGCATGGTCTATATTTTATATCTTCTTGAGGAGATCTTGTTATTCTGCAAAGAATTCTATGTCGCTTCCTGACAGCTAGTCTATCCAAAAAGTTGTGCCGATTCCATAGAAAAAAATAAAAGGACATATCTATCCCCTGGGAAGATATTTTCGGGATTGAAAGTAGTCTATGTGTTATTTCAGACTATCAATAATTCACATGTCAAATTACATCCAAATGTGTTCAACCGTTTCAGCGTGAAAGTGTAACAAACGTCCATCCATATTTACTTTAACTTTCTTGTTTTTAATATTATTAAGGATAAGAATAAAAGTAATTTATTTAAGTCTTACTTACTTTTAAAGTGCTATTGGGCAGAGCTCATGATGTGCAGAACTGATGGTCATCAGTCTGATGGACAAACAGAGTATGACGTCTTGATGTCTACCTGCATAACGCATAAGTAAAACCCCTAGTTTTACTAAAACCGTAGGATGCAGGCATACTACCGGTTCTATTATAAAACCCTGGAGTTTTGTCCAGCAGTGGACTAAGGCTGATTTGATGATGATAATTATTATTATGTTGAGTTTATTAAAATATTTAAATACATAATATTAAAATATTTAAGAATGTTAAAATAAAAAAAAACATACTGCTATGCACTTATATTTATTTCATAACTAATTACTATTATCGTGTAAAAGCTACAGGAACTTGTAGCAAAAAATGAAAACGTTCACATACTTGTACGTAGAATCCGCCCCATACAAACACAATAAGAGACAAAACACGTCAAGTGAGCACCCCCAAAAACCTCAATGTCGTCGATTTTAATTAAACATAGACCAAATTGATGCCTATACCAATACTAAACATAGCCTCTAAGAATCTTGCAAAATTTCAATTTTTATAGTTTTTACGGATGTTTAAATATTTTAATCACGTTTAATAAAACAATTAATTTCTCGGGCACTTTTTAATGAAATGTTATGAAAATTTTATGAGAGATTCTTAGGAGTTAATATTTTCAAATGAAATAGAATTGAAACATGAGAACATTATAAAAAATTCAATTGTTTATTTAATTGCTATAAATAAATAGATAAATAAATAAATTTGGGAAAATAATTTAATTCTATTTGAAAATATAAACTTCTAAAAACCTCTCATAAAATCGACGACATTGAGGTTTTTGGGGATGCTCACTTGACGTGTTTTGTCTCATAAGGAATTGTGCGATAATCACATCTTCTTTAGTAATAATTTGACCATTCCTTTTATGTAATGACCGCTTGCGATGACTGAAACAACCGGAATGAGGTTCCAAATAAAAAAATCTTTTATATATTTTGTGTATATATGTCGCTGATAACAGTTTAAAAACATTATGTTAAAATACAAACATTAAAATCTTTTTTAATTTTGCAAAGTTTAATAGTTGTGATAATTCATAGTTCGTCTATCACCCTTTATTTTTTTCCAAATTCCCTATCACCACAAACTTCACACGATAAAAGTAGGATCTCTTATAATTTTACTGAACGAATATCCCATATACCTTCGTCTACAAAAAAAACTACATCTTATTGGATTAAAAACGTGCTTTATTTTATTTTTTACATTTTTTGCCGGACATGTCGGTTAACTTGCCTGCTTCAAACCGCGCTTTAAACCCGTTAAAAAAAAGTTATATTTTAAACATGAATTTAAAAATATCCAATAATCATTTTCATTAAATAATATAAATTATGAATTTTAATCGCATATTAGATTCGTTTACTCACTTGAGTCGCAATTTTGAGATTCCATAAAACATTTTCGACCCGAATTAAACCTAGCGTAGTGTAATTTTCACTGATTTGCACTTTTAGGCTAATCAATCTATTTCTTCAGATCCAAATTATTAATATAAATAATCTCTTTATTACATTATGTTCAGTATATTCCTATTATAAGTCAACATATCTCTTCATTGAACCTTCTTATTAATCTATCGGATACACATTAATATATATGAAAATAAGTGTATTAATTTTATTAATAGTTGGTATGCGATTATTATTTTATATACTTATGTCTAAGTTTAGGACACTTTAACACTACATATGCGTTATAGCTTCATCCGTATGGAATTCAGTTTTATTTTTCTTAACTTGAACTTTGACGAAAATGATAGCGCAGACGGTAGTGAGCCTATTTTGTGCACCATACGGTCGTGGTTTCGATCCCCACCTTGGACAAATATTTATATGATGATATATTGTTTGTTGTGTGTGTAGGTGTTAAATGTATGTTTAAGTATTATATTTGTGATTCCTCTGTTGTCTGATGTCTGCATCACAAGTGCTTTAAGTGTCTTGTATCGGAGTCAGGTCAAATAAATAATATGTTTTTTGAGTTTATTAAAAAAAAGACATGTTTTTCTTAAAAATGCTAGTTTTGTACCTATTAAATTCCTCATAAACCCGATCTAGCCGGGTCCAAGAATATGCATAATCCATTTAAAACAGGGATTTTGTTAGAACACCTGTGTTACACTAAAGAGGACTAAAATTTATAATGTTTTTATATTTATTTAACCAAAACACAGAATAAACACTAATATTTAACAAATGTTTTTCCTGAGAGAACCGAGGATATTGACCCTTCGATCTGTGGCGCACAAGATAAATAGGAGACACTACAGACTGCATTTACTAATATAAAAATGTATATAATACTGAAGACAAACGTGAAACTGTCTAAAAATCTATTTGTCAGTTAGTTGGAACAGATTATCACAGATATTATATAACACAAGCTTGGGGATATTGAACCTTCGATCCGTGGCGCACAAGATAAATAGGAGATACTACAGACTGCATTTACTAATATAAAAATGTATATAATACTGAAGACAAACGTGAAACTGTCTAAAAATCTATTTGTCAGTTAGTTGAAACAGATTATCACAGATATTATATAACTCAAGCTTGGGGATATTGAACCTTCGATCCGTGGCGCACAAGATAAATAGGAGACACTACAGATTGCATTTACTAATATAAAAACAGACTTTCACAAATAACAAAACTGACACTTTCACGCGGACGAAGCCGCATGCACGAACAAGAACAATATAAGTTTAATAATTAATTACAATTAATAATAATATAACAATAACACATATTGCTTTTATACTTACGATTATTGTCTTTAATTGCACAAAATAAACACTCACTTGGTTCACGGTGAAAGTTATTTTTCGTTGCATCTCATAAGTCTAACTACATTACATAAATACTTGAACATTATCCACATATCGATAGTTCAGGGAATGTCTTGATTCAAATCACTGTAGTGTGTGTGTGTGCTATGTATATATTACACACACTTACAACTCTAAACCATTACAGTGTAAGTCTAAAAACTGCATTACAGCTGCAGTGTCGCTTATTCTAACCTTTACGGTGGACCTTTTGACCTTGCTGGGCAGTACTGCATGTGGGATTCAAACATTTTCTTCTTAATCAATTTCACAATTGTACAGACAATAAATTTCACTGCACTATATAAGTGTAGTTTTTGCAAAATTTCACTGCACTATACACTTAACATAATGACATCTCCTTGTAACACAAAGCTCTATCAACTAAAGAGCCATCGATCGTGCATTACAGATTTTCTCTGTATTACTATAATAGTTACCCTTCAGAGTATCTACCCCTGTTCCAGGTATCGTAAAATACGACTGAGGTATCAGAACAAGGTATCAGAAAAGACAGATGACGGTATATTCATTCAAAATAGCACAACTCAAATGTAACAAGGAGATAGGAAGCAGCTAGGCTACGCTCTGCGTTTGCCTCCACCCCAGCCCCTGGGCAATAGGCAAATTTTCGCCTTTTCATGGGAAGTCTTTTGCTCAGTAGTGAATATCTTGCACCTGCTTTGATCATGATGACTGAACTTACAGTATTCTTCTATTAGTAGTATCTCATTTGTTTTCTATTCAAATAGCAAAAATGCTTTCAGCTACATTAGCTTAAATTAATGCCAATAACATTATCTAGGGTATTTTCAGACTTTGAACCCATTAAGCCGCATCGGAACCTAGTGGTAGACTCATGCTTATTGGTCTATTAGAAAAACCAGTGTATTCGGTGTGAATATTCTTTCTGCTGACACCTTCAGTAAGCACATTCAGGATTCAAACACAGTCTACACCAGCGATGCTATCAGTCGTTTACCAAAGTTTCAAAGGAAGGTTACCTTCTCACTTTCCTCAATGAGGCACCAGTTTTCAGTTAAGTGGGTATCGGCGGCCCGTCTTGGTAAGGTACTTCGGAGGGCGCCTGTTCCACATCTTCATTCTGGGTGACGTCATCTGATGTACTGTTTCCCGGAAGAAGAATATACCGTGGTTCCCTGTAAAAAAAATACTTGTATTAGTTCTGACTATGAATATGACTGAATATTCAAGACATTTATTGCCATGTCCTTATATTGTGTGTGTCAAAAATAGTTTTATAAAAATAAAGGTATTATACCTTTATTTTTATGCACAAAATAAAAATAAGTCTCTTTCAAAAATTGTGTATTACACAAAAAGGTAAGTTTTTATTGATATTTTTAAACACATCTCAGTACTTATGTAACAGATATCATACATCAGGCATGTCTCTCATATAGGTAGGCAGAGACTAGATCTTTACTTGCATACCTCTCCCGATTCGTTAACTCGCATTAGTTCTTTAATCATATCGTTTAATATTCGCTCATTTAATCGTGGTACATCTGACCTGGCCATTCTTAAATACCTCTTCTACCCGGTTTAGGTATGTTTGTTTGGTCACTTTTCCATGTGCCTCCGCTCTATATATTTGTGCAGTCGTTTTACTATCATCCATTTCTTCTATATGTCCAAACCATCTTTACGATCCATTCTCTACTGTTATCACAACATCATCTTTTGCACCAAATCGGTCTCTTACTTATATATTTTTAACACACAGACACAGAATAAAGATAAATCTTCATATATAATTGATCCACTCGGCACATCAAAGGTTACTTTGATTAATTATTTCACATATTTGACATAACATTCTCTCATATATACCAATTAAGTACAATGTATATAATAAAATACAGAGAGAAATAAAAATGTTGATTGTCTTTATAGGTAACACACTTATATTTACCAAACGAATGTAAAAATCCCAATCTAATAAAAATATAGTACGCTTCGTCTGTCTGTCTAAACACAAAACTGCAAACCGAATGTTCAAACGGTTTTCGATTATTTCATAAGAAACGTTTAGGTATATTAAGAGTTATATGTTAATATTTATATGTTTATATTTGTGTTTGTTCTGTGTCCTAGGCCTCTGTTGTCCGATGTCCATAACACAAGTGGTCTCATCGCGGAGTCTAACCAATGTCTGAGATGTTGTGTTTATAATTATTCTACGTCCTGTGCGATAGTCTTAAATAAGACGAGATTTTATGTAAGTTTCATTCGAGGATTTGTTAATTACAACATAATGCTTAATGTAAGAACTCTTTCTAAGAATGGACAGCACAATAAAACTAATATTGTAATTTATTTAATTAATTAACCCAAAGCAAATATTCCTATTATGATATTTGTGTTCTGTGCCTGTGTCCAAAATATATGTATTTAAGTAGTAGGTATATTTGTGATTTCTCAGTCTGATGTTGTCTGGCGTCCGTAACACAGGTGCTTTGAGCAACTTACCACGAAGTCAGATCAATGTATGAGATGTTGTGGAAATTTATAAAGAAAAAATTACAAGATACTGTCAGCACCTACTGTGTAGATGAGAACGCGAAAGTAAAAAATGAAAAAGTAAAACTAAATAAAACATTTTGAAAGTTGTCATTGTAACTTTTAAATCCTGACCCAACAACTTTTGTTATTCTTGGGACCGAAACGTTCAACAAATATGTTGAAAGTTAGGTAAGCCGCGTTTAAAAGCCGTTAAAAGAGTATTTTTATTATTAGTAATAAGCGTTTAAATGTTATAAAATATGACGAGCACACTTTTTTCCTTGATATGTATAGATGATTGTGAGGTACCGAGAGATACAAGTACAGCACAATAGTACCTCCCTCTATACCAGGTGACATAAAAATCGACTAAAATACCAGAACCGATATACGGCGGTATATCCAACCGAAACAGTGGAGCACTAATTCAAAGGGTTGGGATGGGCGGCATCATCCCCGTCGCGAAAGCTGCGCTCTGCGATTGCCAACACGCTTACCCAACGCGGAAATTATTATTATTTTTTTTTTTATTTAACTTTATTGCACAGAATGTTACAAAATGTACAAATGGCGGACTTAATGCCAGATGGCATTATCTCCCAGTCAACCATTACACAAAACAGAAAAAACAATTATGAGCAGATTTCCCACTTTTTAGGGAGGCCCATGTCTAGCTGGGACTTCCAATGGCTGTAATGGTGATGGATAATTGTTATACTCTCTAAAACAAATGATACATGGCAATAACATATTTTAGAAAATCACAGACCTCGGCTTGAGTGGCCGACCTCTGGTAGGACAAGAGACCTCAAGTGATCTTAGGAAAAAAAACAGTCATCATCATCATCATACCAGCTATTGGAAGTCCACTGCTAGACATAGGCCTCTCCAAGAAATGAGGTTTTTTGTCCATAATTGCCGCGCTGAGCAATAGAATATCGCAGCTATCGCGACGGCGATGCTGCTGCCCATCCCCACCCTGTGCATTTGAGCTGCAGTCACCGATAAATGAAGTATATATAAAAGAAGCCTGACTGATTGACATCTTAACGCAGAGCTGAACTACAAGGTTCAAAAACTTGAAATTTTTTATTGTGAGAAAGGACTTTTAAAAATTCATCCTCTAAGGGTGCAAAGATTATTAGAAAGTATTAAACTTTGCTGTTTTTATTCTGAAAGTTATTCTGAAAGAACAATGAAATTCAATATGAAGGTTATTTATTGAAAGTCATGAATTACGTCTAAAATATTTTTCCAACAAAATTTGTCCATTTATCTCATCAATAAAATAATTAGAAAGCTGCATTTTTAACGGCTTTTTTTTTTGTTGTCGGGCCAGACAACGAAGCTGGTAGTCATTCTGTCTCGTACGCCAAAGGTCGTCGGTTCGATTCCCACCCCAAGACAAATATTTATATGACGATTTGTTTATTCTGTGTCTGCGTATTAAATTTATGTATTTAAGTATTATATTTGTGATTCCTCAGTTGTCTGATGTCCGTAACACAAGTGCTTTAAGCGACTTACTTCAGGTTGACAAAATGTACGAGATGTTGTGTAAATATAATATATATGTAATAAAAGATATTTTTCTTTTTAAATACTGTCTATTGTGGTATACTGCCCCACGCATTTACGAGAGAATTTATTATTCCTTTGTGTTTATAAACTTCACGAAATTATCATTTGCTAAAATGACAAGCTCAAGGCAGTGTTGCCAGTCTTAAAAAGCGATGCACCTGTTTAAAAATATTTTTCATTTTGTCATTTAAATACAAATTTTAGTTTCTTTTTAAAAACTCATATTGATTTTTTTGCAAGTTCGCGGTTCATATTGTCATGTTATTTCATCACAGCAGGCATAAAGCGTCCGTGACTTTTGCGTCTTGCCCCTTTAAGAAAGGGAATTTTCCTATAATTGCTGCGCTTGGCAAGCGCGGTTACCCATTGCTATGCTGCTTCGTATTGATATACTGCAATCTATCTATTCCGGTACCTCAGTCGCCTCAAACTGCACACAGCGAGTATCATATGATTCAAATCGGTTAAGCTAAAGTAGTAAACGAGTTCATTTCGGACAGACAATATGACAGAATCATATATTAAAATATATATGCATATTTGCATTAAATACTTAAAGCTTAAATAATATTAATACTAAACCGAATACTGAATTTCATACGAATAACTGCAAAACAGCAAAAGTTTCATAATAACTTTACAACCTCGTTATATCCCTTTAGGGATGATTTCTAAAATCCTATATCCCTTACGTAGGTGTAAATCTTCTTAGTGCTACTTAGGGGACGTTATAAAAGGAACCCCTGTGCAAAGTTTGAAGTTACTGAACCTAATAGTTTAGGCCCTGCGTTGATACGATTCAGTTAGTCAGCTTCTTATTGTATTTATATATATATACACATATAGATATATATATATATATAGGTTCCGTGGGGCAGGGTATATTACACAATTGAACGTACATTTGGTAGAGGTATTGGTATAACTTGGCGGTACATCCACCCGAAACAGCGTAGCTCAAATATAATATGGTTGATGATGGGAAGCACTACTCCCTCAAAATCACGCCCTGCGATTGCCACCATACCTGCCCAGCGCAGCAGTAATGGCGCAATGTGGATTTCCAACGGTTCATATGATAGAAAAATGCAATGTATACTTTATATAGCGCTCTTAGTTGTAGGTTATTTTATTAATTTAAAGGATGGGAAAAAAATAAAAGACAGCAAAACCGGAATACATTTAATGTGAAAACCATAAACAAAATTCTTAAACCTATTATATATAACCACAGACAAATAAACGAGGTACAATACGAATTGACATTGAAAAAAGTTGCAAGTGTTTGCATTTCATTCTTTGTTGTTTATCTGTCAATATTTTGTAAAGGTGGGTTTAATTAAAAATGCAGTGATAAATTTATACACATTTTAATATAAAATGTGTCTGACATCACAGATCGGTAGAACAAAGACGACTACGTCATCCAAATAAACAATTTAACAAAACACCAGACAATAAACACAAATTCCGCCACCGACCGCTCAAAAACTGTCGTAACTAAAAAAAAAACAAAACATTACTCTCTGTTTCTTTCTTCTTGTGTCGCAATACACTGATATAGAAGTAACCGACTCGGTTATTATACATAAACTCTGTTATACATTTTTTGATCTATGACAGTACTCAAGCAATAGTGCGAATAATATAAAATTTTCGTACAGTAATTTTACACAAATATAAAATCTTTATTTTCTTAACAATTCGCTAGTTCTTTCATCCTGTTTCATCAGTCTGTTATGTTGCATAAACCGCTAAAGAATCAGTTTAAAATAGGATACTTGAAAAAATAAAAGTATAAATCAAAATGAACCATAACTATTTTTCAATGAATACTGTTTTGCAATGCATGTGTTATTAGCCGTATCCACAAGTCCGCAGTTAAAAAGAAATAAACTATAATATTGAATTGCCGTCTCCATTATTTTTATAATACTATAACTACTATATAAGTCATTTTTTATAGATACACAATGGTGGCAATACATTATTAAATAAAAATCAACCGTAAAAGCTTTGAAATAAGATTAAAAATTAAAAGTAACTAGAAAAAACATGGCTACTGAAAATGTAACGCTGTGGCCCGCGTCACGCCTTGCCCTCGAGATCGTATTTGTTCTTTTCGTCAGCGTGCCTACAAAGAAATATACATTAAAATAACATAGATGCATATGCTATGTAAAATTAATTAGGTAAAAATTACTCTGTCGTTTCTGATCGATTAAAGATGTCGGTTGTTTTTTGAGCTTTGTTTTAAAAACAAATCAGCAGTTCTGTTTGTATTATTTTGTGTATGCCTTACATTTACAAATGCATTATTATAGGCTAGATTAAATTTAAAACCAAATTATTATTATTAAACGTGACGCCATAGTTTTAAAATTCAGTACAAAATATACGAGGACAAATCCATTTTAAAAGACCATAATGATAAATGTCATATTTCTTTTTTCTCATGATCTATTAAAGTTTCAGATATGACGTCGCTGTCTTCCTGAAGACACGACATTTACTAATATTATTATAAATATTATTTAAAGTGTAATGCTCTTTCTTTGTTATTGATGGTTGTTATCTGACGTTGACGGCGACTTTAGACGACGATTCCAGAATTACCGGAGGAATAGGCAAGATCGCTCATTAACGAGCGGCCCTGTGACTGAGCATTTCTCACTCGCCTGCAAGACTATCACGTGATGCTTAGAAGCCTCCACAAGATACCGGTTCAGACAAATAGAAAACAAAAGAACAAACTAATATTAATATTATAATAAAAGAAACTTAATTATCTTACAATAAAACTCACGTTCACAACGAAGGGGAATATAGTAAAAAGGGAAAGTCTAATACTTATTTCTTCTAGAGACATAAAGAGTAAATATAGTAGAATTAGTGAATATTGATAGCCATTGAAAAAGCGGTTAATGTACATACCATACATCGCTGATCATAAAGTACTCGCCCTCTTCATCACTCTTCGATATATTAGAATCACTACCGTCAACTATTACAAATTGCGCGCTACCTCTGAAATAGTCAACGACAAAAAAATGTTGCCTTTAGAATGTATACATGATAATTATGCCCCTTTAAGCGTCCAATGTCGAAGCACAACGTCCCCGGCGTTCCGATATGGTAATGATGTTGTAATGGCAACCCTTGTCATGATTTTTCAATGATCAGTGTTGCCATGAATAAGAAATGTGTAAATTATCTGTCCAGTTTGCGTCTTGCTGTTTTTTGGATATTTTCCTTTGAATATTGTCTTACTATTCCTCGTCTGTCGTAATATTACTATGCCGTACGGCCTCTGATTAAAACGAATTCTTTTTATTCCACTAAAACTTTCTACTTGGCTGTGTCTCGGTCCACGAACTCTTGTTTTCTCTTCGCCCGTTGGTACTCACTCTCTACTTGTAGTCTTCTAACTCACTCTTCAATCTTTTCTCTCTCTCTTTCACCTTTGCGCCTCATTCCTTTCCAGCTAACTGCCCTATCAGTATGTGTTTAGGCAAGTATAGTTTCTCATACATGTTCCAATGATCCACGACATATACTATTAGCTTGTTAAGCTTAATAGGACATTAGTTTCTTTTAACATATTCGATAGCCGACATGAACTGGTAGAGGAGGACAGTGAAGAGGCACTGTCCGTTCCTACGATTGACGTATTATAATCGACAGATGGCGTTATATTCATCCGAAACAACGTAGCTTAAATGGAACAGCCAGCAGATATGGACATACTATAAGCCTATATGAAGATAAGTTGTTTCCGGAGTCAAAAACAATCCTGTTGTTTCAATATTCCCCATTAACTTCTTTGTCTTGTTTGTTTCGTATAAATCAGATTCGTATAAGTCTTCCGCTATATTATGTCTGTGTATCCATCCATTTAAAGCAGTATAGCAAAAAGGCGGGAATGGGCAGCAGCATCCCCGTCGCGAAACTACGCTCTGCGATTGCCACCACGCTTGCCCAGGGCGGAAATGAAGGGCGAATTATTTTTTCCCCTTTTTTTGTGTATCCAGCGATGACGTTTTACAGCTGCTATGATGTAGATGACTCCATCGGCACCATATCGCGAGTGATAGAACAGTGAAGGGAGTGGAAAACGAAAATGGAAGTTGCGAGGAAGCATTACACTATGTTAGTCCCGACACCAGTCGCCATGAAAACACGTACACCAACAAACGTCATCCGACCACCGACCAGTCAGATTGTCATGTCAATTTCATTTCGATTTCATTCGATTCAGAGAGAATTCAATATATAAAGTATTATTTTAGTAATTACAGAGAATTAATTCTATGAACTCGCATAGATAGGTTATTTCTAATATTAAGGCTATTTTCATTTTTAAATTTCCACACATACAATCATTGTGAGGTATATTTGTGAGATAAGATGCCAACATACACTATTTTTCATTATATCATCATTACCGAAAGGCTGGTCCGCAGTATTTCTCACAGTACACTGATGTATTTGATATATATTTTTGGTATTTTCTTGTAAATTTACATTCTTAAAATTATTAATACAATATTTTATTTTTTATTTGTTTAGTTGAAAATTTCTTATTAAAATTTGTACTTATTAAAAAAATACCTTATATATTTTAACAAGCATGATTCGTGCACTCAGATGCTTTTGTATTGAAAAATTCCCAGACTTATTAAAGCATATTACCAAAGCTAGGATTGCGTCATATTTATAATTACTCCATAATTGTTAATTTATCTCTCTTACTACAATTTTTTTTAAGGTCTTAATTAAAATTTATGAAACTAAATTGAACTATATTTCTTTTGTGTCTTTATAAAATCTGACGTATGTACGTACATTAATTCTTTAAGCAAATATATATTTAATATCCGGGAGTCGAACCCAAACATCATCGTATAACGGCATGCAGTCAAAAGTATATAATACTTATATCACATAATAGTATTGCATATGTATAGTAAAAGCATAAGACACCATCCAGCATTCCTCTATATTCTTAATCGACATGACAATCCAAAATAACGATTGCGTTAGTAATTATTTAGTATTATATAATGCAGTCGGTACACATTGTCACATTTAGAGTTATTTTGAAACGATACTAAGCTATTATTACAGGATTAAGCTGGAATCGTTTAGATAGGAACTGACATCGTAACTTGTGCAATAGAACTCATAGCTCTACCTCCCTACTCTCACTTATTTCTGCCGAAATACCGGTGCTCGTATTACTGATTCTGAATGTGTAAGAATGTCCAGAAATCATAACCTCGCAATGCCACAAGTGTATTCATTTAAATTTATAACTTATTCATTTACATTTATTATTTGACCTTGTCGACAAATAAGTATGCAGTTAGCGTGATAGTAATCGTCACCACAGCCTACAGACGCTCGTAGTATCACTAGGATATCACTAGCACTCTACCAACCTTGTGACTTGACGATATTATGTCACATTTACTGGTAATTTCATTGCCTCCCTAAAACCGGAACACAGCAATGCGAACACTGATATTAGGCGGTAAAAACAAGTGAGAATAAGGTACCAATGCAGACGACCTTTGTAAGAGGTCTACCTAATGTAAATAAAAAAAAGTCTAACCAATTCTCGTTTAAATCCACGCGAATATAACATTTCTATACCTCTAGACGTGACAACCTGCACCCACACACGCACGCTCGCACGCACACACACGCACCTGTAGAACACGTAGTGTTGCAGCATGAAGAACACGTCGAAGATGAGACTGAACAGGCCGAGGCCGAACTTGGTGGCGTCCCCGAAGAACGACACCCAGTCGTCGTAGTTGTACGCGTTCAGCGCCATTTGTAGCACGGAGAGGAAACCGCCCACGAAGTCCAAGAAGATGTTGCCGATGGACCAACCCGCGGTCGACTTACGCTTGTAGTTCATATGCGCCTGCAATTGTTTATAAAATGATATAATTATAAGTGAATGGAAGAGTTGCTATGGGACAACTTAGGTGAACATACCTAACCAGGTAGACGTAAAAAAGAAGAGCCAGGTCAGATATACTAAGAATGAACAAGCGTGTATGAAAGGAATAATGCGAGTAAAGGAAACGAGAAAGGTATGCCAAGAAAGCAAGTGGAGATCTGTAGTGTCTGCATATAGTAGTATCTGTATGTATAATTAGTAGTTCATAAAAGTCCTACTAAACTTACAAACGCTAAATGATTTGGATGAAGTTAAACACAGAGTATGCTTATAATTGAGAATAAAATTTAAACTATTTTTTATCCCGAATACATGCGCCCGGGCGATATTTTTTTTATTTTCCTTAATAGGATCTGCACGATTTGTTGCGCAGTTCAGCTTTGCGAAATAAGAACAGTTCCTCAGATATGAGATCTAGAATAAGGACTACGCGGTAGTCACGAAGAGGTAAGCTATTACATTGATATTCTTTTGTCACAAGTAAGGTCTTAAAACCGAGTTAGAGTGGTCTGCACCAGCACCGGTGAGGGATCCAAAGATATCTAGCGCAACGCCAACCTTGACACTTGATGATATTATATCACATTACCTCACCTCCAAACCAGAACATAGCAGTCCAAACACTGCTATTTGGCGGTAGAGGTGCCGATCCTAATTTACTGATACATACAACCGGTGTCATACAACCGATCTCACCTGCGGCATGTACTTGATCAGCGTGATAGCCAGCTTGATGTAGCTGCAGTAGTAGAGGAAATCCAGCCACAGGATGACGCGGCCGACGCCCAGGCCGGCGCATACCAGCACCACGCACATGAACAGCCCGAGCAGCGCGCTGCCGGCGCGCGACACGCGCTGGTTGCCGCGCTGGAATACATACTCGGGTTTCATCTCGTCCAAGAACCTTGCGAGCGAGGAGTACGCAGGCATAAAGAGGATCGCTCATTCACCGGCCACCTGGCTCGCACTTTCCCCCGGTGAAGCTGGGACTAACGACGCTAACTTCGGAATCGGGCTGCTTTCATCATTATCATCATCATCATAACAGCCTTAGAACGGCTACTGCTGAATATATCCTTCCCAAGAAAGGGGGACTGTTGCCGATAATCGCTGCGCAGAGCGCAGCTTTTGCGACGGGGATGCTGCTGCCCATCCCCGCAATGTTGCATATATATACACCGCCATCTATCGGCACCGGTACGGTCGCCTATTACGACACCTGGTATAGGGGGAAATACTATTCTAATAGGAGCATTAAGGCTCTTACCTCATATATAAAACACTGTGTGATAGTAATGAGCGTGGCGAATGCAGCGTGCAGCGAGAAGAAAACATCGTTCAGTTGCACCGGGTTTAGTCCACGAGGGTGACGACTGAAGTACTCCGCCTGCAGACAAAAAACTACCTAATTAACACAAGCATAGGTAACATATTTAACTGAAGCCAATTAAACAACAAGTCGATTTTGTACATAACATATAGCCAACACGATGATTCAGTCGTAGAATCAACAATACAATATGTGCTCAGCTGTATTTGAAAAAATATGTATGACTATATTTACATTACGTTGAAATAAAAATATTAGCGGCATAATTAATATCATCATCTTTATAACAGCCAATGGAAGTCCACTGCAGGACAAGCGTATTGACAATCGAAGAGCGTAGCTTTCGCGACAGGGATGCTGCTGTCCATCCCCGCCCTGTGTATTTAAGCTACGTTGTTACGGATGGATATATAAAAAGTAATATGTTTGTATTTCCTCTGTTATCTGATATCTGGCACATAAGTCCTTTAAGCTTATTTTGGTGTCAGGTCACCAAAAGAGATTCAAAAAGTGTAAGACACTTTAAGGGACAAGATTTTCGAAGACCAAAATGCTGACGAAATTGAACACATTCTTAGAAAATTTTGGGTCAACTCGCAGCCTAGTAAAGCGATCAATATTATCGAACCAAAACGAAATCAAGTCTATTAGCCCGGGAGAGAAATATATAATGAGATATATGTTGTTTTTTTAATTTATTAGCAAAATTAAAATTGTGTACTCAATTATAAGTGGAACATGAGCTTTTTAAATTGGTTTTTGTTATCATTTATACCATGTTTTATACAAGGAAACGATTTATTTGTTTCTTGATATTTATCATCATAGCAGTCGTAGAACGTCTACTGCTAGACGTTGGCCTCTCAAAAAGGGGAATTTTGGCAGTAATTGCCGCGCAGGGCAGGTGGTACCCATCCTTGTAGCTTTTTCACTAGACTGTTTGAAATTGATATACCGCCATCTGTCGGCTCCGGTAACTAAAAACATCTAGAATACTAGATAATTACAAAGCATATATATTTTCATTCTCAAAATGACAATGACATGACAAATAAAAACAAAAACTAACACTAACATCTAGAACACTAGATTATTACAGAGTATATATATATGTATATTTAAAATAAAAATGACAATGAACATGACAAATGAAAATAAGAACTAACACGATTTGTGTAAACTCTGTAATAATCTAATGTTCTAGATGTTTTTAGTTCATTACTAAGGTCTTTCATTTGAATAGAAAGGGCACGACGCACTTGTGTTTACACTTTAGTATTCATATATACAGCTCAATCGGTAGACAGTTAAATATACATAATTATAAGATCCTCATAAATAATTACTTGGCATTCATAGGTGATTACAATTCTGAATACTGGTAAGTTGGTTCATTTCATAAAGGTATATATTGTATTGCGATGCAATTATAATCATGTAGAATATCTATCGATATATGTATCATTTGGCTTTCGCTGACCAAGAATAATATAATAGTTACTGTGGGTAATTCCCAAGAGATAGACACATACCATCAGGGATGTAGACCTTTTCAGTGTGTACAATACTGTAGTACATTATTTTGTTCTACCCCGCCGGGTTCAGCCAGCGCTTGCAATGTGATCGTAAAAAAATGCGTTTCTTCACAACATCACATCACATCTAAAATTATCAGTGTTCTTACGACTTATATAAGCCTGCCTCCTGAATCATTCTATTTATTTACGAAATCGCATCAAAATTCGTTGCACAGTGCTAAAGATATAGGTAGATAAGGAAGACATAGGTACATAAGGACAGATAGCGAAAATTAATATTTAGTAATTAGAATGTTACCATGATTTTTTCGATATGCACACATAAAAAAGGGAATTCATTTAGTGAAGGCAGACAAGTTTGCCGTGATGTACCGACTCTTGTAATAGGTGTCTTAAGTGAAATCTGTATATTAGACGAAAATACTGTATAATCGGAGATATTGAGAAACATTTCTTTATTACAATCACAGATTTGACAATGGTGCGAGCGGTGATCTCACTACGATTCCGGGAGCAATTGACCATATGGTAGCTAACCCTTTGCTGGAATCAAAATTTAAGTAGTCCAACACTAGGTTCGTCGTCTTAAAGAGAGAAAACACAACCAAAGTCGCCGAAAGGCATAAATTAGATGACACTTTCATACACAAGATCACTATTCATTATTTTGACAGGTCTGGAAATTTCCGTTCCACTATTCAACTATTTCTCTGCAAACTTCTGTGCTAAAAAACTAGCTTATTCGTGAGCGAGTGAGTGCTTTAACGTTATAGTTTTAAATTTGAACAAATACTGCATTGACACCATGATAATACTAAGTCAACAACAAGCTTAAGGTCTGCTCGATAGTAAGCGTCACCGCAGCCTATAGGCACTCGTGTTATCACCCGGATATCATTAGCGCACTACCAACCTTGTGACTGATCTCTGTCACATCACCCAGTAATTTCACTGGGTCTCTCACACTTCAAACCGAAATACAGAAAACAACTGCTGTTTAGAAGCAGAAATATGTGTGAGTGAGGTACTAATGCAGGCGACCTCTAGTAAAAGGACAATCAATGGTGATATCTTGACGATACCGTTAGCGTCAACTTGCGTTCCAGTTCGACAAGACACAAACTAATGTCATCATATTAAAATAACTATTGTAAACCTTACCTGAATCTCTTTAGAGAAGTAAAGGCCGCAATTGAACAGCGAATACATAGTGAAACCCATGATGTTCAGCCCCAAGAAGTCGAAGTTGAGTCCGACCACGCTCTTGCGCTTAAAGTTGATGTAGATCTGCGGGTAGAAGGACACGGACCATGCCGCGAAGTATATCCAGCCCATGATGTAGGAGATGACGTTGATTGCGTGGGAATGCATCACGGTGATGCGCAGGAACACTTCATCCATGCTGGAACACGTATGTTTATAATATTAACACAGCATCTCATACATTGGCCTGACTCCGAAGTAAGTTGCTTAAAGCAGTTGTGTTACGGACATAAGACAACAGAGAAATCACAAATATAATACTTAATAATACTCCGATCCTTGGCGCATAATATGTGATCACTACCATCTGCATCATAGTGATCCCGTCAATATAGATATATATTTAAAAATCTATGCATTAAAAAGTTCATTTCTGATATAAATAGATTATAAATCAAAACATGAAATAATAACCTTAAAGTGCTGATTAAGTAATCTATTTTTAAACTATATACATATATGGATTTATAAAACGTAACTTTTGGTGGCGAATTTCAGCCCTACCAAAACATCGAATTATGTTTAATAATAATAATAATATTTCTTAATGTTTTATGTATTTGGCAATTAGTAATAAACCAAAACAAAACAATCACATTAAATCACACAAACAAACAAAATGTGTCTATCTGCTACATCCAGGGTTTAATAATTACAACTATTTACATGATGAATACGTGTTCTTATATGTAAAAATCAATAAACAAAAAGGTAATTCAAAAAATAATAATCTTCAAAAATTTGCCTGAAACCATTTGGATTTCAAATAGGTTGTCAGCGATAACTGGAACGCAAATACAACTACGGTATCTCGAAACCTACTTGACATATCCTGGAGGAGTGACGTTGAAGGTGACTTCGGAGTGACCTGGGCTCTTGCCATACGCGCAGATGTCATGAGTGATGTTGACGGTGGTGTTTGGCGTGTCCGAGCCCGGTATATCGATGGTCTGCGGCACGAACTGGACGATGTCAGGATGCTGAATTTGTGCAGTCACTTGTAAAGAGGTGTTGTATTGACCACTGGAACGTTCATTAAAGGGGTATGAATATCAACTCGATTTATTATTTTCGCGATAATTCGTATATTGGTAATTCAGGAAGAGCCATATATTATATGGCCTAATAGTCTTCATGGAAAAATTAAACTATTCAATATAAACTTATTATTTTATAGCGAATTAATATAAAGTCTATATTCTTTTTGAGAAACAGACTATCCGATACAAATATATGTTTACAATACGAAGTTGCAGCGTGCGTACTACGAGAGAAAATAATATGTTTAGCAGACTAAACATATATCTATCTATCAACTATCAGTTAAGTAATATATTTCATATATTTATATCCAAAAATTACGAGTCACAGTATTTGTCCGGTATAATTATTGAAACTTCTGAACCGATTTTTTTTTCTGGCTTATATGTAGGGTGATCTAAATTCAGTGATAGGGTTGTATAAATCTCAATTTGTATTCGGAATAATTTTTTTTTGTATTTAGATAAGGCAGGACCACGTCTGTTGGGTCAGCTAGCTAGCTTAGATGTTTCAACATATAAAAATACATTTTTATAAGACCAGAATGACAAACAATCACACAGTCCCGTGATAGTAATCGTCACCACAGCCTATATACGCTTGTAATATTACAAAGATATCACTAATACGTTGCTAACCTTGTGACTTGAAGATATTATATCACATTAGCCAGTAATTTCACCTCTCTTACCCTTCAAACCGGAACACAACAATGCGAACACTGCTATTTGGCGGTAGAAGTAGGTGAGAGTTAGGTACCAATGCAGACGATTTTTGTATAAGGTCTACCTCATATACCTTATATTTTATATTTATTAAATTGATTAAGGCCTGAAATTCGTTAATTAATTCAATAGAAAGTTACTAAATCTCTCTCTATTTATGCAATGTTAGGGATATAAGTGAATCACTAGAAATGACGGCACCAATCTTTAACAAGTCAAAAATAGCTTTACGCACGAGTGGAATGTCACGTATTCTCTTATGACTTGTTATATTTTATGCGAGACGTTTTCAACTAAATTTTCAAGTCATCGCATCGCATTCTTTAAATAATAACAAGTATTCGTTTATGTAATGGCAAACATATAAATGATACAGGTATGACATAATTACTGTTGTAATTTTTTAACGATCAAACCCATACTATAATGTGTTGTAAATAATTTCAAAAAATGCTACTCACTAGTGGAAATACAAGTCAAGTAGCTTTTTTGCTCTTAAAATTGCATATGAAAAGAAATACGAAAACATTCATATTCACTCTAGAGTAGGCAGACATATAGAGAGAGTTCATTTAAACTTACATTTGCACCAGCTTAAGAAGGTAAGTCTCATCGACAAGTATTTCGAGATCAGTCACATCGACATAGAGTTTCTCTAACTGCGAACGAGCCGTGGGTAAACCTGCAGTAAGAAGAAAAAATTAAAACAAATAATAAATAAATTTAATGATGAATAATAAATGAATCGCTTACTAGCTGACTTAGATATCAACACAGGGCCTAAACTATAATATATAACTATAAGAAAACTTGAAATATTGCACTAAGAATGGATTTTAAAAATTCGCTCTAAAATCATCCCTTAAGGGGGGAAATGGGGAGGGGGTGCAAAGTTAGTATGACAGTTCCAAAATTTAACGCGGGTGATACCGCGGGGTACTGTTAGTCTCATACATTGACCTGACTCCGGGATAAGTCGCTTAAAGCACCTGTGATACGGACATCAGGCAACAGAGGAATCACAAATATAATATTTAAATACATATATTTAACATTCAGTTACAGTAAAAATACAAATATCGTTATGTAAATGTTTACCTGTATGGGAATCTAACCCACAAGATTTGGCGCATAAGATAGGACTACTACTACTATTGCGCGACTAGCGTCTGCGCCATCAGGCCCGTCTGATGACAACGTTACAGTCATGCGACGGGACTCACTAGGCCAAATAAAAACACTTAACCAGAACATTTGTAAAGAGTACACAAAACTTGTAGATATTATGTCACATTACCCAGTAATTTTATTGCTTCTCTCACCCTTCAAACAGGAACACAGCAAAGCGAATAATGCTATTTGGCAGTAGAAAGAGGTGAGAGCGAGGTACCAACTCGGGCGACCTTATGGTTTACTTCATATGAATGTCATAAAACAAGCATTTTAATGAACGGAAATTTGTATTTGAATTTCAGTTCGAAATTGTGCTAAAAGTGCTTCGAAATTTTATATTTAAATTTCGAACATGTTCAAGTAGTTAAACAGTAGTTCTATCAAGAGTAGTCCATTTTAAATAATTATTCAATAAAATGAATGCGCGTTAAAATAGAAATTTTAGAACATTGACAATTATACTATGTGTACTCATACCTAATAACAAAATGGCGATAATGATGTATGCGAATCTGGTGTTTATCCGATGATAAGACACGGCTCTAGAGCTCCACGGGAACAATACTGTACTGCCACGCGCCATGTTGATTTCTGTTGATCTTTTCTGTGGACAATAGAAAAATAAGTTAAGTCAAAGAAGGTAATAAAAGATATTATGTGACCGTAATATATGAAATTTAATTACAGGTGCATTATTTATCGTGAGGTATCGGAAGAGTTACAGATTCCGTATGAATTGATAAAGGTACTGGATAGACAGGTAGAAACTATCTGAAACAATGCTCTAGGGCGGAGACGAACAGTAGCACTCCTGTGGTCCAATTCTCTTACCTACCTATTACTACTACTATGGACATAATTCATCTCATATGATTAGTCACCATTGTTTTAGTCTGATGCAGAGAGAGAACAAACGCAGGCTTTAGAGTGGCAGTTAAAATACGCATGAAACTGTTCTGAAAAAAAAAACTTACTTTGTTCCAGCCTGTATCCAAAAGTAGACGTTTACTAAAATATAATAATTATATGAAACTAGAACCAACAACATGGTCCCAACATCAACGACCTGTGTGTTCACAAAGCAACCATCGGTATTTTTTGTATACAACCACGCCGACAAACAAGCATTACAGTCCACGCGATAGTAAGCGCCACTGCATCCTATAGACGCTCCTAATATCACAAGGATATCACTAATGCATTGCCAAACTTGTGACTTGAGGATATTATGCCAGATTATCCAGTAATTTCACTGCCTCTCTCACCCTTCAAACCAGAACACAACAATGAGAACACTGCTGTATAGCGGTGGGAATAGGTCAGAGTTAAATACCAATGCTAATGTCCTTTATAAGAAGCCTACCCCAAGTAATACAGTATAAATTTTACACACTCAAATACATACAGACGTTTCTGTTCGAAGAACTTTCAAAGGCTATAAAACCTGTGTTGATTCAAATTTCCAATCGTCTCCAAACGATAACAATAACGAACAAAGTTTTATAGTATCATAAAACTGTGTTCTTTAGATTTTCCAGAATATTCAACATAGTTATATACTGGTAGTTTATAGCTGGTGTCTTAACGAACTGTGTCTTGACTGGCATGGCATAATCCACTAGCATAGCATAGCATAGCAACATAAAGTGTAATGTACTGTTTCAGGAATAATAATTATCCCCGTTGAGGATATAATGATTGGCATTATTATCATAAATGTTAAAATGAGTTTGTTACATCGTCAAGCCTTATCTAATCTTTCAGTTAAAATTTTACAATTTGATCTAACAAATCTCGGAGGCGATGTCATCGTTAAAAACTAGTACCTCATAAGGAACGTCGCGTGCGGCCGCTAGAAAGAACACATAATAAGATAGTAAAGGATAACTTACGTGGGTCAAACCGATCAGTTTACCTTGGAATATAACATTTCGCCACAAGCCTGGCACGCGTTTATAAATAATCTGAAGGCAATACGCAGTGGTAAAGGTTTTTAGTAGTCATAGACGGAAAAATTTACAGCTAACCGCGCATCATTAAATGGCATGCTAGACTCGTTCACCTTACAATATAAGCAATGGCAACACAGCAATCAGTTTGGTGTAGTTCTATAAAAATCTTAGGTGTAGCTTATTCATTTATTATAAGGTTACTGGCAACTTTCAATAGGTTTTATAATTTTCTAATAATTTTTTGCACTGGCAACATTAATATTGAAAAAACTAACAAGAAAATTGTCTTTTGGCGCTGGGACTCTCATGGGAGAATTATCTTAGTGAAGCAGTGTCGAAATAATTAGGCTACTTAATTGTTATTTCTATTATTCTTGTTGATAATCCCGTGCCATACGGACGTGTCTAAAGTTTATCTGCCTGTGTGAAATGTACTTTTAGCCATACTAACCATAGATGTTTGCGTTATAAGTGAGATTGTTGTGTACCAGAGAAAGAGTGAGTGAAGTGCGAAAACTATATTCCGTCCGCTCTAATTAATCGTGTTGTCACTTTTCTGCACTGCATCTACGTACGGTGACGAAAAGCGCCTAAACAACACCTTTGCTAACTTCTACTAAACTACCTACATAATTGAGAAATCTACAATGCGCCGATCATTGCCGCCGATTTCTTTGCAACAGCTAAAATTCTTATCAAACCCAGACTTACCTGAATCCCTCGGCAGTAATGACTCATACATCAGTTTTCGTATATTATGTATTATCACGGAATCAGGTCAATAACATACATTGACCTGATTCCGTGATAAGTAGCGTGGGAATTTACCTATTTATATTTATTCTGTGACTTCTCAATCACTTGGCGAGTCTTATACCAAATACTGGAGATCTTACGCTGATGACGACAAAATATTTATTTTACATAATAACATAATTATTTTAAGATGACACGTATTACATTTTAAAGTAACAGTTAAAAGCATGGTTAAAGTTATATCGCCATGATGTAATTGTTAGAAGCCATTAACAATTCATAATAATAAATCCACACCACATTTCATTACATTGACTTGACTCCGAGAGTATTCGCTGGGACTTTGTTGCGGACATCGATTAAGAGAGAGGAATTACAAATATATATTTACAACAATAAGTGATCGATGTGGTGCAAAAGATGATGTTGTGACAAAAATAGAGAAAGGAACGTTACGATGGTTTGGACATTGTGGAAAGGATGGATGAAAGTAGAATGACTGCACAAATGTAAAGAGCAGAAATGAATAAAAGAAGAAATATAGGATGACTTAGGCTAACATATCTTAACCAGGTTTTAAAGAAGTGTTAGGTCAGAAGTACCAATAATAAAGGAGCGTGTATGGAAGGACTAATGGGAGTATGGCAAGCGAGAGAGGTATGCCAAGATCGTAGCAAGTGGAGATCCATAGTCTCTGCCTACCCCGATCAGACAAACGCCGGTATCCTGGGGCGAGATCTAGCCCAAATACTTATTTTACGTAATAACATAAAGCGAAGTGTCAACTAACAATTAATACAAAGCGTTTAAAACGAACTTCTTCTACATTAGTTGCTTAAGATAAACTTTATCGTGCTTATTGGGCTTAGTATTCGTTTCTCAGAAAATTGCGTATAAGTAACAATATTATTTTAGTAGGCGAAACGACCGGATCTATTTTAAATACGTGCAATTTTTCACGATTACAGATTCCTTCAATAATTGGTAGTACGCTTTTCGAACCTATATTTTATGGAAGAGTATGGAAAAGAAAGTACGCGTTACTGTACAATCTTTTCCATAGATACTACAAAATTAGTCAACATGGCATTCATACTTACTAAAATAGTATTATTATTGAAAGGGGTCGTTCGGCTTTCGCATTCGTGCGAATCGACTACTAAACCAAATTTTGATCAATATTAGATATATGTTTAAATTAAAATCAGAGTATTTACATATTCATGTATGATAATGTTATTAATTGTTACCAAGATTTTACCTGCGTCGTTTATAATACAATAATAAATCCACGCTACATTTCACTACATCGACCTGACTCCGAGATCTCTTCGCACGATCGAATCCGAAATGAGGAGATCCGTAAAAGAACAGAAGTTACCGTCATACCCCGGCCCGAATAAACAAGCTGAAGTGGCAGTGGGCAAGGCATTAGCCCGCAAAACCGATGGGCGATAGAATCGTTTTGAAATGTAGACCACGCACCGGGAAACGCAGCGCAGGGTGTCAACCTACAGACGATATGACAGCAGGATCGCAATGGATACAGCCGGCATACAACAGCTTCTATTGGAAATCACATGGAGAGGCCTATGTCCAGCAGTGGACGATCTGCGGCTAATATGAAGATGATGATAACTCCGAGATAAGCAGTTATTTGCGGAGATCGCTCAACAGAGAAATTACAAACATATATTTTACACCCAGATACAACAAAACTTTACGCTCCGCCAATATTATTCATGTAGGTCCTAGCATCATTTTATGCAAAACATTTCTTGACAACTGTACAACAAACCCTACAGGTTTATATTATTGGTATAGAACTATAGATTCACCACTGCATAATGCTTGGCCATTCATTTGAGTGAAGCTGCATGGACCTATAAGTTTTTACTAGGCTTTCTATAAAAAACTGATGAATGTACTATCATACGCTATATATTTGATACATCATCTGTAAAATAAAGTGCAATTGGAGATACATTTTTCTTCTCTCCCCGATACAATTAGTGTGATCATTAATTGGCGTTGTTACCAATATCTAGCTCAGGGATGCCCAAAGTGTACTCTGAGGAACCTAGGGGTTACACAGAACAGTCACCACAGATCCGCTAGAATTATATATTAGCTGTTAAACAATACCACGGACATAAATACTATTTCAAAATAGCGCGAAGTATATAGTTAGAAGCGGAAGTCACTCTGTTTATGTAAGTTGGCAGAGTTAGCAAGAATTCATCCCGGTGAATACTATCTATATAACTATATAACTGTTTATAAAACAGTAAAACATATTTCGTGTATAAAGATTGAAACTTTAAGTTAAGAATAATGTATTTTAATTACAATAGAATCCGCTTATTATAAATTCAAACTGAAAAAACGAACTCGTCATGTTAAGCGGTAGCCATACAGAGCAAAGACTACTTAATATATTTGGGTATTTAATTTATAGAGAATAGACATTCAAATTTTTATTAAATAAATAACCACTTAAGCGTCAAACGTCAGCACTGAAGAAAGGTGAGAAAGATCACAAAAACGAGAGATGCTAGGAATCAAGCGGGTCACTATATTTATCATCATTTGTTAAGGGTAGTCATTAAATCCAATTTAGTTGCTTAGAATTTTTTTTGCAACTACATATAAACCAAACTTAACTACTTCCTATATACTAACCGGTTAGTTGACAAAGGCGGGGTCATAATAAACGAAAATTTCTTAAAAAATAATTGTCAGTGTTGATTTGTAATTATTTTATACGGGGTTTTATTTAAAGTTTAGGAACTTCTGATCTACGTGATCACGTGTGCGATTTTTCCAAATGTTTCAATGTAATGACATAAAACGATAAATTAATTTCACCTGTAATTTTTAGTGTTAGTTGTCGGGAAAATATAAACTTAAATACATATTATGTTCTATTTTTTCGTTATTTACCTTTCGTGTTACATGTACATAAATACATTTATGGATACATTATTCAATTAGATAAGGTCATGATGGATTAATAAAAATAATGTAATGTATAACATAAATAAATTATGTGTTTATTTATGTATAGTAATATATTGTGATTCCTATGTTGTCTGACGTCTTTAGCACAAGTGTTTTATGCTATTTACCACGGTGTCAGGTATTTTTACTTACGTTAAACAATAAGATATTTAAGGCCACTCAATTAAGAATAACTCAACGCTAGGTTTACAAGTGCAAGAGCAAGAGTTCAAGTGTAAACCCTTTAATTGGCTAAAAATTATGGGTTATAGCGAAACAGATACATATTTTTTCACATATTCATTTTAAAATATAGAAGTCAGGTTAATGTATGAGATGTGTGAGGCACTTTGACATCTGTCAATGCGATGGTCAATTGTGTTAGCAATCGCAGAGCGTAGCATTCGCGACGGGGGCAGTAGAATTACTGCCCATTTTTATCCTGTGCATTTGAACTACCCTGATTCTGCTGGGTATACCATCATCTGTCGGTTCTGGTACCTCAGTCACCTGTCATTAATGAACTTCCTTATCTATCCTTTTCGAGGCGTTGGAATTGACGTCTGACGTCCAGCATTGAGTTAGTCCGAAAAAATAAATATTGCATCGGGTATTTAGTTGTTATGGCAGTTTAAATCGATTGTTAATCTTGATTCCATTACTACATAATCAATATTTGTCCCTGATTACATACAGCCAGAAGCTGGGACAGCACTACCTTGGTGATACGATGTGATATATGTTGATATTTGTGTTTGTCCTGTCCCAGGCAGGAAAAAAATAAATATTTTCCTGGGTGGGGATCGAAACGACACGACCGTTGGCACATAAGACAGGGTCACTACCATGTGCGCCATTGAGTCCGAAATAATATACACGTCTGTATGTACTCAAACAAATGTAATGGCCCTTGCATTATTATAAGAATAGGGCAGCCCAATTTTCTTATTATCAACAGACCTTGATGATTAATCTCTTTATCATACTGACCGGTTCAATTGAGACTATACTCCACGAATGATTGTAAAAGTTACACATATATATTTTTTAAAATTTGGCAATAGGCAACATTTACAATATACAACATTTTTTAAAATATGTATATTTAAAAATGTTCGTGTCGATTTGATAGTTAACTGGTATTTTTATTCCTGGAAATAATATACAAAGAAAAACAGTTTAAATTTTATATAATAAATATTATCGCCAAAGCTGGCCTAAACGACAGCCGCCATTATTCTGACGTGATATGAACAGAAACGGATAAATGTCAAACGTACCAGTAGAAAAAATTATTTTAATGCACCGCACGGTGCATTAAACTTTATTTTTTTCTTAACTTAATAATGAGCTTTCATTTAACGTATCGTTGGTGTATAGTGCCAACATGTAACCACACAACATTCAAGACTCCAAAAAAAATATTTATTAGAATTCCAAACGACCATAGTATGAGAAATGTTTGAATAGAACTATCGGCAATCCATCCTCTATTGAAAACAACATAAAAAGCGAAATCATAGATGTTTTTGTTTCTATATTATGATGTCTGGGGTGACGCCAAAGGGTCTGAGGGCTCTCCTTATTTATTTTTTCTGTATTAATTTAGTTATTTGTATCTCTAAGTTTAAAATTACACTGAAACAGAACAAATAATTTTTCAGCGTTAAATATTTCAAATCACATTTAAAAACGGCGACTTTTTTTCCTTCTACTATCAAACAAAGAAAATATTTACATTTGCATATTTTTATCGGACGTTGATCTAATTAGAATTTAGTGAATTCGAATAAGGCTAGAGTATCGAATAAAAATCCATTAACTATCGGTTCTATCGAGCACGGCTTGTGGTTAATCGAAGCGGCCTCATTAACACGGTACACTTGCGTCGTTCGTGGAACATTGGACAAGAACTGGTACTATAGACACCACGGAGGTGAGGATGCGATCGAAGCTGACATTCACGCCTCACGTAATAAAACGTTTGAACGCTAAACATGACTCAAATTATGCAACCAGCGTAGTATACGATGCAGCCGAATTGTAAAATGGAACCTATTTTCAATATGACACAAAAAACGCGCCTTAAAAACATGTACGACGCGTGTAACATCAATACAAATTTGAAGGGGCCCGATAGCGCAGATGGTTACACTATCTTGTGCGTCATGGATTGTGGGTTCGATCCCCACCCAGGATCAACTTTTATAAGATGATTATTTGTATTTATTCTGTCTGAGTGTTAAAAATATGTATTTAAGTATTAATGTAATTTTCTGCGTTCGTGTATTTACATTTTATATTTCATTTTCATATCACGGCCACTGAAAATCGTCGTATCTAATCAACAGAAACGCTCTGTTGTCTGTATTGACTGCCGGTTGAAATGGACCATGAAGGCTGGACGACGGCGGTCCAACGACAACAATACGGTAAAGACAGAAAAAAGATACATCTCATTTAAATATGTATTACGAGTATGTCTAAGTACTGGCCATACTGGACATACAAATATATTATTTTTATTTTTGAACGAAACTAAAGCTACACTACTTCGTCAAGTGGAGAGCGACGGAAAAATGTCAATATTCTATATGTCTGATAGTACCCAGTACTTCTCACACACACTTCGAGACTGACGTGTAGCGGAGAAACTGACATCGATCAATCAAGGGCGCCTCTAAGCCACGAACCAATTCATATAACAAGAAAAATAGAGTTCATTGCTCTTGAAATGCGCATACGTATATTTGCAACAACAAGAATTCCTATGGGTATTCCAGGTTTAGCAGAAAAATTAATTATACGATTTAGGTAATCCAACCACAACCATATCTATAATGTGGTGTGGTAATAAATTGGTAATATTTATTTATATAGCAGACATTGTTTTCTTCAATATAAAAATTACATATATGAACCGTGTTTGAACCGATTTTAATTATCTTTTGCTAATTATCAAGCCTGTGTCCTATCGGGGTAGACAGAGACTATGGATCTCCACTTGTTACGATCTTGACATACCTCTCTCGCTCCCCGCATCTCTCCCTTACTCGCATCTTTTAATTTTTCGCAGTCCTTTTATTTACGCTCACGCTCGTTTATTCACGGTACTTTCGTGGTGGCCCTTCTTTAATACCTCTTCTATACCAACTCTTCCATTCACTTCAGCTCTATATATTTGTGCTGTCATTTTATTTTTATCTATAATTTGTATATGTTCAAACTATCTCAACATTTCTTTCTATATTGTTGTCACGACATCATCTTTTACACCACATTGATTTATTGTAACACTATTATATAAACTATCTCTTAAACTCACACTTACTGTATACTGTTTGATTACACTTGTGAGATGATAATCAACCGATCTATAAATCGACAGTGATTTACAAAAAACAAATGTTTACGAACATATTCATTTTACATCCATTATATAAAATAGATAAAAATAATCAAAACATTTTACGATATTTACAAGCTACTAACTTATTTTAATGTTAATGCTTTTTGATAAACAAAGATATAGACTTTCAGATACAAGGAAGGAAAAAGGATTTTTTTTTATTAAACCAGATGGCCAATTAATCAGGAATTAATGAAATAGATACAACAAGTAATTTCAAAATATTTGTTCAACCTCTACTCATTCTTGTTTAGAAATCATATAATTTTAATCTTAAATTCTGATAAAATAAGATAAATATGACAAGATAGTTTTACAAGTGAATATTCCATAACATTAACTTGAAATAGATAAAACATTGCAGCATACGATATGTTAACAGTATATCACTACAGAGTATAAAAACTAAGTCACTTTCCGCTGTCTGACTCTTAGATCTATAAAACTACGCAACGAATATTGATGAAGTATTTTTAATAGATTCAAGAATAACTTTTATTTGTATACTACATGCATAATATAATAGAGAGACAATAGCGATCACCCGATCGACGAGATAGATCAAAAGAATGTCACACCAGCTATTGAAGGCCAAAGCTGAAAATAAGCGTCCCCAAGAAAGGAGGAATGTTGCCCATAATTGCCGCGCTGGGCAAGCGTGTTGGCAATCGCAGAGCGCAGAGTGCAGCTTTCGCGACGGGGATGCTGCTGCCCATGCCCGCCCAATGCATTTGAGCTGCAATGTTTTGGATGGATATACCGCCATCTGTCCGTTCTGGTACCTTAGTCGCCTCTTACGACACCTTGTGCAGGGGAAGGTGCTATTCTACTCTGCCGGTACTACACGGCGAAAACGGCAAAAGAACAGTATTATGTCCATCTCTTAGAGAAAACCCACAATAACCATTTTTTTCCTCGTTGCATCGGTGCGAAGTCGCTAGTTATATATATACTATATTTAGGGTTATATAATATTAACCGTTGGACGTCATCGTCAGACATAAATCTCGCTAATTATTAATTATATACATAAATACATCATGCCTGTGTCCCATCGGGGTTGGCAGACACCATGGATCTCCACTTGCTACGATCTTGTCATACCTCTCTCGTTTTACTTGGAATAGTCCTTTCATACTCTTGTTTTTCTTCGTTATTTTGACCTTGCCCTTCATTTATACGTCTTCTACCTGGTTAAGGTATGTTCACCAAGGTCGTCCTATATGAACGTATCCATTCACTTCCCTCTATACATTTGTGCAGTCATTTTAATGTCATCCATCCTTCCAAACCATGTCAACATTCCTTTCTCTATTGTTATTACAACATCATCTTTTACACCACAATGATCTCTTATCACACTGTTCTCAAATCTATCTTAAAAGCTCAACATAAATTGATAAGTTAAATTCATAGATGTCTTTTGATACTTTTTTCTAGTTTCTTCATTAACGTGCCTTTTGTTTCCGTATACTGACGCTGGCAGCGTTGTTGTTTGTTTTTTGTTAAGGTCATGTCTTTCTACTTGCTTGGTGCTAATTATAAGAATCTAAATAGGAATCTGTGAGTTTTATTGATATATTGTAGAATCTAATGAAGGGGAGTTCATTTATTTAAAATTTAATTTTTATCCCGTGATTGTCGGGCTAATGGTAACCGAGCGTAGCATCGCGTCGAAAATGCTTTTGCCCATTTACGCCCTATGCACTTGCGCCCTATGCGGTTCTGCTACTGCAGTCGCCTCTTATGATATCCAGTACAGGGAGGGGGGTTCAACTCTACTCTGACGGTACCCCAAATTATGCAGGATATATGACACAAACCACTAACCTTCGTGAAAGCGTAACAGTAAACAAACAGTTAAAAAAACAAACATGATTCTGCATTTATAACGTTTTTTAGAACAGGCCTATTAATAAAAACTCACACGACATCTGATACGTCAACCTGACTCCATGATGAGTAGCTTAAAGCATCTGCGATATGAGTGTCAAACAACAGAGGAATACAAGATAGGATCACTAACATCTGCACCATCGGGCCCGTCAATATTCCATAATATTACGTAGGTAATCAATGGCTGGCAAACGAATGGCTTCACCGAACATAATTTAGCAAACAAAATAAACACACGAGCACCATAAAACATCGCAGAACATCCATTTCGTCATCATCATCATAACCTACGGCTGTAAAACGTCTACTGCTAAACGTAGGCCACCACCCCAAGAAAGGGGGAATGTGCCTATGATTGCGGCGTCGGGTAAGCGTGGAACAATCGCACAGTGGTTAGGTTGCAGTATATGATTCCTATTTACTGCAACACTGTGATCCTGAGGGGTAATTAGTCTTAAGCAGATGGAATCCCATTTTGTCTGCCAAAGGGTTCAGTCCCTGCTCAGGACTAATAGTTACAGGATGATATTTGAATTACTTCTGTGTCTGGACGTTGAATATATGTATTTAATAAAGTATTGTATTTGGAATTCCTCTGTTTTTTGACACCCGTAACGCAGGTGCTTTAAGCGACTTATCACGGAGTCAGGTCGAGTAAATTTCGGCACGACTTTCTGCACAGTTTAGCTTTAGTCCGGGAGCGACATATAGTTCTTCATGTAGTAAAAATAGATCCTCAAGCCTGAGATATAAAGTAATTACTTCGCGGATAAAGTCGCAGGCGGAAAGCTAGTATAGAATATAACATTCTACGTGGCAGTTGTTTTTTAATCATTTTTTCCGATTTATGTATATACAAACTGAATGTGCAATTGGAACGTAAAAACTGTAAATACACCACACACACACGCAAACCAATAATTACAAATACATATACACCTACACAATCACACACACACACATAAAGTCTCATCATATGGTCTACTACACATCCAGCTTAAACCTTACATTAGGAAAACTTGTAATAGTTAAACTCGCTACCCATAATTACTAATCATTGTTAAAACTACATTTGTGCAATCTTTGTAATGGTTTCCACGAAACAAACTTGTCCTAGTGTGGCAACTATCGATAATGGTATTATTTATTTCTTGTTTTAATAAAGTTTATCATTATTTTGCGCAAAATACTCAATATTTTTCGGGAGGAAACGTTGCCTTAGTTGCTATGTTTTATAACATTTAGGTACTAAATACTAATGAATTCTCAGCGACTGACAGACATTTAAATATTTTGAATATATTTTGTATCTTCTACACACACTTTGATTATATTAAATAATATTAGATTAATTTGACCCCAGTTATACACAATATTTATTATTAATATTTAAAAATTAAGGTTTAATAATGGATAACTTTCCGTGTGGCATCGGCATACCGACAGAACCGACAGATGGCGGTATATCTATCTGTAACAGCTCAATACCCACAGGGCGGGAAAGGGCAGCAGCATCCTAGTCGCGAAGATACGCGATTGCCAACAAAATTCTCCCACATATGGAGAGGCCTATGCCCAGCAGCAGCTTCTAATAGCTGATGTGATGATGATGATGAACGGATTACTTAATATAGTATGATCGTTAAACATAAAACATCTCTTTTGTATAAAAAATAAAAATTCAAGTCAGTTTGTTCGAGGTGAACTTCTAAACTACTGAACCGATTTTTACATTTTTATGTATACTTTAAGTTGTTCACTTTTATCCAACTTGAGAAATATGATAGTTTGTATCTCAATTTATAGTCGCAATATATTTTTTATGATAAACATATAAGTATAGTTAAGTATAGACAAATATCTGTCGGGATAGCTAATTTTTGATATAATTCACAAAGAATCTCATATATTACCAGACTCGGAGTTAAGTCGCTGAAAGCACGTATGTTAAAGGCGTCAAAATCAGAGGAATCACAAAAATAGTTCTAGAATATATATTTTTAACACCCAAAATCCTTTAGCGCACAAGTTAGGATCACTACCATCTGCGCCATCGGGCACGTCAAATCTTTACTTCCTCAGTAATATTATAAATGTGAAAGTAACTATATGTCTGTCTGTTATTACATCAAGCCTAAACTACTGAACCGATTTAAACGAAATTTGAAACACATTTAGTATAGCGCTTGAAAATTGTCAAAAAGCAATTTTTTTATTCGAAATAAGGGTTGTAAGTGGTCGAAAGGGGGATGAAAAGTTGTATGGACATTAAGAACTTATAAAAGTTTTACCATTAAAAGGGGAACAAAAACATGAGGAACTAGGTTAGGGGATAAAAGTTTTAATGAAAATATAGAAACACCATTTTAGAGTTAACGCAAGTAAGTAACAATGGTCGGTGTGCAGCAGTCAGGTCAGGTGGGGTTGTATGGTATATAAAGAAACTATTCCACGCAGGCACAACTAGTATAAAATATGCATAAAAGAGGATATCTATAAATAAATGTAAAAATTAACATACCTCCCATTTGATGTATTCTTCTATGCATTGACAAACAAAATTTCCGTTATTTTATAAACAGTTTATTACCAAACCCAAAATGTTCAAAAGCTAAATAAATAAAAAAATATAGTATACAATAAAAAACGTCGATAGCAGCATGACGCTCATTGGATCCGGAAAATAAGAGTTATAACAAACAGCCTCGAATGACTTATTACAGCTAACAGCATATAAAAAATATAATGTACCGCAAATCAAGTCAATTTTAACGACAAAAACACCATTGTAAAACAGGTGTTGGATTTTCATACTTGCTAATCTGACAGAAGTTGTCTGAACTATGAAAATAGGATTTGGAATTAGAATAATCAATCCTTTTTACTCTCACACCTATCTTATACTCACACCTATTTTTACCGCCAAATAGCAGTGTTCGCATAGCCCGTGTTCTGATTTGAAGAGTAAAAGAGGCAATGAAGTTATTGGGTAATGTGACATAATATTTTCAAGTCACACGTTTCGCAACGCGCTAGTGATATCCTTGTGTTATTACGAGCGTCTATAGGCTGCGGTAATTATTTATTAATAAGCAGTATGTATGCTTGTACAGTAACAGATATACAAGGCAGGTGGTATGCTCACAAATTTTCTAGATAGATATCCATTTAATAATAACATCCCAGTAGCCTGCATCCCACCCTAGGGTTCGAGCTATCTACATGCCAAATTTAATTCCTCACACGTCAAAAAAAGAAAAAAACTAACAAATATTGTATTTGATAGCCGAACAGACACACTTTCGTATCTGCAATATTAGTATGGATTGATATAACACTTATTTGTTGCAATGACGAACGGCGAGAAGTGTAAATTTTCAGTTTTATCGCGAGTCGTATCTTTTATTTACATTGCGTTATCGCTAAATCCAGTGCTGCGCACGCTTGCCCGCCATTCTCATAAAGTATGTACCGTTAAAATAAAATACACCATTATTTACTTGTTTCTTTAACGCTTGCTTGCAGGCAAAGTCCAACGCTCTCCTGACAGACACTGTACGCGATTATCCGTTACATCGATAACGATGGACCCGATGGCGCAGATGGTAGTGATCCTATCTTGTAAGCCAAAGGTCGTGGGTTCGATTCTCACCCAGGACAAATATTTATGTTGATATTTGTGTTTGTTCTGTGCCTGGGTGTCTAAGGTATGTATTAAAATTTTATATTTGTGATTTCTCTATTCACAAACTCTTTAAGCGACTTGATTTTTTTACAAAAATAAATATTTATATTTATTCTGCGTCTGGGTGTTATTTATAAGTCATCATTATCATCATATCAGCCATAAAAAGTCTACTGTTAGACTTAGGTTTCCCTAGGGGGATTGTGCCCATAATTTTCGCGCTGGGCAGGCGTGGGGGCCATCATGAGCGCAACTTAGTAGTATTGTAGTATTTAAACTGTGTTGCTTCGGATGGATACACAGCCATCTGTCAGTTACGGGATCTTAATCACCTCATACGACACCTGGTACAGAGGGAGGTACTATTCTACTCCGCCGGTACTCACGTCTATTTGTCTGTATTTAAGTAATATTTGTTTATGATTTATATAATGTATTAAAAATATTTGTGTTTCTTCTATTGTCTGATGTCGATAAAACAAGTGTTATAAGCGAATTATCTCGGAATCAGGCCAATGTATGCGATTTTATGTGGATTTCTCTAAAAAAAATGGGTGTAGTTTCTGAATGACCTGTAATTATACTTAACTACTTAGGATAAAATGTTATCATTAAACCTTGAAATACAATAATAAAAATATTTTATCGTATACTTATTCAATGCCTTCTATTGCGCGTTTAAAATAGCGAGTTATATTAATGTTTCCATAATTTTATTAGTTTACTTCAAGTCACAGATGAGGTAGACCTCTTACAAAGGTCGTCAGACCTCACTCTCACCTATTTATACCAAATAGTACCGTTAGCATTGCTGTGTTCCGATTTGAAGGATGAGAGAGGATGTGAAATTACTGGGTAAATGTGACATTGTATCTTCAGTTTACAGGTTGGCGACATGCTAGTGATATCTTTGTGATGACACAAGAGCATTTGCTGACACTCAGCGGTTGAAGTGTATTAGAGTGATAAATGTCTATAAAATCATCTATAGGATCTTAAAATATACAGTAGTTAATGCCACAGAAAACAATAAACCAAAAAAATAACACAAACATAAGACATTTCTTGCGTACACAGTTTTTATTTTACTTATGTCTTGTCAGTATCTTAAATAATATTTGAATTGTGCCGGAATGTACAGGGAAAGTTAAAAAACTTGTTTACATTTGAATCAAGTCAAAAACCTCACCGAGCCGTAACAGCAAAACCGAGTTTCAAGGCGAGTGACTTTAAAGTTGGTAGATTTTGTCCGCTTTTGCGTATAATCGGCTTAATAAACCACGACAATATTTGATAGGATCGAGGATTTTAGAAGCCCTATTATGTGCCGTTGATTAATTACTTTGTGATAAGATATATTTTAAAAATAATTAAATATTAAATTGAATGTAATGAACACTGATTACGATGTAGATTCGACGGATCAGTGCCAATGGATCTCACGAGTTAACAATCAAGTATCAGACACAAACTCGAAATGTATTCTTAAACTTGAATAAACTCGACCAATCGTTTTCCAACGATTCATCGGTTAAAAATTTGACCAATCGTTTTCCAACGATTCATCGGTACAAAATTCGACCAACCGTTTTCCAACGATTCATTGGTACAATATTCGACCAACTGTTTTCCAACGGGTAATCGGTATAAAATTCGGCTAACCCTTTTCTAACGAATCATCGGTACAAAATTCGACCAACCGTTTTCCAACGATTCATTGATTGAAAATTAGACCAACCGTTTTTCAACGACTCATCGGTACAAAAACCGAAGTATATTCCTAAACTTAGAAAAAATTTGATCCACCGTTTTCCAACGATACATTGGTATATTTTTCATCTGTGGTAAACCCGAGTTCCATGAATGAAATGAAACTTGATAGACAAGACTGGAGTAGGTCGAAGACCTCGGTCCAAGTAGGGGTATAACAAGCATTACTTGTATCTTGAATGTAGGCACCTCCTAATGCGTCGCGAAAGCTCCCAGCCCGCTTTCAAATATTACAATCATTCACGCGTGTAGACCATGTATACACACATATAATGTATTCAGCCTATTTCTTGAATTAACCGTATCATATTACAACTATATCGTGTTCAGGTGGATTGAATAGGCGATATGAAGCAGCGGCTTGCTTTTAGCGTTATTGACAATAACAAACCTAACAAAACTTGCATCTATATATATATATATATATATATATATATATCGGTTTGTATATAGAAAGAAGGATTTTTGTCCATATTTGTTGCACTAGGCTAGCGTAGAGATAAATTAATACCCATTTGTTCTATATGTATAATATTATATTGATGTATAAGGTGTATCTATGATTGTGAAATTATATGTGCGAACTTAAGAATTTTCTATACCATTTTATTTAGAAATTATTTGATCTTATCTCGAGACAAGTCTAAGCGACTTGTGTTCCAGACATCAGGCAACAAAGCAATCAGATATATCCAGACACAACGAATACAAATATTCATTACATAAATATTTGTCCTGGGTGGGGATCAAACCCACGACACTTAGCGCACAAGATGGGATCACTACCATCTGCGCCATCATGTCCTTCATTATTTACCGAAAAGAAACCATTGTTCATCGCAGACAAATAATAATTATTATCATTACATCACATACTACGTTCAGGACCGACGCAAAAACTTACTGCCACTCAAAATTGTCACGATGTTAAAAGAAATATCGTCTTTTGTATAAATATTGATGTGTTTGTATAAAGCCTCATTATTTTCGATTACATATGTAAAATACAGCATATTGTTAATCATTCTAAACAATAGATGCCATATTTTTTGTATAAATATACTACTGACATCTTCATAATGAATACTTTGAAACAATGACTTTAGATCATTTTGTAGGTACGGCCATAACTAAAACTATACAAGTATAATAAATTTAAAGAGTTTAAAGGATTTAATCAGGCCTGTTTTGAAAAAATATTCAGTGTGAGATAGCTCACATATAGGAGAAGCCGATAAATGCTGGGTCCATAAAAGCGGAGGATAAACGATACTAGTTTCGTTATTAAAAAAACGTTGGCGTAGCACTGCATACATCCTCTTTATACTGAAAACAAAGACGTAATACAATGAGGTTATAAGAAAGAAATTGTTCACAAAGAGGTCGGTATGAAACCTTTTTATACCGTCTTTAAAAGGAAAAACATAATACAACGGAATCCATTTTCCCTTTCTTTCTCGATAACTTGCGGAGGTAGGTATCAATTTATAATCACATCACACTAATATAATAAAAGCGAAAGTTTGTGAGTGTGTGTGTTTGTTACTACTTTAAGTCTAAACGGCTGTAGCGATTTTAATAAAATTTTGCATGGAGTTAGCTGAAACCCTGGATTGACACATAGGATAAATTACTACAGGAAAATATTTTATTACCATGGAAAAATTGATGACAATTTATTTTGCCAAGTAAACCGCGGGGCTCAGCTATTGAAATCTAATACTAATGTTGCGGTCCGGTGAAATGGTAATTAATGATGACATTTGAGAATTACTTTACGGAGGAAGTTAAGTAAAAAGGAAAGTCTTACAGCACAAGAAAAGATCAAGATTCCGCATACATATATATTCCATATCTATATTTAACCTAGAAATGTATACATAATATTAGGTGTTCTACTTGGAATACACTTATATTACATCGAGAAAATATTGGTATTTTCGTTTATACGAACAGGCTAAAATCTTGTACTAATAGTATTTATTTAATTCAGGAGTACCATACGCTATATTTAAAAAAAAAGAACAAGACATCTCTACCCAAAATAGGATATAAAGAAACAAGATTTGTATTTTCAAAAATATAAGGTTTGTATTAGACAAAGGTCTTCCTCCGCATTGGTAACTCACTCTCACCTATTTTTATCGGAAAATAGCAGGCCGTACAGCTGTGTTCCGATATGAAAGGTGAAAGAGGCAGTAAAATTACTGGATGATGAGACGTAATAACATCAAGTCACAAGGTGTGATATGATTATGATATCACGAGTGTCTACCTGATCTAATAAAAAAAATATTTTTGTAACGAATAAAGTTACTGAACGAATTCCATAAAGTAAAAACAATAATGGAATGTAACGTTATCAGCGAGTGTTATTGGCTATAATTAGCTTAACTGCCACTGTTAACTGTAAAGTCTAAGAGTGGTCGGCAACAATAAAAACAAATGTCTGCGCTACATCAAGGTGGGTCGACACCTGCACAAAATTGCGTCGTATGTATGGCCACACACACACACACACACACACACAATGCAGTTTTATAACAGTCAGTAATTCAAAATGGAGTAGACTCCTTGGAAATTAACATAAATGCAGACATATAGTTGAGGGCACGAAAACGGGCATAGGCTAAATGCAGACATA
>JACJUM010002819.1:4759215-4788845 GCA_020976665.1 Heortia vitessoides | reverse complement strand
AAATGCAGACATATAGTTGGGGGCACGGAAACGGGCATAGGCTAAATTTCTTTCTGATAAACGACAATTTTAGTATTATGAAAAATTATATATATGCGGGTAAAATAAAAATTTGCGATCTAACTAACAATATAAATATTACAGTAAGTTTGTTTGTAACATCTTTACGCTATATCTACTTAACCGATATGTCAGAAATTTCACAAGGAAGAAGTACCTTTCACCCCTAAAAGATTACTATTTCCACGCGGGCAAAACCGATAAAAGCTGGTTCCAAACAACATTAATGACTTTGTAGGTTTCTCTGAATTACGAAATTAATTTTCTTCTTCACATAACTCTTATTTCGCATGAAAACATTGTAGTATATTTAGCAATCATGACTTATGCACATTTCAAACTTAATTGACGAAATAAAATAGCTTGGACGCAATTAAGAATTTGAGGAGCAAAATTAACGCTCTATAATACACAATAAGGCTTCCATTTCAGATTTTATTTCATCAAATCTAGTCCACGGACATAATGCAAACTTATCATTATTGATTTGCTACAATTCCAGTTGCATTGCAATGAACGTCATACAATTTATTGATAACGTATCATGTAATCGTGATGTCGCGCCGTGATTTATCATAGATACGAAATATATCAGGTAATTTTTGTTTTCGTTTTATCAAGCGTCATATTAATTTGGTTGACTTTATAAATAGAGTTAATCATAATTTCGTCTAATCTAAACCAGAGAAATATTAAAAATTAAGTCCAAATAAAAACAAAACATGCCTCAAAAAAAGTACTACCCTCTGTACCGGGTGTCGTAAAAGGCGACTAAGGTACTAGCACCGACAGATGGCGGTATATCCATCCGCAATAGCGTAGCTCAATTTCACAGGGCGGGGATGGGATTGGATGGATGGATTTACATCCCCGTCGCGAAAAGCTGCGCTTTGCACTTGCCATCACGCTTACACCCACGGCAATTATGGGCAGAATTCTCCCTTTTTTAGGGAGGCCTATATCCAGCAGCGGCCTTCCATAGCTGATATGATGATGATGGAAAACAAAACTTTTTTTACTTCACAACGTCATCATAATCACAACAGTCGTAGTACGTCCACTGCTGGATTATGTCATTACGATATGCTGTTTCGTTATTATACAGCCATCTGTCGATTCCGACCCTTCGTATCATCCCGTTTCCACGAACTCACAGCATGTTTTCTAAATATCTCCTGAATGCAAACCATTTAAGTCTGATACGTACCACAAACTATATGAGTATTTTGCCTTCATCATCATCATTAACATCATATCACTTCACGAGTTTGACTGCTGAACATAGGCCTGTACAAATGATCTCCAATAAGGCTCGTTGGATGTGGTTGCACAGCGCGATCCTGTTGTTTAAGTCAGATCGTCCAAGTGGTTGGGCGTAACACGCTGCGCTTGCCGGTACGTGGCCTCCATTCCAGAACCGTACGGCTCCATCGTCTATATTGCATTCATAATCAACTTATAACAGAAGCGACGCAAAGGCGTATCCAGTACTGCGATAAATGCGCAAACAGCCACAAAAACCCGTAACAAAATTACAGTCACAGCCAGTCGATCAATCACGAAAATACAAAACCAGAAGAGGAACAAACAAGAAATAACTGTCGCGGTTTTTCTGATGCACTTCAGTTCCCGTGTACACAACACACGTCCGCCTCACACATGATAAACATATGCTGATTGTATGCAAACAACCGTTGGCTAGTTATTTTGAAGCCGCTTCCATTCTTCCTGCTTTAGAATTACGACAATGGTAAAGATAAATCGCCTGCTAACAGCTAAACGTTAACATAATAATGCTATGCCCCTGTTCCTTATCTGAGACAAGCCGACCCGAAAGACGTTGTTCTGTCTTTTCAATGAATATTTAATTCGAATTGGTATGATTAAGATTTAATAATATACATTGTATATCATAAAATTAAATTTTTGAAGAAAAAAAGTGTATTTATTATTTTAGTGCTTTATACTACACAATATTCTTAGTTTGTTTTTCCTTTGCGTATACAATATTACATTTGACATAGAATTGACAGAAGGCGTGCTCAATAGGGTTGTTAAGTTATAATTTTTTTAAATAGGTATTCTTAAATTATATAACTTTCCGTGCAATTTATTGATTGATTTATTTCTTACATAAAAACCAGCTCCCGACAATTACAAACACAATAAAAAATTGTGAAATCGGTCCAGACGTTCACGCGTGATGGCTTGACCAAGGGAAACGGGGATCGTTTTTGTATATTTTGTATATATTTTAATTATTCTTTAAAAAAATACGGTACCAAAATGATTTCAATCATTTGTACATGTTACTGGCCAGTTTTCAAAATGCCATGGTGTTTAAAACAGTACGTTCTTAATTCAAATTTTCGTTGCAAGCTCGTTTTTAAAGAAAACCACTTTTTATCCTACATTTTTGGTGCGAAGTTACAAAAGATAATATCGGTTTTCATAACTTTAGTCATATTTTTATGAATTTATTTCATATTCTTAATTGTCAAAGCTTAATTTATTGCTGTTTAGCTGTCTCAATAATGTTAGAGAAAGTGGTAAAAGCTACCAAAATTATTACGCTGCTCGAAGAGGGTTGCAGCCAATGCTTCGTGACTCAGAGGCTAAGTGTGAGTCGCTCGACGGTTCAAAGGACCTGGCAGCGGTATCAAGACACCGGTTCCGCCGAGAGAAGGCCTGGTTCGGGAAGAAAACCATCTACCCAACCACGAAATGATCGTTTTCTTGTGAATCGTGCATTGAGAAATCGCAAGTCTTTGTATGTGGACCTTAAGAACAACCTCGCAGAAGTAAGAAATTTGCATATTAGTCTATAGACAGTCTGGAGGAGGCTTCTCACGGCAATATACGCAGTCACCGCCCAGCCCAGCCAGTTTTTGCTCGAAATTGTGAGTCATGGACTCAAGAAGACTGGAATAGGGTATTGTTATCCGATGAAGCCAGGATATCTCTGTTCAGTGAAGATCGACGTCAGCGAGTGCTACGAAGACGAGGAGAACGCTTTGCAGAGGCTTGTTTTGAAGAAATCACTCCTTATGGTGGGGGCTCTGTTATGTTTTGGGCAGGAATAAATTCAATGGATTGTACAGAGTTAGTCATCATTGAAAACGGCTCACTGACTGGATATCGATACATAACGGTAGTTCTAATTCCTCATGTACAACCCGCATTGTCCGCTTTTACTAAATTTTTATGGACGACAACGCTCGCGCCCACGGGTCTGTCGATGTGGAAGCGTATGTGCAAGAGGTCGGCATTCGTAGTTTGGATTGGCCAGCTCTAAGTCCCGACCTCAATCCTATAGAGCATGTCTGGGACGTCTGAAACGACGCGTGAGATCAGTGCAACCGGCTCCGCAGACCATCAGAGAGCTAAAGAATGTGATTAACACGGAGTGGGAACGTATTCCGCAAATAAGTATCCAGGATATCCTCGCTAGCATACCCAGACAAATTCAAGCTGTGATTTCAGCTAGAGGGGGTCACACTCGATACTAAACATTTATCTGCTTTTACTTTATTAAAGAAAAAACAAACAAAAATCTTTGTTAACTTTTACTTTACGAGCATACTAGCTACACACTACTAGCGAGCATACACTACTAGTGAAATTTAGCATTAAAACTCATAAATGTTATTAAAAATTTATGATAATACTGACGAAAACGATCATGTGCTTATTAATTTACAAAATTGTGAAAGTAAAACTACCTATAATTATCAAACAAACCAATAAGAACATTTAAAATGGTTCATTGCTTAGGTGCCCGTTTTTTTTGCAAATGAGTGTATTAACATATATAGATGAGTTGTGAAAGTAATAGTCGTAAGTACTCAGACTAGTATTAGTATAGTAGACTATTCTCTACCGCAATCATGAGCGAGTAAAATAGATTTCAACACGACTTAAGAATCATTTAGGAATACTAGCCTCATTATCATAAAATACGATTCCACCACAAGCCTCGAATATTTCCTTAATTACGTGTCTCGTCACACGTGACATTACATTTTAATTTTAATCATCTCGATAATTTTACTAAAACGTGTTTTACTAGAATAGTCATCAACAGTTACACATAGTGGAATTCAACATGTTTTAGTTAAAATAAACTTCTTTATCTAATTTATATTATTTTAATACAATACCTTTTAGATAGAACAAAACTACAAAATAGACTTGTTTTTAAACTCGAATTGAGATAAGTGGACAATTCTAGTATTAATAAATAAATAACTCACACAACATCATATACATTTATTTGACTTCGAGATATTTAGCTAAAAGCACTTGTGGTTTGGATATCAGGATATCATTGTTACAAATTCAACACTCAGACACGGGACACACACAAATGCACATCGTGTAAATGTTTGTCCTCGATGAAATGAATGCCGAATGCACCATCGGACATATCTAGATCAATAAAACATGCAGATATTTCGACCTACGGTCTCAGACCCGTTCGTGTTTTATTTAAGGTTCCGTTTCTCGGTCGCCTGAAGTGACATGATATAGAAGCCTATTCTGCCTATCTTTACTAAATAGTTTAAAACAAAGTTGCTTTAAGCTATGTGTCTGTCCCTATATAAACTTATATCTTTAAAACTACGCAACGGAATTAGATGCGATTTTAACTGATAGACAGAGTCAAGAGGAAGGTGTATATGTATATACATACAAACATCACGCCTGTGTCCTATCGGTGTAGGCAGAGACTATGGATCTCCACTAGTTACGATCTTGGTATCCCTCTCTCACTTCCCTTACTTGCATTAGTCCTTTCATACACGTATGTATAATACAGTAGTTTGACGTTAGAAACTTTACAGGGCGGGGATGAGCAGCAATATGTACGTCGCGAATGCTACTCTCTACGATTGCCACACACTAGCTCAACGCGGTAATTATGAGCAAAGAACCTTCTTTTTTGGAGAGGTTTATGTCCAGCAGTGGACTTCCAATGGCTGGTATGATGATAATGATAGTAGAGAAACACTGATAATATTATAGGTTATCATATGATGTCGTAAATAAACACCTTTATGGCGACTACATTGCAAGCGGTAGCTGAACCCGAGGAGATAGATTAAAATAATATACTATTGTATTGTACACCATAAAAATGTCTACACAAATTTTTTAAAGATAAAACACAATAACATTTTTTATTCTTATTGCGAAGTCGGGGCGGGTCGCTAGTAGCATAGGAAAAATACGTGCCACATTGTTTGTTCGCATTGAAATCCTAAATTACTTAACCAATTTTACTTAAGTTTTGCTAACAGTGTGCAGTTCGATCCAATAAGAGAGATATTTATTATATAAGTATCGAGACTATAAAATGAGATCTGAGAGCAAATTATTTGTTTATTATATAACAGTTATTTATATGGTAGAACTGCCGTATCAATTAGTTTTTTATTAATAATTTGTTAGATATAAAAAAACTAAACTTGATCTTTTTATTTTTGTGGTCAAAAAAACATTTATCTTCTTATAAAATAAATAAATCTACTTTAACAGTCCGTGAGGTGCCGGCAGAGTAGAATAGCAGTACCTCCCCCTGTACCAGGTGTCTCAGAAGCGAGTAAGGTACCAGAACCGACAGATGGCGGTATATCCATTGGAAACAGTGCAGCTAAAATGCACAGAGCGGGAATGGCCAGCAGCATCCCCATCGCGAAAGATACGCTCCGGGATTGCCAATACGCTTGCCCAGCTCGGCAATTATAAGCTAAATCCGGCTTCTTGGGGTGGCGTATGTCCAGCAGTGGACTTCCAATGGTTTTAATGACGATGTAATGGATTATTATTATTATTAAAAAAAATAAACAAGTCTTGATGACACTCTGTTTCAACGTATTTTTTTACTAACTATCATTATATTTAACTAAATGCAGCACAATAAATGATCAGGTTGAGTATTTATCCCTAAGAATAGACGCATTGCTAACTTCTGTCAAACGTACAATTTCGCGGTATAATATATATAGTCATATGAGGAATATACTTGGACACGTGAACATAAAGCCGGGAGATCGTAAAATCGAGAATAAACCAGCGATAATAACTGGTCAAGTCATTTAATTTTCTTTCCAATTACGGAACACTGATGTACACGCGGCTACGCGTGGATCTGTGCAAATCTGTGCAAATGCGATCTGTGCAGATACGAATCTGTGCAGATGCAAATCAGCGTTTTATTCTGGTCTATCAATATTATTGTAATGTTTTATTGAATTGTCAAGAGGTACCGGTGGAGTAGAATAGTACCTTGCACTGCATCAGGTGTCGTAAGAGGCAACTAAGGTACCAGAACCGACAGATATCCATACAAAACAGTGCTGCATAAATGCACCAGGCGGTGATGGGCAGCAGAATCTCCGTCGCGCAAGCTGTACTTTACGATTGCCAAAACGCTTGCTGAGCGCGGCAATTATGGGCAATAAACCTTCTTGGAGAGTCCTATGTCCAGCAGTGGAGTTTCAATGGCTGGTATAATGACAATTAAAATAATCTCAGTAAACTTTACATAAATTAATAACAAACTTTCTTTATTTTATTATAAGTATCATTAAAGTTACCCGTATCGTTCGACTGTAGCAACAGAACACTTGTATTCAACGCAAGAATCAACTTTCATAAAATTCCAAGAATATTCGCAAGCCCACCATCAGCCCCGAATATCTACGTAATTACTTCACGTACGGGACTGGTCGCTTACGTAATTTAAATTTCAATTACCATCACGACTATAACAAAAACATGTTTGACCATAACACGTCTGAGTGCCATCCATCATTATAGGATTGTAGCAATCAACTCCAATCTTCTTTTTTATTTCCATTAATTTTCCATATTTAATCTTATTCCAAATTTAAAAAATGGTTATTTTGAGTTATCTGTTAAAGACTTGTGTAGACATTTTTTTATAAATAAGAGATAATTAAACTCAACCAGAATACCACATATAAACATACTCGACACTTAAATATATTTGTGTTGGTGACAGGATTGAACCCGCGACCTATACATTTCAACCAGCGTTGTAAACCATTGCGCCTCGTCTCATATATTTAAAAAAAATCAGCTCAATACGTTGAAGACATTCACACATTACCTTTACTGACCTGACTCCGTGGTAAGTCGTTTAAAGCGGATATCAGACAACAAAGAAATTATAAATGATAATAATAATAATAACAAATTCCCAGAACATCTCATACATTGATATTAATACTCCGTGGATACCTAAATCGCTTAAAGCACTTGTGATATGGACGTCAGACAACAGAGGAGTAACAAATGTACTACTTAAATACATGTATTAAACACCAAGACACAGAAAAAACACAAATATCAACATAAAATATTTGCTTTGGGTAGGAATCGAGCCCACGACCGTTGGCGCACAAGATAGGATCACTACCATCTGCGCCATCAGGCCTGTCAAAATATATTACTTAAAACATATATTTAACACTTAGCTGTAAAATTCCGCCAATATCGCATTCAATGGAAAATGTATCCAATCAATTGTACGATTACGGTGTAGTTTACTGTAAACATCAAATAACCGTACACAAGTCCCGTTTCACAAAACACAAACATCCCGATGTTGACACATCGTTGTTAGTCCAGGAGCCAGCGATCTGTTTTACAACATAAAAAAACTGCAAGTGTTATTTAACCTTTTTTAAATTCACTCTGCTCATTAGATACAAAGTTTCAAGGAAGTATAAAAGCAATCAATCAGGAAGTTTAGTCTAATAGCTAATGTCAAAGTTTTACCAAAAAGGCATGTAAATTAATAGGTATTTGAACCATTAGTCTGTTTAGTTTGCGTATCACATTTTAACAGTGTATTGATTTAAACTAGTTGATAAAATCTAACTACAGAAATGCAGAATGATTTATATAAATGTACTAGCAGAGTCGACAGACGTTGATCTGATAAATAACCAAGATAGCTACTGCTGCGCCACCTGCCCGGCTGATTTGTGAATCTAAATCATCCAGGCCCCCACAAATTTAATGCATTCACAAGTAACAAACACCCAAATCATCTTCACAAACATTTCATCATCATCATCATATCAGCCATTGGAAGTCCACAGTTGGACATGCGCCTCTTCAAGAAAAGAGGATTTTGCCCATAATTGCCAACAAGGCAAGATGTTGGCAATCCTAGAGCGTAACTTTGCGGCTGGGGTGCTGTTGTCATCCCAGCCCTGTGCATTTGAACAACACTATTACAAATGGATATACCGCTATCTGTCGGTTCTAGTACCCTAAGTCGCCTCTTACGACACCTGGTACAGGTGCGCACAGGTGCGGATACTTTTCTACTTCATACAACACGTATGCGTTTATATTATCTGTAATATTAAACTATGCTTTGAACTATACAATTAAAAAATAAATTGCTTTTATTTCTACAAAAAAAAATGAAGTCTAAGTTAATTTCTAGAACCATCAACATCTCCTAGGCTATAATGTTGATTTCAAAGTTCTCTCACTAGAACAATGAGGTAAACCCTACACTCTATTGTGAAATGGCTACATATCAAACTTTCTTTGTTAAACCCCTTACATCATTGGATGATATAATTAGGTTGCGACCAATTACAGTTGCCGTGAGGTACCGGAAAAGTAGAATAATACCTCCCTCTGTAACAGGTGTAAGAGGCAATTAGGATACCAGAACCGATTAATGACAGTGTATCCATTCGAGACAGTGTAGCTCATTTCAACTTAGGGTGGGGATGGGCAGCGGCATCTCTGTCGTGAAAGCTGCGCTCTGCGATTGCCAACATCGCGCTTCCCAGCGCGGCAACTATGGGCGAATTTTACCTTTCTTGCCTATGTCCAGCAGTAGACCCCCAATCGTTGTAATGACGATGTAGCGATGGAGTACCCTACTTATATACTGCACCCTATATACTGCAATCCAATTTGATAAACTTGTTTCATTCGCAGTATACATTTTTCTTTACAACATACACATGTCTAGGCAGTTAAAAATACCTTGTTGCGTCAATACGCAAAGTGTATCGAATTAAATAAAAATACTTGATATCGCTTTTTTAAATCGAGTTACATTTTATTGAGAAGCTCATGCAGTACATTCGACATATTAATTCAAAATAACATCATCGTTATCTTAACAGCCGTAAGTCGACCACAGCTGGATATAGGCCTATCGAAAAAGGGGAAATTTTGCCCATGATGACCGCGTTGAGCTGGCGTGGTGGGATTCGCAGAGCCTAACTTCGCGATAGGAATGCTGCCCATTCTCATGATACATTTGAGATATCCTACTTCAGATTTATATACCGCCATCTGTAGGTTTCGGTCCTCAGTCGCCTCTGAGGACACCTGATACTTAGGTACCAGGTTCTCATATAAAACGGAAATACTGCACAACAATAAAATAAATACATAATAATAATAAGACTTCTTTCTAAGGTCGTCTGCATTGGTACCTCACTCTCACTTACTTCTACCGCCAAATAGCAGTGTTCGCATTGCTGTGTTTCGGATTAAAGGATGGGCTGTGAAAATACTGGGTAAATGTGATATTGTATCTTTAGTTCACAAGGTTGGCGACACGCTAATGATATCTTTGTGAATTCACTATCGTCTCTAGACGGTCACATTTATCATCAAACGGACCATATGCTTGTTTGCTGACTTCTTAATATAAAAATAAAAAAATACAATAAAGTAAATTATCGTACTTAACAAAATTGTAATAAAAATAAATGTATTATGTACGTACATTAAAATGTAATCAACTAGAAGCAAACGCTTCTATTGAGACGGTTAATGGCCTCTGTCAGAGTTTAATTTGAACTCGATTATATCAAACACATTGCGGCACCGGTCACCTTGACTTGACAAACTGGTATTGTCGCTTGTTGTCACCAACTGGTGGATAATGATTGCAAAGCTATAACAAACATTACATGCCGATATAGAAATAAACTATAAATCAATCGAATAAGTGAAACGAAAACTTTGCTAAAGTAGACCTAATACAAAGGTAGTGTGTAGCGATGTGCCAAGTACGGTTTGACTCGAGTCAAACCCGATTCATACTTAGTACACCAATAGAATACCAATTTATTTTGATTCAAGTACGCCAGACTCGATTCAGGTACTCGAACCAGAAAGAATCGATTCGTACTCGCAGACTCGATTCTATTCATACGAGTCCAACTGACTAGAGTTTAGTATTCAAGTTTGGTCAACTCGTTCGTACTCGTAAATAGTTTACTTAAGCGATGAAGTGGCGCGACGAGCCTCTAGGGAGCGAAGGGGCTCTACGAGTACCTAAGTAGAAAGCCATCCCTTTCCGACCCGTAAAAATCCTGGCAATATGACTTCGCTATATCCTCTCTGGACTAGAATTTCCAGACTCGAATTTTGGACTCAAATCCTGAACTCGAATTACTAGACTCATGTCTGCCCGAAATCGAGTCAATATTCGAATACTAAACATAGAATTTGAGTACTAAGCCCGAATCAGGGAATCGAGTCATGATTCGATTACCATATAAACTGACTCGAGTCGACTCGATTCACCAAAACAGCAACTCGGTACATCACTAGTAGTGTGCATCGGGACCTTACACTTACTACTACTGCAGCCAGCGGCGATTATTGCTGTGTGATCTGACATGATATATTCAAGTCACAAGGTTAAATAGAGCTAGTGTTATTCTAATGATAATACTGACCGATACTAATTTTACATCAGGTAGACCTCTTACAAAGGTCGTCTGTATTAGTACCTCACTCTCAGGTATTTCTATCGCCAAATAGCAGTGTTCGAATTGCTGCGTTCCACTTTGAAGAGTGAGAGGCAGTGAAATTACTGGGTATATGGTATACATAGGGTTGACGACATGCTAGTGATATCACTGTGATGACATGAGTGTCTATAGGCTGCGGTCACGTTTATCATCAAGCGGACCGTATGCTAGTTTGCTGACTTCATAATATAAAAAATATAAACAAATAAAATGTCGGTTACTAATAGTAAGCTGCGATGACGCTTACTATCACGCGGACCATATTATTATTGTTTAATCAAAACAACGCAAACGTATATTTCGATACAGTTCATATCTTTATATGAAGAGAAGTGCATAAAGCTATTTTTACGAACATACATACATCACGCTTATGTGGATCTCCACTTGATACGATCTTAGCATACCTCTCTTGCTTTCCTAACTCGCATAAGTCCTTTTATACACGCTTGTATATTCATGGTTCTTCTGATTTTGTAATGATGAAAATGATTTTATAATTCTCGTAAGTCTGCGTGTATACTAGAGCAGTCAAAACGCAAACACCGTATTCCATTTACGAAATCACATCACTAAAGAAGGCTAAGCGGCAACTGAATTTGATATGAGGATCTAATACCCTGACCTACGCATACAATGTAACAAAAACCGGATACACACAACAAATTCGCGAGAGCATCATAATGTGCAATACAAACACAGCTCTCCAAACTTTCCATAGCCATCGTAAACTTTCCTTCTATAAACTTTCAAAACCATACCCGTAAATATTATTTACATTATCCAATTTCCGTTAATAATATGTTCTTTCTTTTTGTTTAACACTACTGAAGTAATAGAAAAATGTCTTATTGTCATCATTTTCAAAGCACGTTCAGGGCTGGTCTGAGGCCTCCCTCGCAAAGCTTAGCTTCGCGACTTGTATACTAGCTGCCGAGCTGCCTATCCTGCCCAAATATATTTGAGCTATGCTGTTTTAGGTAGATATACCGCCATCTGTCGGTTCCAGTGCTCCAGTCACCTCTTACGACACCTGATACAGCGAGAAGTGCTATTCTACCCTGCAGGTACTCCACGGCACAGTAAAATGTTTAGGTAATAACTTACCTATGTATGACAAACACAGAAATTACATTTTAATAACTTTTCCTGCTTTCTTCGTTACCGATCTTGGATTGTAACCTACAAGGTATATTTTGAAGAATACAAGGTTAAAGTATCACATAGAATTTCTTTATAGGTGGTTTTTTGCTGTTTTTTTGGCAGGCTTTCTACCCTGTATCAATTCCAACATCAGTTGAGAACTAAGTTCAACTCGAGCCTATTAGAGGCATATACATGAAATGTGGATTTGGATGCGTCTGACATACCTAAATCATTTTTATCATGTCACAAACTTCAGCTAGAGGCACCGTTAATACGATGTTTTTTTTAAATATGACCTACTATGTCGACAAACAAACTTTCGATCAGCATGATAGTAAGTGTTACCGCAGCCTATAGATGATCGTATCACAAGGATGATAGATATCACAAGGAAGTGTTACAATACGGGTTTTCATTAGAAATAAGTTAGAGTGAGGTAACAGAACCAACCTTTGTATGCGGTCTACCTCCAGCAGTGACAAATGACTATTCAATATAGAAAAATAGATTATCTGACGCAACATTCCCGCCACCCGAGCAAATTGTGAAACCGGCGCAGAAAATAATTTCGTTGGTTGGAATACTTTAAATCTGTTAAACTAACAGCAGTCTAAATTCAGGTTAAAATTATGTCACCCAGTTTATCGTTGTACCGAATTATATTTACGATTATCTGACGTCTCTAGCAGTAGCTCCCAAATTGATTCCTTGCCTTGTTATTCTTTAACTCATGATATTTTCAAACATTGGTTCATAGACTACTCATAATAAGCGTTAACTTTTAAATGCTTTAAAACACGGTTTATTTAATTTATTAATCGACTTCATTACATTTTTAGTTCGACGTTTCGGTTACTTCACGGCGATTTTGAGAGCGGTTACCGTAAGGTAACCGTAACGTGAATGTAAAAAGTTTAACAAACCGCGTTTAAAGGAATTTTAATTGTTCTACAAATGTACCTTCCCATATTTTTGATATTCGATACCTATTTTCGGCTGGTTGTATGGTCCCTAGACTAGTTTGCAGACCTATTGAAGTTTTATAAACTGATACTTATTTATGAGTATGTAATTAGAAAAAATATTAATTTCATCCGCGTGGTACAATACAGCTTATGCTACTTACTAATAATATTGTTTTTCGGTTAGTAAGAATGTTACAAATAGGTCAAGACTGAACCTATATATTCGAGTAGTTTTTGTATTTGTTTGTAACAAATCCAAAATCTACATATAAATCCCGACCCTTAGATATCAGGAAAAGTATTTTTGTCATAAAACAAATTTTTAATCCCATTAATGTACAAACCTGATATTAATTACGTTTTATCATTGATACGACAAAAAGTGAAATATCTAATTGCGTAATTTCAAAATGAAAATTGTTTAATCTTTAAGACAGTAAATATAAGAACATTAAACTCATATATCGAATAAACATTTATTTTGTAAATGTATATCTTCACATGTGTAATAAGAATAGATATTTTATTGTTTTCTTATTTGTTTGTATATTTATAACATTAGGTCAATACTATGTGATCTACTAATAACAAATTCAATAAGAAACCTCATTATTGAACATAATTATAACAATTATTTGTTATCTCATTAATAATTAGGTACCTATTTAATAAAGATATATTAATCGTGTTTTGACTTCTTAAACAGCGGGCTAGTTCGTCACATCCGTGATCACTATATACAATTAGATGTAATCAATCTCGATAATGATAATCAATCGAAAGTTGTACGTATCTTATAAGAGGAATAGATCATATCTTAACGGATGGCCTAATTAATTTTAATTGGCTACGTTTGCTTAGGAATAATACTACTCGGGCTTCATTCGAAAGCGCTGCAAAATCGGTAAAAGACGAAGCTATAAGTTAAATACCTACCAGGTAATGTTTATAATACCTAGTACTCCTCTAGTAAAATCTTTGTAGGGTAAATACTTATTTAAAGGCTATAATGGCGAAATGCCTAAAAGCTGCAACAAAATTACATTCTGTACTCTTTCAAGACAATACATAATATCTTAAATGAATAGCTCAAACTTTTTCATTAGAATTATTAATTATATTATTAAATTCTTCGTGATTTAAATAAGGATTATCTGTATGCCATGTCTACAAGGTGATAGATCAATCAATCTCGAAACCCGATAACTCTACATTCAGATGTTAATCTTTACATTGACAATGCAATTTTACAATTACAAGACCATTTTGTTACTAAAAATAGTCAACGTGTCTCTGGAAGGTTAGATTCGAACCCACGACTTTAGAAGTACGAAAACAGATGGCGGTATATCGATCCAAGACAATGCAGCGCAAATGCACAGAGCGGGGATGAGCAGAACATCCCCGTCGCGGAAGTTGCGCTCTGCGATTGCCAACAGGCTTGCCCAGCGCGGCAATTATGGGCAAAATTCCCCCTTTCCTGGTGAGGCCTATGTCCAGGAGTGGACTCTCAATGGCTGTTATGGTGATTCTGATGATGATGATAACAGATATATGTGGGCTGAAACAATGTAGTTACAGGAATGAATTTTGAGATGGTTTGGACACGTAGTAAGGAAGGATGAAAGTAGAATGTTTGTTGAAACATATAGAGCGGCAGTGAATGGACGAGAAGAAAAAAAACCAGCGACCATACATTAACCAAGTATTTAACAGGATGCAGAGGTATTAAAGAAAGGCCAGTTAAGAAGCACCAAAAAACTAGCATGTATGAAAGGAGTAACGTGAGTATATAAAGCGGGAGAGGTAGAGGCGTAACAAGTGGAGATCTATATTCTCTGCCTACCCCGACACAGGCGTGATGTATGTATGTCAAATGCTCTGCCCACAGAACTACCAGCACCATAAAGTTCCTATTACTTTGTGATTTATGCTGAAAGCTACTATTGTTGCAAGTATTTGACAATATATATTTATTTTTATTAATTTATATTTTTCATTCATTTACCTATTTGTATGTAAATCATGCAATTTATACAGAGCATGTCACTTTTGCGGATATTTCCTTGTGGGAAAACTGCTTTTAAACGTAGCTACTGATGTCAGGTTACGGACCAAATAGGAAAATTTTATTCCTATACCTGTCTCCATAAATATTGTAAATTCATACATATAAATAAATTACACACAACATTTCATACATTGACGTAACTCCGAGCTAAATCGCTTTAAGCACTTGTGTCACGTCAGACAACTGAGGAATCAAAATTATAATATCCACATACATATTTCACAGCCACATACGAAACAAACTGAAATATTTGTCATATAAATTTTATCTTGGTTAGGGATCGAACCCACGACAATTGGCGCACAAGATAAGATCCTTTAGGTTGGTCTCTATTCAGCAGTTGACGATCTACGTATTTAATAATGACAATAACAACCGGTAAGCAGGCAACGCATAGCATAATAAAAAAACCTAATATGTACAAACAACTCAAGCGATTACAACAACACAGTGCTGTATTCCAATTTAAATATAATTAATTTTCATTAAATACATACATCTAAATTTTTTCATTTTATTTTTATTGAAAACTATTCACTTTTATTGAAAACTAGCAGTGCCCGCGACTTCGTCCGCGGAGAATAGTGACTTTGGGGGGTATAGCAGCCTTTTCCCCGTTTTTGCAACATTTCTCACTGACGCTTCGCTCCTATTGGTCTCAGCGAAATGTTATAAAGCCTTCCTCTATAAATGGACTATCCAACAAAAAAAGAATTATTCAAATCGGACCAGTAGATCCTGAGATTAGCTCGTTTAAACAAACAAACAAACTCTTCCGCTTTATAATATTAGTATATATTAACAACATTTTCAAAATTAAATAGTCATCAAGAGACAAACTCGACCACATTAGAGTTCAATAACTATCAATAACGTTTAAAAAACCTAAAGATACGGATTAAAAAAATATAAAAAAAGGTTTTAATGAAGTTGAAATTATTTTTTTTCATGTCTCATAAAAATATTACATAATTATTTTACAATGTGAGCAACACGTGGAATATAAATGCACATCAATGTAAAATATTTAGCGTTCGTAAATCGATTTTATACAAGGTGATAACATTATTCAACTAGTCTCGATTACAATTACGGATTGGCTTCTTTGGTGCAAACGTTTCTTTAGTCATAGCTCGTGACGCTACCTGACCGCTTTATATCTAACTACGTATTATTTGAATTGCTTGCACTGATCTAGTGATAATGACAAATCTATATTTAGCACACTGTTACACAAGTTTGGGCCGTGGTGCACCGACAGAGTGAATGAATACACTCATTTGTACCAGGTGACGTAAGAGGCGACTGAGGTACCAGAACCGATAGAGGCGTCAACTGAAACGGGCCCAATGACGCATATAGTAGTGATCTTACCTGATGCACTCCTCTATAAGTTTTAAAGAGGATCAAAGCCATCGTTCATGATTTTTAAGCAACCTAATTACATTCCTTTTTGAGAGCTTTCTCTGTGAAATTTCTCAAAAAGGAATATATCTACCCGTTTTGCACTGCACATTTATTCTTTAATTCGTACGCATAGTTTTTGAGATTGGCGCGTTCGGCGAGGTCAAGGGTTCGTTTCCCCACCCAGGGCAAACATTTATATGTTGATATTTCTTTGTTCTGTGTCTGAGTGTTAAAAATATGCGTCCGTAACACAAGTGCTTAAAGGGGCTTATCACGGAGTCAGGTCAATGTATAAGATGTTGTGGGAATCCAATAAGGCGGGAAGGGGCAGCTACTTAAGAAGTTCCTCTCTGGGATTTATGCAGTGCGAAAGCAAATTTTGGGCAAGAACCGCCCGATCTTTGGGGGCGGGTGAGAGGTCAATGACCGTGGACGTCCTAAGCTGATATGATTATAAAAATGTTCACTGTCCATACATAACATACATTTTATAGTCGAAATTACGCGCGTATCTGAATCATTGTTTGTCAGAAATACTTACATATTATTTTAATAAATAAAATTTCTTACACTCTCCAGATATAAATTAAACTCAGCTTGGAGTCACTTATATATTGTTTTAATTTAATATATCCGGAAAAAACCCACGCGATTGTCATATAAGGTTATGATCCATAAAATGGATGACTTTTTTTTGAGAGTTTAATAATGAAAATTAATCTAATATTTTATAATTTTTTTACCAGTTGCCTCCACAAATACACTATAATCAAAATTCATAGTCTACCTGTGTTTGAGGTGTGCGTTGAGAAACTATCTGCTTGTATAAAATAACGAAGGTCAAGCAAACACGTACTGACTTCACGATATAAAAAAATCGCCCGCCACGACTTCGCTCGGGTGTAATGAGGATATAAAATAGTACTTACATAAAATGGGTTATCCTAAGTGATAGACATACTATACCGCATTGTTTTTTTACTCATCCATATAAGGTCTACTAATAGTAATAAATATACATATATGTATTTGTGTATGTATAGCTATTTTAATATGATCATATCAGCCATTGGAAGTTCACTGCTGAACATAAGAATCCCTAAGACAGTAGACATTTTGACCATAATTGCCACGCCGGGCAAGCGTGTCGACAATTGCTGAGCGCAGCTTTTGCGACAGAGTCTGCTGCTCATCTCCTCCCAGTGCATATGAGCATTTTTCCTCTTCACCTCTTACGACACCTGATATAGGGGGAGGTATTCTGTTCTGCCGGTACCTCATGGGTATTTTAATATGTATAATACATTAGTATTTTCGATTCTATATTTGCAATTTATCTATGTGTACTGCACCACCTTATATATATTTGACTGGAAGATAATGCAACCAGCCACTAAGTCCGCCATTATTATCCGTCCGATTTTCGATTACATTGAATTTGTGATGTGCGCAAAGTTAAAGTTTTACTCTCGCGAACTTTTTTGTAAACAAAATGTCTACAAAAAAGGTATATGGTGTACAATACTATATTATTGATAGATCTCGTCGAGTTCAGCCAGTTTTTGCAATGTAATCGCAAAAAATGTGTTTATTTACGACATCACATTAGAAACTTTTCTCGGCTTAACCGATGAACTGAATTATTTCTAATTTATATATATTATATATGTGGAGAAATTGCGCTTTATAGTAAACTATCGGCAACTTTCAGTCCCAAAAAAAAGGTCCCGCAGGACCCGATACTAAGTGATATCCAAACAGAGACGCAGTATTTTTTTTTATAAATGTAAGACTAGCGGTCGACTCGGTCTTTGCACCAAAACTTATAAACACGGTTTACTAAAAAAGAGCAAAATTATTAACGCATTTATTATAAAACACTTTTGTGTTTAATGAATTATTCAATGAAAATTTTTTAAGAGCATATCTGAAGTTTAATCAAAATCGTAGCTTATTAAACAGAAAACCATAGAAACACCCCTATTTCATTCCTTTAGGATACTTATTATTTATATACGTTCTTATCATACGTCCGTACTTTGAATTCAAACAATGGTGTCGTCTATATATCCGTGTGAACATTGCTTTTTTTTCTGTTTCGTGCAATGGTTGACTGGAAGACAGTGCCAACTGTCAAACTTCTCCTTCTATTCGCTAACATTCGATAATTAATGACATATTCGACATATTAAAAATTATTTTTTACCAACTGCACGTGTACAGCATATTAACGACTCGTGCCAATTGACCTCAAAGAAGTCAGCGCAAACGATGATAATTTCTACAATTTTCGTTGATAAAGTCATAATTACGCACTAATTATCTTGAATTAAAGTTACACAATTAAATAAGCTCGTAAGGCGTGTATATATACGCTAACCAATTGTGGAGCTATATGCTTAAATAGATATGTTTTAAACTGTTCTAGTCTCAATGAGGTGTTTAGAGTTTCTTTTATGTGCTCTAGAAAAGGTATTATTAACTCGTAGACCCAACTCATGCATTGGCCTTTGTGTCTTATTTATCTTTTACCTAAAATGATAAACGAATATAAAACTACCTAAAAATTTAGACAGGACCGATGGCAGTGATTATATCTTCTGCGCCAAAGGTTCGATCCCTACCTAGGACAAGTATTTATATCCATAGTAAAATTATGAAGCTGAACGGTTGGTTTGTTTGTCTAATTTTATGAACCGCTAGTCCGATTTAAAAACTCTTTCAGTGTTGGACAGTCCATATATCGAGGAAGGCTATGCAGACTGGAACCAACTTTTGTCTTTGTATAAAATCACTTATTTTGTGAACTCTTACCTTATAACACCAAAGTTGTACAACTACATTCGATTATTATAACAGTTTGTGTGATTAAAGTCTCTTTTGGTAACCGCAGAACCAATTTTATTAATGTTGGTATGTATAAAGATAGATAAGTGAGATTGAAAAAGAAAATAGGCTTCTCGAAGTACTAATCATGCGCAGACGAAGTCGCGGGCATCAGCTCAGTGATAAATATGTGTTTGGGTATAAAATATATGTATTTACAAGTGTTTTTAACAAGTGTTTTAATTAAGAGGCAGTGAAATTATGTTTTCAGATATCTGGAAAAAAGTGCTTTAAATTAGAGGCTGTAAAATAATTGGATAAATGTGATTTAGCGTTTTTTGTTCACAGGGTTGGCGATACTAGCGATATCTTTGTGGTGACACGAGCGCCTATAGGCTGCATTCACGTTTATAATCAAGCGGACGGTATGCTTGTTAACTGACTTCATAATTTTAAAAAAAGTCTCCGAATCATTTCAACGTTTAACATGCTTAGTAAATTTATTAAATAATTAAAAACCCAATATGTATTAACAACTCGAGCGGTTACAACAATACAGTACTGTTTTATTCCGATTTATATATGTATATATAAATATGTAATATTAATTTAAATTGTAGAAATTATCTAAAATATAATTATATAAAAAACTAACAGAATATTAAAAATTAAATGAAGTAATCAAAAGATTTGTCTTCACTTTATTTAATTTTCGAAGTCCACAACCTATTGGCTTGACCATAAAGTATAATTACTATCAGTGACCACGTTTAAAGCAACTAGAAATACAGATAAATAAGGCAGAACTAGTAAATCCTTCGCTTGGTCGTTAAAATTATTGCAGCTACAACTTTAATAACAAATGGTATAAGATATACGCACGGTAGCAATTAGAACAAAATCAGTCTGTATTAACAAGAAGTAAAAAATGTTTTATGAGATTATTTTAAGAACATAATTGCTGATTTACATAGACACACACACACACTTGTAATGTGATAAAATTACTATAATGTACCCTTATTCAACCTGTACCAATTTAAAAACCCGGAGACGCAAACGCCCGTGAACGTTCGAACGAAATTATTTGAGGTCAGGTTAGGTTTCTTAAGGCAGGTGTCTATTACCAATATCTGATATTCACACGATATCAATATCATTTGCACAACATTCAACAGTGTCAAATAGTTTAAATATAAATGATTCCATAACATCTCATAGATTTACCTGATTCCGTGATAAGTCGCTTAAAACACTTGTGTTACGTACATAAGACATCAGAGGAATGACAAATACTTATAACATAAATTTAACACCAAGACACAAAACAAACATGAATATCATCATATAAACTTTTTCTCTGGGTGGGCATCGAACCCAAGACCTTCGGGCGCACAAGACATTATCACTACCATCTGCGCAAAGAATATTCTGTATATTTTTTTTATCATAGCAGCAACAAAAAGGATTTAAATATTCCAAATAAAAGGAGAATTTTGCCCATAATTGCCACGCAAGGCAGACGCGGTGGCAATTGCAGAGAGTAGATTCGCGACGGGAATATTGCTGCTCATCAATGTCTTGTTGCATTTTAGCTACGCTGTTTCGTATGGGTACACCGCCATCTGTCGGTTTCCTGAGGCACCAGATTAGTACACTTGGTAACGTTAAACATATTAATTATTCAATAAAAAAAATGTGCTTTCGATCACACAATAAATTTCCTAAGTGAAATAACAGTAGTATTTTGATAGTTGGTACACAGTATACAAATTTAGCAAAACAATAAATCAACTCACAATTTTACGTAAAGTATGCAATACTAATGAAAACAGTAAATACATAAGACACATTAAATACATAAGCGATGACTGCCTTTTAAATCTATGGTATATACCTCACTACATAGAATAAAACAAAGTCTTCCCGCTGTCTGTCGGTCCTTGTAATGCTTACAACTTGAAAAACAACGTAACGGACAATGATTCGGTTTTTAAATAGATAAGAGTGATTAAATAGAAAAGTATTATATGTACTGTATGCAATAGGAGTATAGTAAATAAACACTGATAATTTTTGAGTTTTCTTATGTGTTTAAATAAGAACATTTGTTTGCACTTACATTTGCATTTAAATCAAAATAATGCACAGAAGTGTCATTTTAAAAAGGTCTATTAAAAAAAACACGTTGGCATATGTCTATCTTTAAAGAATAAATCACAATAACCAATTTTATCCTCGTTGCACCCGTGCAAAGCCGGGGTGGGTCGGTAGTAAAAAATTAAATACAACATCGAAAACATATTTTCAATGTTTTGTTAGTAAATAATAAAATTATAACAGTCTCTTAGTGAATACATCGAAACACACTTTATTTTTTTCCATTCAATTTGATTCCACACGAAATTTTTTTTTAATATTTTTTGTACATATCGAAATATGTAAAAAAATATTCACGAATAAGCCTCAGACTATTTTAATTTGCATCTTGATCACAAAACTTAAACAAAAAACTGTTTCTTAGGCATTGTAATGAAGCGTTTGAATAATTTATTTAAACAGGTTTAATGATAACAAACAAAGTCTGTGTATTATAAACACGAGCCAAGAAAATATTGTCTTTTTTGTGGTTAAGCTCCTGGAAGCTCTACATACCTTATTTTTTACCTTCATACATTGATGTTCATGTATGCGGAAAACATTAAAATAATATAAACTTTGTCACATGCAGTTTAATCATATGTGCGTCCCTTATTAATTAAGAAGATAAAGAATAAAACAATATTAATTATGATATTACGATAATCTTTCGTGCAGCATTAACTATTCCGATATTTCGTGATAATAAATTAGACAATACTTACATGAATAACAAAAATGTATTGAACCTCTAAGAATCCACGAACACCGACACTGTTATTATAAAAAACAAAAAAGAAACAAAATCAACTGTAAAATTAATTTAAACGTTCGTTCGATTTTCGAATTTGTTACAAGCGCTTGCGCATGCGACCGCCTCGCTGTGAGGCGCAGTGTACACAACCGAACAACCGGCGCGGACCGCGCATGAATCTATAATATGCGATCACTGCTCTCGTGAGTCAGGTGTAGGAGTAGACTTATACTTGACGCGATAAATTAGGATAAACGCTGAACAGTATGACAATGCACATATTCTAGCGGTATATTTGCAAGCCGTTGTTTAACAATAGTACAATCATTTAATACAATTATTAAATAGAATATAATTAGTTTAGTAGTCAAAGTTCCGACAAAAAATTGTGTCCGATACACCAACGAAGCCTTAAACCTAGTTCTTTACAGAGTTCAATAAAAAATACACTTTTCATGTGTGCAATAGGTATGTCCTATGGTTTCACTTCATCAGTTATCACATGCTGAAGTATTTTACAAACCCGATCGGAAACCCTAAATATTGCATTCCCTTAGGACTACAGTATGTTGCCCGTTGTATTTAAGATCCACCCTAAGTTATGTATTGTTGGACTACCATGCAAATCCAATTACAGTGTTAAACATATCAATCACGGAATTCCATTACTGACTTATTTTAAAACAATCAAGTGAACCTATCCACTTAGTTCAAAACAGGAAAGACAAATTATAACGTCGAAGAAATGGAACATTCAACAAATAACTGTAAACGCATTCCGCACCGTCATTTCACCAATTCCATATGCAAACTCTAAAATAAATATGTCTTACAATCAGTTTGGGAGTGTAGAACATCAAAAGGTTACACAGTGCAAACTTTATAATATACAGTTGTTAAAAATACTATAAACATAAGAAAAGCTGACTGAATGACTGACTTATCAACGCAGACATGGGGGGGTATCCCCCCCCCCCCTTAACCCCAAGTTAGTAAGTCATCCGTTTTTTAAAGTTATTTCAATGAAATGTCATATCAATACATCAATACATAAAGTTGTGGTGTCTGTTTGTAAAATTAAAATAAATGTGGATATGGATATAACATACCGTCGTTTAAGTTCTAACACCGCGAAAGTCAAAATGTTGACATTGTACAATTAGGAAAACATTGGCCACGTTTCATAAAATAATTTTAAAACTAATTGCTTGTGCATATAGTTGGTGCAAAATAGATTTCGTTTAAACAATACACGGTATAAATCGTGTACTGCAGCGTTAGAAATGTAATATCGTGTTATCATTGGGCTTAACTATTAAGTTGTTTTAACATACGCGGTGTTAGAACTTATGCGACGATATGACATTTGTACACGGTACACTTAACAAAACAACATTTCCCAAAACATTTGCCTGGCTGTTTCAAGGTGATCTCTGAAACGGCTACTTTTATAGGCAGCTCGCTGATATAATGAGTAACTTACGCTATATAACATCACGCTGCGACTAATACGGGCGTCTAAAACTAATACTAAATAAAAAAAATATTATTTATTATTACATAGTCCAGTCGAGGCTATATAACATGGCGCTAGGACAAATAGCAGCTGAGCATAAATAACACCCGGTTTGTTCTTTAATTTTAGGCGGGTGTGTATTCGCTGCTAGCGAATACACAATTCCAAGCTCCATATAGATATATTTGGTCTTGGAGTTAGTAAATTCCTGAAAAGCCTAATCGTAACCATATTAAGACCCTTATGAGCATAGCGACTTTTTTTATCTAAACGAGATGCTACTAGTTCCGAAAACACATTTACAGCGTCGTTAGCTGATTAGTTTTTTCTAATGCGAATTCTGCGCCGGAGCATCTGATAAAATTTTGTGTAATTCAAAAGAAACTAAAAATCTAACGCATACATTACAAGCAGCGCCCTGTGGTATCCCCCGCGTTAAGTTCTAGGACAAACCTTCTTTCTATCATAAAATTTAAATATACGTCTTAATATTCATCTGCCTTTTCAAAAATTTCTCCTGTGAAAAATTTAAAATTTCTAACCCTTATAAGATTGCGTTGAGATGTCATTCAGCCAATATCTCATTTTATATATATACATATGACGGGCCCGATGGCGCAGATGGTAGTGATCCTGTCTTGTGCACCAGGGGTCGTGGGTTCGATTCCCACCCAGAGCAAATATTTATATGATGATATTTGTGTTTGCTCTGTGTCTGGCTGTAAAATATATGTATTTAAGTAGTATATTTGTGATTCCTCTGTTGTATGGCATTCGTAACACAAGTGCTTTAAGCGACTTACCACGGAGTCAGGTCAATGTATGAGATGTGGGAATTTATTATTATTATTATTTATTATAGATATACATATATATACATTAAAAGACTAGTTCGGCTCGAAACGCCGTTGTGGATAGTTGCGTCTACGCAGATTTCGCACTTACAATCAGTCATCATGACCCTTTGCTTAACGAGTGTTACGTAGTCTCCTCGTGTCTAACGTCACTGGCTAATCCGTCACTGGCCGTCCTGAGGGACCAGTGTTATTGACCCCTCACTTACGGCCGCAAACCCGGCCGGTCGGTGTCTCGTTCGAACGGTTTGTGCGTGTATTGTTCGGAGCGCTGAAGTTTCGCCCGGGACTATATTTTATATCGTTACCTCCTAGTTACAAAAGTGATATTATAATTAATTGTTCCGAACAAACGAAATATCCGTGATTTCTTTCGCTGCAGCAGTGATTCAATGTTACTACTCACTTTGCGTTTAGTCTAATAACTACCCTGTATTTTGAACAAATAAATATGTCTAAAACTCAGCGTGCACCAACCACAATATGAAATACATAAACGAAGTCGCGTTCGAACCCCAATATTGTAGTCCTGAACCTCGACGCCTCGCCGGTCAGCGATTTAGAACATTTTAAACGTGACCTTGAGTCATGTTAGCCATGAGGCTACAAATGAAAAAACCAAAAATATTGCAAGGTCAACAATCTACGTTGAGCTGAAACCACAGAACGCTGAATTAAAGAAATCGTTTTTAGAAGTCTGTCAAATTCATTAGGTCCCAAGGACGTCGTCGTACCATGTTTGGTTGGTCAGCTGACTGACAGCTGACAGTATTAAAATCAGAAACGTTCCCACTAAATAAAATGAAACGCTCTAGTTAATATATCTAAACGAGGAAAAATAATGGATATAGACGTCACCCAAGCAAATTTCAGAGATGGTGACTGGTGTTTTGTAAAAATCCAAAAAGGCCTACGCATATCTTATCTGAATTCGCAAAAGTTTATATACAAACGTTTATTTATATCTGCTGTAAGATAATGTAAGAAAAAAGCCAATGATATATATAACAAATTGAATCAAGGATTAATTGGTATTTCGGGACCCGAACACATACATGGGCACATTTATGGGCACAATTGTGAGTGAAAGCATTAGTTATCACAAACCAAAAAACTGCATAACGTATACCGTATGCAAGACCTTGCCAATAAAAATTGTTATGAGTTCTGTTGAGTAAAAAGAAAAAGGAAAAACAGATAAGAGTCAAATCTAAGCAGCCTTTGATGGAACTGCAGAAGGCTACATCACTAGATTTATCCTCCTTTATACATACTCATATAACTTTAACAGTTGTTTTATTTCGTAATATGTATTCCTCGAATGTATCAAGTTAACACACCAAACTCACAAAGACTACTGCCCATCACACATCTATCCAGACATTCTTTTCCAGACATTAAATCCACATAAAAATTCCAAATACTATAATCATATAAAATATAATTAAATATTTAACTTCTATAAAGGCATCAATAAGGTAGATCACATAAAACAAGTAAAATATATTAAAATAAACAGCAATATTAGTCTGTCATATATAATGAGGAACCGGCAGAGTAGAATCCTCCCTCTGTACCAGATGCCCGTATGCGACTGCGGTACCGGAACCGATAGATGGCGGTATATCCATCTGAAACAATGCAGCTTAAATACTACGCGAAGTTGCGCTCTGCGATTGTCACCACGCCTGCCCAGAGCGGCAATTATGGGCAAAAATCCCCCTACCTTGGGGAGGCCTATGTCCAACAGTAGATTTTTTCTAGCTATGATGATGATGATATATAGTGTACTTAACTATCTTAACATAACATTACATAGATATAATAAATTGCTAACAATATTTTTATATGTAATGAAATAGATAACCTAACCATCTAGCATAGCAGCAAGCATATAAATGCACATCGCAAAACTATCAAAAGTATATAATATTAAACTCAAATACTCTCTTAATTTTACACATAAAATCAAAGCATCAACAAAATTTGTGATGAATTCAGATTGGTTTTGTGTACTTTTCTTTTGATGTCGTGATTCTCTTAGAATGTTGGCTGACCAAAGTTTCTATCTTGCCCGACCTTGACGGTTATAAACCATATATGACAGAAATTACAACAATTCAAAATGAGTGAGTGTATCGTATGTGAGTTCTATCAGACATAAAGTATATCAACAACATTCTGAAGATGTAAATTACTTAGTTTGTACGATAAACAGTGATCTGATTTCATCAATCAGGATTGTATAATGTATAAGTTAATTTTATATTAGGATTGTAATGTGTATCCTCACGCTCGCCCGAGAAGGTCAGATGTGTTTCTCTGTGGGGTATATTACGTCGAATGCGACCACGGAGGTCTACTTATGCCAGACGGAACGATAAATTGTACGGATTCACCGAGAACGACTGAATTAAGCTGACCTCAGGTCAACTTATGATTGACGGAAAGATATTAAGAGTGAACTCCTCGATTGTCGCCAGTTTTGAATTGACGCACTGAATTGCAAATTCATAAATAACTAAATTTTTTTAAATTCAAACTTGACTGTTTGTAAATAATATTAACATGCCGTTTACACGCTTTCCGCCCAAGGAACATTATAGACTAGCCCCTGATTTATAATACACATCTGACATCCAATATTGATTCCGGAAGTAACATCATAGTGTGACTGGAAAAAAGAAATGAGGGGATATGATGGGGAAGAAAACTGGAACACAATCATGGCCGATATGAAGAAAATAATGGAGAGTATGTACTCGCAAATCTCCATCCATCTCCAAGTCAATGGAATTTATATCCCATCTTTGCAAGAGGCTAGAAGATAGTGAAGCGAAAAAATCACAACATTTAAACTATATGAAGGCATTTAAAACTCGAGTAGAGTAAATCAAGCGATATGCTCTAACTCTAGTATATAATTGCGAAATAATCCAAGTACCAAAAATGCAAAGATCTGTATAAAATCGTAGAAACCATTTGCTCTACAATTAAGCTGGATATAACCGATACTGTGCCATGAGATACCGGCAGAACAGAATAGTACTTTCGAATGCACCAGGTATCGTATGAGGCGACTAAGGTATCAGAACCGACAGGTGGCGGTATATCCATCTGAAACAGTGCAGCTCAAATGCACAGGGCGGGGATGGGCAGCAGCATCTCCGTCGCGATAGCTGCGCTTTGCGATCGCAAACACGTTTGCCCAGCGCGGCAATGATGGGCAATAAACCTACTATCTTGGAGAGGATTATGTCCAGCAGAGGCCTTCCAATGGCTGGTATGATGATAACCGATATTGATACCAGAGATGTATTTCGATACATTTCTAAGATGTTGGCTAACAAATGACAAACAACCCCCACTACTAAAACATTAGAACCTTTATCATTCATCCAAAACTCGTAATAAAAACGACGATGTATTTATTTATATTCACAAGGACCTCAAACAAATTATAGAAGAGCTATTCCAGATCTTTGCATCAATTTCCTTTTGATAAAATCTACTGATGTTGCTATATTAGGCATTTGGAAATGACCTTCTTGTGAAAATACTATTGACTTTTGAATTCATTAGAAAATAAATTTTAAAATCATTAACAACTTTTAAAACTACTATGCATATATGATAATATTTTTATTTGTTCTGTGTCTAGGTGTTAAATAAATATTTAAAATATTTAATTCGATTCCGATTCCTCTATTGTCTGTATTCGTAACAAAAGTGTTTTAAACGAATGCATTTGTGTGTTACAAAATACACACACACACACACATGCATAACTACATATATATATGTAGTTATGCATATATATAAATATATGCATAACTAAGTACATATAAATGTAACCTATAAAAACCCAGCTTATTAATTACTTGGAGATCACAACAATTATCGAGCACGCAACAAAAGATGTTGCATCAGAACAAATAGGCATTGTCTTCGCATTTTGTGGGATTTTATTGAAGCAAATACACAACAAGCAACATATCAATCTACACAAATGTAACAAAAATTCACAATCAATTGTGAACTCAATGACCCGCATTTAAAGATTAATATCGGTTGCGTTAAATTTGTCATATTTGCGTGGGTTGGTCCCCTGGTTTGAGTACCTAACACGCAACAGCACCGACAATGTAGTTTCCTGAATGTTCCATGCATTTTCCGGCAAACAAAAAACATTCACAGTCTGACACAGTCAGGCAGGCAGTTTGTCATTATTATCCTACTATGTTATAAAGGCCAAAAAAGATATTTGCTACTCTCTCTAAAGCTACTAAACAGATTCGAATAAAATTTAACACAGGCGTAGATGAAAACGTCTGGCCTGATGACGCAAATGGTAGTGATCCTACTTTTATTGCCAAATGTCGTGGGTTCGATCCCCACCCAGGACAATCATTTATAATATTTGTGTTTTTATTCGTATTATTGTTTGGGTGTTAAAATATGTATTTACCTAAGTACTCTATTTATAATTCCTCTATTGTCTATTGGACATGTCCTTAACTACTTAGCATTAACTACTTAGCTCGGATTCAAGTCAATGTATGAAAAGTAAAGTGAATGTATTATATTTGTAATCCCTCTGTTGTCTGATGTTAGTAACACAAGTGTTTGAAACTTCTTATCACGGAGTCAGGTTAATGTACAAGATGTTTATAGATTAATTTAGTTTATTTATTAGTAATATCAATATAAGTAAAAGTAATCTACATTTCAACATGAACTATATATCTAAAAAATTCCAAGTTCCGTATAGCTATATAAACGAGCCGGAATGGATGGACAGACTTTTTAATTTTTTCTATAGATACTGAAAAAACTTTAAATATTTTTCCGTTACACCTACCATATTACTCTTGTATATAGGTATTTATTGATTTCCATGGATGTTCCGCCAAGGAATGCAGTGACTCTTTATGATTATTACTCAATAGGCTATCTTTGGGATTATGACGCAGAAATGCGACCGCACTAGTGCGGCCGGTCCCACTCTTTTACAAATAACGATTAACTGTTCCCATCGACGGCCACACGAGTTGATGTCT
>JACJUM010002819.1:4664194-4759205 GCA_020976665.1 Heortia vitessoides | reverse complement strand
AAAACCGCATACAGTCGGCGGTCCATGGCATTACATTTATTTATTCATACGGTCACACACTACTAAAAAGGTTAAGAACCACTGTGATCTAAAGAGACACAATGCACAAGTGGATGTTTGTGAAAAGGCCGCATCAAACAGTGCGGTCATTCAGACGCATTCCGATTGAATTAATAACGATATTGAGCTGCTCAATGAGTAAACAGGTCAATCGTGTGGGAGGTCAAATAAATTTCAATTTGTAAAGTTATTAATGAGTACCTAACGTTCATTTGTACGCTGACCAAATTGCATCAGGAAATTATAAAATTGCAATGAGGACTGATATCTATAGAAGTTAAAATAATATTTTATTTATAAACATATGTAGATACATACAATACATTACGCCTGTTTTCCATTGGGGTAGGCAGAGATCTCCACTTGCTCGCTTCCCTTACTCGCATTAGTGCTTTCATGCACGTTCGTTTATTCTTGATACTTCTGACCTATACTTTATGAATTATGATTGTTTATCGGCTAACAACTAGTTTTACTAAAAAGGCAACATGTAAATTTGCCTTTATGACCAATAAGCAATTAATGCTTATTCCGAATATGTAAAAAGATAACACATAGATCAGAAAACGGGTCAACCTCGTCCGAACTTGATAAAGGAACGTGATAAAAATCGGTCAAGTCCAAGTTATTTAGATGTCAAACTCTATTATTATCTTGAACTTGTCTTGTTAGGAAAAATAATCGTGTCATTCGGTGTTTATTTTGACAAGCCAGTCTTTTGACTTGCCGTTGGCTCAGATGGTGGTGTTCCCATCTTGTGAGCCAAGGGTGGTGCGTTCAATCTCCAACCGGGACAAACATTTAAAAGATGAATTTTTGTGTTTGTTCTGTGTCTGGGTGTTAAATGTGTATTTAAGTATTATATTTGTGATTTTTCTGTTGTCATTAACATAAGTGCTATAAGTGACTTATCATGAAGTCAGGTCAATGTATGAGATGTTGTATGTCCGATATGTATATCGGAAGAAAATTATAATAAACTTTTGGGGTACACCTACCTACTTGACTAACAACTGCTATGTATAAACATTTTGATTCTTTTGTTTATAAACTTTGGATTATGTTTTCATGACGCTACCATATCAGGATAAAGAAGCCGTTGCTTGCGACTTCGCTCGAGTGTAAATTTTGATGTGTGAACTGACGAATATGCCGTGTGGTATCAGTAGAATATACTATTAAATATTATTAATAACTAACAAATATATTAATAAAATGTACTCACCAAAATTTATTCATGCTCATGTTAGCGGCAATTTCAAGCGCCAATTATCTTTCGCTGAAAAAGACATTTTGTAATTAAACATAATTCGTATGACTTTTGCCCGTTTACAAAGTCGACAAGCTATCAACAAAAAGCCGTACCGGCAGAGTTAAATAGTACTTCTCCCTGTCCCAGGTATCGTAAGAGACGATAGAGTACCCACGGAGCAAAGACATTAGGCGGGGATAGGCAGCAGTATCCCTATCACAAAGCTACGCCCTGCGATTGTCACTGCGACAATAAATCGAGCAATGGACGTTCTATGGCTGCTTCTTAATTATAGTAAGAATCTTTTCAATGATAAAAACTTACCATACTTTCTATTATCTAGTTCTGATAATTTGCATCATAAATCTGCCTCCTCTTGAGGTAAAGTATTTTCGTTGCATCAACCTCGTACAATTCATATTGAACTGAAACAAGAAACTTTTTTTTTAACATTGTTGGATAAATGGATAAACTTAGAATAAAACTTCAAGAAGAGAGAGTAGTGATATTTAATTCAATTTAATTCCTCGGTCATCAAGGTTCATCAATTTAATTGTCATGTTGAACTGAAAAAACAACAATATTTCTTTTTTGTTTATAAATAAAGGGGAGAAAAGATACAGTTGACATTTCATTCAGTGCTAATTGTTCGATCACCAAGCCTAAGTAACATTCGTACGGAACATTTTAAGTCAATAGTCTTGTCTTAATATATAACAATACGTCACTATGTCTGTTCGGGATGAACCTTTAAACTACTCAACCGATATCGATAAATTGTTACTTTTTTTTTCTTTTCCGGACGAACCTATTGCTGGGCTACTCAGACATCGATTCCAGCGCCACTGAAAAAGAGGGCATGGCCTCGGTTCGCGAGCAAAGTTCGCGAGATTGAGCAGGACCGACGGCGATCGCCCGATGGCGCCTCTAGAGGCTCGACCTAGGCTCGGGCTGCCATTGTTGGGGGAATTTTTATTATGAAAGTCTGCAAAAGAGGACGGACAGAATGCGCCCGGCAGATCTGGGGCGGTTATCGCTCGTGAGGGCAGGGACTGCACGCGTTCGCCAGCGAACGCGGTGTACTGTATGTTATACGACTGCATGTGCAGTGTAAACGATCGCGTTGTGCCGTTAGAGAGAGCGGGGAAGGGCTGCGATTTTCGCGGTAATCCTATCAGGCGGAAAATTGGTACTGGGTATTTAAAACAATAGTTTTTTATTAGTTCATCATAAACATAGGTATAGTAATATACAGTGAAGTATAAATATAAGTTACGAGGACAAGTATGTATATATATATATATATTTCATAATTAATCAAATTATACTTAACTGTATATTACATATCAAAACGAAAAAACAAGAGCCCTTTTTAAATAAATTACGCAACATGATAAACGGGAAATTTGAGAAAGAATAACTGAAGCTATTACATTATTTACTTTATTACATATTTCCTTAATACAAAATGTACTATAAATACAAAATAAAAATTCATAGAATTTACCATTAATCACACAGCTGTTGGCAATGGCACATTGATATACATAAATAAAGTAGACATTAATTGTCTATTGAATTTCAAAGAAATTATAAAACCCAAAGTTATAAAATAAATTATCTCAAAGTAGTTTGCGCAATCAAAGGCTTACAATCTATCCCTTAATCATACACTGCGCACTATCAAAAAGGAAAGAAGTAATTTGCAACGACTGTTATCCTATCATCCCATAGATTAGAGAGTTTGTATCAATTGAACAATTGTATGGTCGTTACAGACACTATTTACCATTCGACACGAGTGCCCGGACAATTTTCGTTGTAACACTACCTAGAACATTCAATGTGCAATGTTTACAATAGGTTAAAAAATATACATATCAACCTTATTTTGTAACACCTGCGAACCTGCGTTTTGCGAACATAATTACCACTAATATTTACACATCTACTCTAATTTGGTAATTTTTCCAGTGTAGGCATAGTACTTGCATAGATGAATTACATCTTTGTACGTGTGAGTGTTGCAGGGCCAAATCGACGTCTGTCTATAAAAAAAAAACAATACTACATCTTATACATTGACTTATTCCGAGATAAGTCGCTTAAAGTAGTTAGGTTACGGCCTACAGAGAAATCATTCTTATCATTATCATCTTAGAGGAATCCATATTATGCATATTTAATACCCAAACACAGAACAAACACATTGTTCATTATATAAATGTTTATCCTCGATGGATCAAATCTACTACCTTCGGTGCACGAGATAAAATTCTCAATTAATAAAATTACTTGTTTCACATTGACTTCAAATTTGCCTACGAAATGTTGACATAGATATTTGAAAATACACGACGATTTCCTCCGATAATGTGACTCACCTACGCAAGTAACTATACAGACGGTAAACTTTAAAATAATATTTATATCTACACATAAATAGTACACACTGACACTAATCATGACAAGTGCGACGAAACACTTATCGCTTAATTTCTAAACTATTGAAGCGTTACTAACTGTAACACTAAAACCTGATTGACTGAGCCATTTTTGCTTTACTATTCGTATATAATTAATAATTTCTAAGTACGTCGAATATACGTAATTAATACCAAGTACACAAAGCACGTAAGTTCTGTCTTTTTTTGTCTACAGTAGCAAAAAACCCCATATCGCAGCGAGTACTGCGACTTGAATAAGACTGCCCGCTGTTTCTAGATAAAGCTGAGTACTTTGAAACCTCCGCTACCAGTAGCTTAGCACCACCAGTAAGCCGGCAGGTACTCGGGCCCTTCTCGAAGAGAGAAAGAACATTAGTTATGTAGGTCAAACCGTCTGGTAGTACCAGACGGTTTGACCTTTCTGCAAAACCTGCAACCGTACTGATCTGATCCCGCTAACTTTGCTGGGGCACGCGGGTACAATCCCGTGGCCCTGGAGTTGACGCCTGCATAGACCAGCATTAGGTTCTTCGAAACAACGTAACCACAACGTCCTTCTCTGATCATAAGCGTATATAGAGGGGGGGGGAGGGGGGCATGAGCGTGGCCCATCTGAAGGCTCATGGCTCATGTTCCTTATTAATCTATGTAGACCAGTGGCCGTGTAGAAGTTATGAAGCAGATAAAAAGTAAAATTAAAAAACTGTCTGAAGATGTTCATAATTCATTAATTTTATATACTTACGGTGGGGTACCGACGGAGTAGAATAGTACCTCCCTCTGTACCGTAATAGATACTAACTCAGAAAACTGTAGCTTTTATTTCTTTAGAATTAACTATTTAACAACAATCAAATGCAATCAATCAGCACTCATTTGAAGTTCTTCATTAAAAATCTTATAAAATAGTAATATAAACTATCATATCTCTCTAGTTAGATCAAGCTGTACACTGTTAGCAGAAATTCAATAAAATCTGTCCAGTGGTTTAGAAGTTCATCCCAGACAAATACAGTCAAATTAAATTTTTATATACAAGTAGATAACCCAACAGACATAGAACTGTTTTAACTAATCATGTTTAAAAACAATTGCGACTAAGTTGAAATATAAACTACTCTACCCCTCACGTTGGATCAAGCTATTTATAGTAAACTATATCCCAGTTCATTCCAGACAAATACCTAAATTTATTTTTATATATAAAGAAAATATATCAGTGAAATCAGTGAACAAAAGAAGTGAGTTTACAAATGATGGTTTTATAGTTATATAGTTTACATTTAAATTATATTAAAAATGTTTAAAGATTTTTCATTCATTGTATGGAAAAGAATAGATATTTTGTTCTCTATATCTAAATTTAAAGTAAAGCTCACAAACTTTGCACTTGCTTTTTAACTACCTGAATGCATCATAATTTTACATATTCATAATTAAGTGACACATAATAAAAAATTATGAAACCTGATATTTGAATTCTAATGAATACTTTGTACTGAGATATCATAAATGAGTTTTGATCGTTGTTACGCAAAGTGTTTCGGTGGTGACATGTGAACTGATTGACATGTGACAGAGCTCATTCATTCCGAGCCACATACAACTGGTATTGAAAATCACTCGGAGATGAATATGTCCACCTGTGAACGTCTTATGGCTGATATGATGACGATGAATAGAAACGATCAAGATACATAATTTAATAAGTTAGTAAGAACGACTAACCTTTAAAATGCCGGCTGTTTAAATTTATATCACAAGGAAGAATGTTTCGCGTTAGAGAAGTTCCTCATTTTGTGGTTTTAACATCTGCGATGTTAAAACAATGTTAGTGCCTAGTTAACAGCTCTAACCGACACGGACACCAAAAAGATAATTACAATTAATCTCTAGATAGCCATATTCATATCGTTACATCATGACTTTTAATCTCTATTTTAGTCAATATATTATCGAAACGCCCCTTCCCGAAAAACTAGTTATTTTTGTTTAGAAAAAAGTGACATTGACATTTGGCATTTATTTTTTTTTTATTCTGAGAATACAATTAAGCTATATACCACCTTAATTAAGATTAGCAGTTATAATGTAACTAACATAAATCTAGTAGATAAGAAAATGCCAATTCTTTATTCAAACTTTCGATTATGAAGACGAACTATACTTTAAAAAAACTATAACTAATCATATGACAACAAATCTTCATAAGATATGATGCACTCCTTTGTCAAATGATCATGAATATTTTGGCTGTTGAAATATAAAATAAAAAAATAATTATTATTTGAAGTTTTTTTTAATATAAAAATTTTAACAAGGGGATGCCGTACATGTGAGACAATGAAAAACCTTGAAAGGAAAGCACAAAAATACATATAGGTACATATTACTACTGATCGCGTAAATATTTTCACTGCAAATTCGTGAACATAATGCTTATACTTAAAATATGAATTCTTATTATTTTATTAAATTCTAACAAATGGTAGAGAATTAAAAAAAAAGGGATGTAAATGAGTAAAAAGAAAGTAAGAGAATATAAAAAACAAAATAAAACAATTAAGTATATTGCAGGCCATGAATGAGGTAGTTAGTGTTAACAATTAACATATCAAAAATATCCTTTTAAAGGAAATATATTATTTATAAAATTGAACAAGACACTTATCTCTTACATAAAATACCAAATTAGGATGAATGTGGTCTCTTGAGAGCTTTCTTTTCTTTATTCAATTTATAAGCTGCAGACATTTTTTGCATGTTCTCTTTATGAATCTTGTCATGATCAACAATCCTTTTAGGATATCCTTCTCCAATTATACATCCAGCTGCTTTTTGAACAGATTTAGGAGATTTCCATGGTTCATATATATACTCTGTTGGGTACTTTTTCAATTCAGGGACATATTTTCTTATATATAACCCTTCTTTGTCTGTTTTCTTACCAAATGCGACAGGGCTGTAAACTCTAAAATATTTGTAAAAGAATGCAGAAGCTGATAGCCACATCCAATTGCCAGCATTAAGAGACCAGTCATAGTCAAGTAAGTAGTCTTCAAAAACTTGAGCTCCTTCCTCCCAAGATATCCATAAATCACCTCTAGTCAAGAAGCAAGCCACCATATGCCTCGCTAAATGATGAATCCATCCCTCTTGTTTCAGTTGTCTCATAATTGCATCAACAAATGGGTAACCTGTTCTACCTTCAGCCCAAGCCTTTAAATGTTCATCATTTTTGCCCCAAGGTATTTGTGTACATACTGCATTGCCCACCATCTTGTCAAAGTTTTCAGTTCCTGCACCTGCTGTATAGTAAAATTCTCTCCACATTAGCTGTCCCATCAGAGATACAGGAGGCTCTGAATGAGGTACACCATTCTCAACCTCCTTTAATTTATGGTAAAATAATTTAGAAGACAGGCAGCCATGACTTAAGTATGGACTTAAAACTGTTGTGCTAGGCTCTATACTGTTAGGTGAAGTGTTAGGCTTTTCAAATTTACAAACCCACTGTTTCTTTGCCATGTAAACATTAAGTCTCTTTAGAGCTTCTGTTTCTCCCCCAGGATATTTACATTGGTTCATTGAAGATTCTTCCAAGCCCAGCTCATCAAGAGAAGGCACATCATATTCACCTGATTCCAAATCATCTGGTTTACAATGAACAGATATTTTTTTTGTTATTTCAATAGTATCTTTTACTTGAACATCATTTACTAAAGACAGGAATTTTTGGTAAGTTAATGGCACACTTCCATTATTTTTCTTTAAGACACTGTGTGTATCATATACTGTGTGTTGCACTCTCCTGACAACAAATATGTCATTATCATTAGCAAATTTTTCAATAGCTTCATCTTGCTCAACAATTTCAGGGTCTATATCTAACTGACATGTCAAATATTTTACTTGCCATTCTTTAAATAACTTGGGTAATAGTTCCGTAGCCTTGCCTCTAAAAATGAATAAGCGTGAATTAAGTTTCCGTAGGTTCAAATCTAAATCTTGAAGGCTTTGTATTAAGAATCGCAAACGGTTTGATCCAACTCTTTGTTTGATGTTGGGATCAATCACGAAGACAGGCCTCAATAAATGGTTGCGGTTTTCTGCCTGTAAACAAATTAGGTTTAAAAACAACTCATAGTTGTGTGTTCTCTCATTAGTTGAGCGTGAGAAAAAAAATAAAAGAGCACCTCATTGATTGCATTGCGAAGTGCAAGGTTATCATGGATACGTAAATCCAAACGAAACCAGTGAACAACAGTCGGTACTGTCTTGGACATGACAATATTGGTTATGGACAGTTGTAGTAAATATTACTGAGATTAAGTAGCAAACCTCACAATTATATAGGTACTTTTAAAAACTCAACAAAAACATGAAAATGACATTTGTGTCAAACTGTGTATATTTTATAAGCAATGGTTTTACCTTATTGCATCCATATATTTTACATTTTTAAAATACATTTGTTTTACTAATTTGTGCATAACACGCAAAAATAAATATTTCTAAAATTAGTAATAGTAAACTTGGAACTTTTGATTGTAAAGATAAAAGTACTAAAAGTATGATCAGTCGTATGTATACGTACATCAATCATATATTACGGAATGTTGTATGGGTCACGTTGCTATAGCAACTTTATGAATAAAAAAAATTGCAAGGCCTACTGCTTACTTTATTTATTTTAGTTTTTATTTAGTACATTTTTCTGTATTGCTATGGTGTTTAAATAATGTTTGTATATATATCATGACTAATAAGTAAATCCAACTATTACGATGGCCTTTTATGTATAGTGTTCCTTGTTTCAATGATGTGATATAGTGTATCATGCCCAAAACTATAGAACTCACGGTTGAACTAGAAGTGCAAAAGGTAAAATAATCAAATTATAAGCACAAACAACTTAATACAACGTTGCCTTCCAATTAGGCTTGTATTTGGTTTGTTTTGATTGAATTAGTCTGTCTGTGAACTATTTCGAGACTGTAGATATATGTATATATATATATTAATTAATCCTTTATAAATACAAAAAAGGAGAGCACTGTTTACTTAAGTTGAATATTCTAGTGTGCAAGCTCTTATAGTTACCTGTTAGCAGGTCAGAATCAAAATGCGCTGTTCTAAAGTTATAAATTATATACACACAGGTATCCTGTCCCGGAGTGTGGTTGTGTCAGGATGGTAGAGTATCATTAACTGTATTTGCTTTGGGAACAAGCTATCAGACATGCCTACTGCCTCCAGCATTTCCGCTACTTTTCAAAGATATATTTTATTTCCGCAAACGATTTCACGAGTCTTGTGCTCTTAACAATATTTGCTGCATTTTGAGTGAGTTGACTATTATGAATAAATACTCTTCTATTTAATGTTTCTTATTCTCTTTTGGTAAACCTCAAATCAGTCCAAATACATAATTGAAAAGTTTATTTTGTAGAAGAAGAAACAATATACTGTGAATTAGTACAATGGATGAATGATTGCCAGTCTGGGGAATGCACAGTGCTAGCACAGTACTTAGGTGCTCTGAATGATGTGCTTTTTCCACCAAATGTGTGCATAGCTGATGGTGTAGATCTTCTAATGAGGAGGTCTAAAGAATTCCCAGTAAGTATAACCAATAGTATTTTTTAGGAAAAAAAACATTTATTACTTACAGTAATTGTAAGTTGTTCTTTTGACAAATTTTCAAACATATATGGCTTACTACTTGTAATAAAACATACTTGTTGTAATATTATTTTCTTTACATACTATGTCCTGATTACCCTTGTGACAACCAAAATAACTGAATGAGTAAACATTAAACATTATCAAATCATTTCCACTACAAATCATTTCCAAAAAAAAAATTAACTATGTTTTAATGCTGTTTTATTAATGAACATGGTGTCTACTGCCATAATGATTCTTATATTAGCACTAAAAATTATTTCTCTTATTCCTAATGTCTTGCTTGGTTTAAAAATTATAAATGCATGCCCCTCAATGTTTATAAAACTCTTCCTAATTTGGTCTAGTTAGACAAACTACTTTCAGTAACTACTGGTTCGAACAGATAAAATCCTGCTTTGTGATATTTTTCATTTATCAAGGAAGGAATACAACACATTGCTACAACTGCAAATAGAAGCAAGAACATCAATGCTTGTAGACTTTTCCTCAAATTAATGCAGCTGCAGGTAAATCTGCATCTCTAGCGCCAGATATAAACTTAAGAACTTACATTAAAAAAGGTCTTTTCTAAGTAATCGATGAACCTGGTATTTATATCCTCAGTCTCACTATAAAGTTCTGTTATACTCGTAGGGTATACTGTCTCCGAAAATCGAAATCGCGACGAAGGTCCGTATTGATGAGGTATGGGATCATCAGACGAACGTCAAGCCCGCACCAGTCACGATTTGCGACTGCGCACGCGAAATTGACACTGGCGTGAAACATAAGCAAGTTTGCCATTCTGCCCAGTACCACAGGTAAGAAACCAAGCAATGACAATATTAATGATTAATTAATAATTAACTCAGGCAACATTTCGTACGTCGACTTGAAACCAAGATAAGCAACTTAAAGCCCTTGTGTTACGCACATCATACAACGGCGGAATCAAAAATACAATACTTAATTACTTTGAGAGCTTTTAATGGAATTATATTTAATTATATAAATATAATTTAATTATATTAATTTGACTGAAAAAACCTCGAGATGTTCGCCATGGTCTCGGTACCATAACGGTAGTGCAATCCATCGGTATGGGAAAGTTGCTGGTTCGAGTCCCGCCTGACACCTGAGACAAGTTGATTTTTTTCTAGTTAATATCGTCTACAAAACATAAGTACATATTTAATACCGAGAACAAAGCACAAAAATCCGTCAAATAAATATTTGTCTTTGATATAGATCGAACCCACGACCCTTGGCGCACAATATAAGATCCCTACCATCTGGGTCATGGGGTCCATCTAAGTATAGAATGTTACGGCTTGAGTGACCCCAGCTAACATTTGTATGTTCTCGCTCATAGACGGTTTAAATACACAAATAAGTCAAAAATGTATACTGTATTTATACTTAACTTTAGTTTTTTCTATTCGTTTTAATGACTCTGAAATTGTGTAGTAACCGATTTAGATGTAATCTTATGTACCTAGGTAGCTAATGTTCTTTTATGCCATCTTAGCCTTTTTTGTTTACCCTACGTCTTATACTCGTCCGACGTCCGCAAACTGTAAAGCATTCGAATAATAAATAAATCAACAATATAATACATATATTTAACAAATACAGAATAAACAGAAATTCATCATACAAATGTATATCCTGAGTGGGGATCGAACCCACGACCCTTGGCACAATAAATAGGGACATTACCGAATGCGTCGACCAGTCTATTATAAACCATCTGCATTTAACTTACACAACGAACTAAAATAAGTATTAAAATACACTTGCAGAAAAAAGTGCAACAAGCGCGGTCCCTCCCCAACAAGGTCTCGATCGCAATCGGGCGGTACCAGGTCATGTTGCAGCCTCACTCCGGAGCCCGATATCTGCATCTGTCCAAAGTGAGTACACAACTTCATTCCGACGTATACAGATATTGAATAACTTTATATGTTTCTTTTTCTTACAGTGTCGCTTTGTAAGTGACAGATAAACTCTTTTTTATAACGGCGACGGTGACGCCATTTATCACTAGCTCTTTTCAATTAACGTTGGCTTAGATTTAGAAGGATGGGATTACAATATCGTCTCATTCAACACCTTATTCAATTTTAATGCTAACTCTCTTCATAGAGTTCAGAAGTCTCCTGTAATCTTGAAATATATATTTAACTGTTCCTTGAGGATATTGACAGCAAATATGACAGTATACTTGACAAATGCACAGCAGGCTTCTGCTGGATAGTAATATCAGTTTGAAATGCAATCTCAGCAAGGAATATTTGAGATTTTAGTTAGTTTTAGTTTACCTAAAAAACATAAATTCAGAGGACTAAAAACGTTGTAAACTACTTTGGTCTGACTATTTTACCCCCTTACTTAATATAGCTTAATTAGAGTGACAGAAGTCGCACGAGTTATTTGTATGTGGCATTATTGTTTACATAACAAAGGTATCACACATAAAGCATAATATTAAAAAAAACTACCTGAAATTATATTTTTTTAGCTGTGACAAGTAAATTTTTTTACACAACATTATATTTCCTTTGCGATTTTTCTACAAGTTTCGGTATAGTAGTATATATCATTGTGTTGTTTATTATCACAATAATTTAATAGATTTACAACAACAAACTGTAGTTTGGCAGATGTTAAATTGCCATAAAAGTGAGTTATTTTCTGGAAATTAAAAAAGTTTGTAAAATAAATTATATACATACAAAGTTATTTTCAAATATATTTCTTTCAACGAACTAGTCGTAGGTGAGGTTCCAAACACTTCCTCCCCTTTCTGTAACCCTCCATTTCTCAGGCGATGTCCCCCCGCTCCCAAAAAGTCTCGGGTCGCTATAGGCGGGAGTCGACCGCGCCGAGACGAGTATGTGTACAGTGCGAGAACAGGCAGCAGTTGGCTGCAGGACAGTGATGCCAGCACGGAAGAAGATAAGAGGTCATTCAACTTGTACAAGTTGCTAGAGTTACACCTTAGCATGAATATTTTGATATCGTTCGAAGTAATCGGTGTCGAGATATAGAGTGTTTAATTTAATCTTAACAAATGTCAATTTCGTGTCACGTTCTTTGTCCGCGATAAACTCCTAAACTACTAAACCGATTTAATCAATGGATTGATCTAACTTGATAGAAGGATAGTTTATATCTCAATTTATATTCGCAATAGTTTTTTACTGCAAATTCTTTGTATTATGTAGAAATTAGTAGATAACACCCCAAGTTGCCAACATTTACAAGTTGAGTGGAAGTGGGCAGGGCACTTAGCACGCTAAATCGATGAACGAGGGAGTCGTAGAGTTCTGAAATGGAGACCGAGTACCGACAAGCGCAGCGTAGGTCGTCTACCTATTAGGTAGACAAACGATCTGGCTAAAACCCTAGGATAGCGCTGGGCGAAGGCCGCATACAACTGGTCCTATTGGAGATGACTTCGGGAGGCATATGTCCAGCAATGGACGTCCTGATGTAATGATGATGATGTTGAATATCGATAATTAATGGCAGATCAACGTTCGCCGGATCAGCTAGCCCCATTTATTTTATTTTTTTCTGTAGATAATGAATAAAAATTAATCGTTAAAATTTATGTACACGCATACTGCACCAAAATTGAAAAATTCCAAAATTGTCTTTCCAAAATTTAAAAAAAAACCAAATTTGTTGTATGTATTTGTAATTGTCAGGAGCAGGTCAAGTCAAAACGCGATCGAAAAGTATGTATGAAAAAAATATATTGAACTATATATAAAGCTAGAACAGCTTTGAAACCCAACGGGATTAATTTACGTAGAGTAGACCTCATACAAAAGGTCGTCTGTTTACTGACATAAAATCTTCAAGTCACAAGGTTGGCAACGCGCTAGTGATACTTTTGAGACAATACGAACGTCTATAGGCTGCGGTGACGCTTACTATCACACGGACCGTATGCTTGTTTGTCGACTTGTCTAATAAAAAAGAACTATCAGGCCACTTTCTCCTTCGTCGGAATCTCGCAGCTTCTTGGTGCAGTTTTAGACCAATGATAGAGGTGTACCAAAAATATACTTAACGTTAATCCTAAATTATCTACATTGTTTCAGAAAATACAACCAATACCACAATATAAAACCGAAAAGCTGGTTCACCGACCCAGACAAGTTTCAGAAACAGATAATAGAAAGCCGGTACATTGAACACGAGACCAATTTAAAGACCCGGTCCAATATAGATTACAAGAAACATTACAGGTCTAATATAAACCCGTGCGTTTGCGACATCTGTCGGCGGTACCACGAACTGTTTCATACCGATCAAAAAAGTTGATGTAAAGGTACTATTGACGCAAGTGTCTTCTTATTTCAAGATTTTTCGGTGAGTTTATTTTATTTATTGATACACATGAAATATTTTTAATGGCTAATTTGAAAAATATATTGTTTTTGTGTGCTATTTACAGTGGTATCTCAGACTTAACAAAATTTAAATATTACAGTGTTTGGTAATATTACAGTATTTTTATAAATTTATTAATAAAAAGTTGCTTACATATGCATGTATTCTATATTGCAACACTATTGCATTTGTTAATTAAAAAAATATTCCACAGGCTTTAAAAAGTAGGGATAGTTTAGTAACTAGGCAATACTAAATCTATTAACAATAACCATTAAAATAACCAGAATGGTTTCTCAATGGCAAATAAAAATATATAAATTCGTCTTTAATGAGAAATAAAATTAGTTACAGAGATTGATTTTTTAAGCTATTTATTCTTTATTAGTAAGTTGACGCCTGTTTTAAGAATTATGAAGACAACATTGGTTTTAGATTTGACATTTAGATTTGTTTTAAAATCTTAAACGAGACCGGAAAACCTCTTTTATTATATTGATATATCGTTAGGGAAAGCCTATTAAAAAGTTACCCAAATATATGATTTCCGGTATGTAGTTTTATTGTAATACGCTACGCGTTATAAGCGTCACCGCAGTCTATAGATGCACGTAATATCACAAGGATATAATTAGCGGGCTGCCTATTTTTAAAGAAGATCACTGCCTTTTTCACCCTTAAACCAGAACACAGCACTGCGAACACTGCTGTTTAGCGGTATATATATGTGACAGTGAGGTACCAATGCAGACGATCTCTGTATAAGATCAACAAAAGGTATCGCTAATTAAAATTTTAAGTATTATAAAATAATAGTGCCCTGTTACTTTTTCAAAAACGTTTTAATGTGTAGAGATTTATTAAAATTAAAAAACCGTCTCATAAGCATCAAAGGGTAATATTTTCCAATATGTATGTGTTCACTACTTTTAAAAAGGGATTTTTTAACAACTTCAATAGGGTTTTTGGATTCTTTATCTATATATAATCAATGATTTGATTACCGCATTAATAGGGTTGTCTGAAAACAAAACTGAAGTACCCAATAAAGCACCTACTTAATGATAAACCGTTCCGGTCCCTGCTTTTAGAGATAGAATTTACACTTTCATTAGTTTGGATAAAATGGACAACGGTTGACTATTTTTATCGTCGCACTGTCTTATTTTTTTTTGACAGCCCCATGCCGCGGATGGTAGTGATCCTATCTTGTGCAAATATCTAGGACAAATATAATACTAAGATTATCTTTATAATATTAATTATATTAAAAAATACCTTGTCCTGACTTACAAATGAGTGTGTTTTAAGATTTGTCCTGGGTGGGGATGAAACCCACGACCAATTTTTTTGAGATTTGATCACTACCATCTGGGCCATCGAGCCCGCTGACCGGACAATGTACTACAAAACTTGATCACTTTAGAAGTGTTATGCATTACAAAATGCTGATTTTAAATTAAAGATCAACTTGTTAGCTTCAATTGGAAGTTGAACCTGCATCTCTACCTTATCATACCTACCGATACCTTAGTACACACGTTGAATTACGTTTTTCCTAGAGTTCTTTTTGTGTGTGCTGAGAAATCGCGCTATCTAATTAATAAAACTCTAATTAAGAATAATTAGTAAAAGCTAATAAGACAGAGACAAGTTGATATTTTTGTAATAAATACACACATTTTTTTTACTTCTACCGCGTGCAGTCCCCGCCTAATCGCACTAGTGTGGTCGGTTATCTTTTTTTTCCAATTACCGGTTCGATGTATTTTACGCGATTGCAAGAAAAAAATAAGAACGTTAGATAATTAAATCAAACATATGCCCCAATAATGGTTGATTCAAATTGTATGCCCCAAACATGTGATGATATTAAACTTTAAAAATACAGTAAAGTTATGTACAAAGCAACAGGTCCACCTATTCAAAACTTCCTAATCAATATTAATCTATAAAAACAAGCCCATTGAGTTCAAAATTGACTGTATACATTTTACAGGTATGGGTACGTTAATCTGTTGCTTACCGTACTATTTTGTGAGTACAAATTTTTGTACTTCGAGATTGTTCATAGTGAACTTATGTACCTGCATATGCAAGCTTTAAGTAAATGGCTTTAGTAATATTCTAATAGTTTCTAGATATTGTGTCATACGCATTTTCATTAATTATGGCAGTTCAATTGAATGCCATTGCAGTTTCTATAGGATACATTGTATAAAAATGTAATGTATATTGAACAACATCTTATACATTGACCTGATGGTATGTCCTTTAGAGCACTTGTGTTGCGGACATCAGGCAAGAGAGCTCTCACAAATATTATACTTGGACACATATTTCTAACACCCAGACACAGAACGAACGCATATATCATCATTTAAATATTTGTCCTGGTTGGGGTTCGAACCTTGGCGCATAATATAGCATCACTACCAACTGCGCCATCGGGCCCGTTATAAATGTATTTAGAACTACTTGCCTGACGTTGATAGATGTCGCTTCTGGTCTTCATTTCTCCATTATGTAATAAACATGAGAGAACATTAATTATAGTTGAAAAGTTGCTTGATTAGATTGACAGCTGTCAAATTATGTCATGAATTGTTTTTAATGGTTGTTTGACTAAGTTTTTGGTTGATTTTGTATAATATATGACACCTTTGTGATATACCTAAATGATTTTAATAAAAAAAATATAATGCTAAATACAATATGTCAATTAAATAAGCCGTGTGACAGTACTACTACTTTGACCTCTGTCAATCTAATTAAGCTATATTAAAAAGATTAGTTATACGACTAACCTTGATTTATGAATCGCTGTATCCATTAAAGCCTTTAAAGTATTTGTTTCTATTGGACAGTTTAGTTTTCTGTTATGATGTTGGTTTATTTTGTATTATTGTGTATTTGTGTATAGGCCATCGTATATTTGTCCTTTTTTATATAAATTATGTTGATGTTTGTATACAAATCTATGAGTTGTACAGTCGTTTAACTAGTTCTAACCCGTTTTATACTTGTTGACATATTATGTTGTAATAAAATTATTTAATGTAATTATATGAAATTATTTGGTATTTATATGGAACATCGTGGATTAAATGAAACATATACAATTGTTATCGACTTTTATTATTCGACTCTCGTTATTCAAGGTTAAGGTAACTTAACAATTATATTTTCCTATACTTAAGTGATATGGCTCCACTTTTATAAACTAACTTACAAATTGACATTTTTAAAATTTCAATGGAATGAAAATCGAACTGAGCATTACACATGGGCAGTGTTAGCATACAAAATCAAACATTATATAAATTCGGCACATCATCCTTACATATATATACACTAAATACTTATTAGGTAGTTAATATCTTATGTATGCTTACCTAATTAATTTTCTATCAAGAGGTAGAGAAACGGAAGCAAGACAGATCGAAGGCATTCAATAAACATTACATTTTAACAAAACATAATGAAGAATGTTAGTTAATAATACGCTAAAAAGGCAATAAAATATTTAAAATTTTGAATACAAGTAATTACAAAAGTTATTATATCTAAACATTTCCTTTTTCTTAATCGGAAATCTCTATATTTAAAAAAGTGATATATTGACGGAAGACATTACATAGTCAGCCTTACATTGAAATAACTATAGTTTCATTTAATATTATTTTTTGTACATTTTACACTTAATTATTATGCAATAATGTATTATTTCACTTGACACATGAGAAAAAGTATTTTACGAGTGATTTACTCGGAATCACTTCATTAGTCATGTCCATTGATCTAATGAAAATACATATCACAGATTTGCGTGTTTATAATAATAATAATAAGAAAAACTAACACGCAAATTGTTACAATTAACTAAGTCTCATGAAATAATATACAGTTCTAATTTCCATGATAAAATAAGAACCGGAATAACCCTTTGTTATTGTTCATAAATTTTATTATTAGGCAGATATTAAACCATTGTATTTGCGACTGTACTGTCTGGAACTTGACGTTGTTAAAATACTGGTGCTAAAATAGACCTTATCGGTGTTAAGTTTAGGGCGTATTTACAGTGACTTTGTGCCCTCTCATCGCGGCAGACTGCTTCCGCCTAGAGTACTTAGTACAGTCGAGTACAAAAGCGAATAAGCCTATTATGGCAAAAATGCCGTAGAATACTGCTAACGCTATGAGGAAAGGTTCGTTGGTCCCTCCTATATCCCATATCCTGTCTGAGTGAAGGTAGTTGTAGTTTGACAAGACTTGTGTGCCGTTTGGCGGTGGGCAGGTGGACTGGACGATTATATCTCGGTGTGGACTCTGTAATTAATTAAATAAAAACGGTCAGATATTAGGAAACAATATTATGAGTGTAGCAATGTAAGTCATACAACATTTCATACATTAACCTGATTCCGATATCTGTGGGCAAAGGACTTGTGTTACAGATATCACACATTTTGTTTTGGACATTTTATTTCATGCTTGGATAATAATAGTAAAACAATAATATACCTACAGACTAACTTTTTCTTGCGACTTTTTTCCTGGATTACTTGTTAGCCAAGGAACACTTAAGGTTCAAGCTGTCCAGATTCCAAATATGCGTAAGTTCCGTTGTGCTGTTTAATTTTTAGTAAAAAGTTAATAATAGGACAATTTCAGTAACGCGCCAGAACGAATTTCTATACGATGAATCTTGAAATATTACTTGATTTTAGTGCCGAAAATTTTTGATGATAGTAACCAACAAAATGGGTAATAACAGAAGTATCATTGACGGGCCCGATGGCGCAGACAGTAGTGACCCTATCTTATGCTCCAGGGGTCGTGGGATCAATCTCCACCCAGGTCAAATATTTATCTCTCTCTCTCTCTCTCTGTTGTCCGATTTCCGTAATAACGTATAATATATAACGCAAGTGCTTTAAGCGATTTAACATGAAGTCAGGTCAATATGAGATATTGTGTGTGAATATATAATAAAATATGATGGTTTCCTGCGAGGCCATGCTGCAATTTTGGGGCCTAACCAGTGCAAGCACCAAATGCGACGCGACCATTACTTGAATCAAAGCCGAAAATAACGATATGTTCAGTGCAGACGATCGACCACTCATCGTATGAATCTTCGCTCGAGACTTCGGAAAAGCCAATTCCCTATCTTTCCGTGTAGGTGAACATACATACATCTCCTAGAGCTTCTGGGCCAACAGGCTCTCATAAAAAAGAGACGTTCAAAATATATAAGTGACCTGTTTATTGGTGCACCGCGCGTCCTTGCTGGTCATGAGCGCGGTGACGCTGAGCTCGCGGCCCAGCAGCTCCGGCAGCAGCCAGCGCGCCGGCGACCCGAGCGCGGCCCAGCGCGCCGCCGCCGGCACGTCCGCCGCATGCAGCAGCGCGCCGCTCACTAGGCTACCCACGAGCAGCACAGCGCCACACAAGATGGCCGCCGTCTTCTCCAGCGGGACCACGAGGACCACCGCCCGGCAGAACATCTGGATACTGATCAGGTATAGCACCATGTAACCTAAAAAAAAAGACGACGTAAAAGTGACTGACTTAAAAGAATACATTCAATATACCATATATGTTAACATCAGTCGTCTTCTTTTTGCATACAGCTGCCCGAGACATATCGGGGACTTTAGCCTATAATTGCTAAGCTGAACAGGATAGGGGTCAATCGCTGAGCGTATTTTGCGATGATGATGCTGCAGCTCATCCCCAATCTGTTGCATTTTATCTACGTTATTTCGAATGTATACCGCCTTCTGTAGGTTCCGGAACCTCAGTTGCTTCTTACGACATTCGGTACAGAGATACTCTATTCTATACTGCCGTCACCACACGGTACTATTCAGTTCCAAAACTTACCTAAATAAATGTAAAACCCGTCGAAGGACCCTGGGCTCTGCGCATAGAGACCGCTCATGGCGTAACTCGGCACCAAATACGCTAACCACGTCAGCACACCCGACCATAACTCCAGGAATTGCTGCAAACAATAAGTTACGATTAGCAAAAATATCACAGGATTGGTTAGCAGTATGTTTTGCGTCTGTACCTTAAAACTGCAACGCCTTCTCGTTCAATATGTTATAAAGTACTGACATATCGTCGCTTTGTTCTAACACAACGTAAGTCAAAATGCTGTTGTGGGAAAACATTGCCCACGTTTCATAAAATCACTTTAAACCGAATTACTTGTGCATTTAGTTGGTGCACAAATAGAGTTCGTTTAAACAATACACGGTATAAAACGTTGACTGCAGCGTTAGAAATGTAATATCGTGTTAAAATTGGGCTCAATTATTAAGTTGCCAACATTGACATACGCGGTGTTAGAACTTGTACGACAATATATGCCTATAAAATATGAGTAATATACCAATGGAATATATTGAATCAACAACCTTTGGATGTTGATTCAATATACGCCATTGCATTGTAATGTTAGTGTCATTTAAATCTGAAACTCAATGTGCCGGCTGCTTAGGAATAGCTTAATCTCATACTGTTGTTTAAGAAAATGGCATGCTCTTCTTGATACATAAGTTGACGGCACTTTGCCATTTGCCTTTATTGCTGTGTAAGTTATCTAGGCAAACCACCATATATTTCCAATCAACTCGTTAGTTGGTGAAGTAGCTCACATCAAAAAGTATGAAGACAGTCCTGGAGTAGAGTCCAACGGCAATGTCCCGCTCCACGTGGTGGCGCATGGAGCTGGCCTCGCGCACGCTCAGCCACAGCAGCACCGGCCACGCTGACAGGCACATCACCGCGTAGTGGAAGCCCACCCGGTCGTTTTGCGTCAGCTGGGGACCAAGTGTTCCTGAATGAACGATCCTATTCATTTGATAGCTAAGAATTTAAGGAAAGCAAAAGACATTGAGCTGGACTACGTATACAAGTTGTGGCAACCAGTTGTTTTGGTAGAGCAATAAAAAAGTGGTTTTGGTTGATTTACTGACTGGCTAGTTTTGGGGAATCAAAAGAATGTCTGATATCTCTCGACTAAACGCAGACAAAAGTTGATATTTTTATGAAAAAAGGCTTTGCCAATATTATTTAATGTCTTTATATTTCTGAACTGTAAATGTGTGTGTTTCTATGAAATTTTTATCAGCCTATAAAGTTTGCTAAAACCTTAGTCATTTTTAGATATAACAATTAATATTGCGAGTTGAAAGATTAGTTGGCCTTTGCGCATATAATTCACGGATCATGAAATGCGAACGAAATTGTCGGCGTCCCTAAGGTACCGTATCTAATCTTATCGTATCTAATAAAAATCGTAATCTTAATATTTATTTTTATTTATTTATTTAACTTTATTGCACAAAATGTACAAATGGCGGACTTAATGCCAGATGGCATTATCTCCCAGTCAACCATTACACAAAACTGAAATATATATATATATATAGTGGTGCAGGCAATATATATAAAAAATAAATACCATTTTACCATTTACGCTGAGGTGAATGGTGGAAAGATTTGAAGGACAGTGCGAAGAATGACTGAAGTTTAGGCCCCAGGAGGGGAAAGGAACAGGAACATAGACATAAGAATAGTTAGCTAGGTGCACAAAGTCCCTACAGACAACATTAGTATTACTAGAAAAGAAAATTAGTGGCCATCGCTTAGGAAGGATACGTAAAAACTGTGATACCAATAGAAGAATATATACCTTTGCATCTGTGGTGGGTAGATCCCAGAAAATAGTTCCGGTGACGAGCGACATAATGGCGGCAATTAAAATCCTAGTGACCACGTTGGACAGCGTTGTCATCTGCGTGAATAGCAGGCTTTTCCTGAAAATTAATATTACGGTTAGCTATTATCAAACAGTTAATACCAAACTAAAACTCTAAAAAGGCAGTTTATAAGAATAAGTACAGGTTTGACATGATCCTGGATCTGAAAATAGTTGCGTGACTAGTCTACTAGCTACAATCGAATAGATTCTTGGTCTGAGCCATAGTCTGTGTTTGAGTCTGACTCGAATAGTATTCCAGTCAGGACTATGTAAATTAAGTATTGAAAATGGTGCAGTGGCATAGTTAGGCTTGGGTGATGTAAGTCCTCATACATCACCCCTTACTCGGGTCTCACGAGAGACCTCTTTGTTCGTAATTCTAGTAAATTGCCAAGAACGTTTAATGACATAGTGAATACTAAGTTGTCATAGATCACCTTTGCTTTTCAATACTCCTTGCCTAATTTAGTTATCTATTAAAGTATACATAGACGAAATATTTAAATAAAGGTCTCTACTGATACAACTATGTTTACATTCAAATTAATCCCCGCTACGCCACTGAGAGTATATAAATGTGTTTGTGAATTTTGTGTGTTTGAGTTTACTCACTCGACAAGAGCGAAAGTCTGCTGCAGCACGTTAGGCGGCGAGGCGGGCGCGGGCAGCGGCACGGGCGGCGGGGGGTCTGGGGGCGAGTGGTTGGCCGCGAACACTCCCGCCAGTGCTTCGATGCGCGCCGACGACTCCAACATAGCGGCGGCGGACAGGTCGTCCAATGTCACCAGGTCCACTGGAAGGTAGTGGAATGTTGACTCTACTTATATTTAGAGTAGGTAAACAAATCTCAAACAAAGTTCTGTGATTATTAGCTATCAGAAAAAGAGGAAAAGTTTGGTTTATTTAATGCTAGGACTAACGCTCTTAGTAATCTCTAACTTCAGTAAACGGTTCAACAATTACTGGTCATTAAGTGTTATATTTTTCCTCTCAAGTATTATGGTTGTAGCCGTGGGGTACCAGCAGAGTATAATAGTACTTCCCCTTGTTCCAGATGTCGTAAGAGTCGACTGAGGTACCAGAACCGACAGATGGCGGTATATCCATCCGAAAAAGTGCGGCTCAAGTGCTCAGTGGGGAAATGGGCAGAGGTATCTTTGTCACGAACAGCTTAACTCTGCGATTGCCAACATAACTCTGCGATTGCCAACATACTTGCCAAGCACGACAATTTTATTATGGGCAAAATTCCACCTTTCTTGGGGAGGGCTATATCCTGTAGTAGACTTCCAATGGCTGGTATGATGATGATGATCATGGTTGAAGCTTTTCACATCTAAAAGAGTGTCTAACTTAATCGTAAAGAAGGACGCAATAGATTAATATGGCGTATGTGTTGTGTAAAACTGAATAATTAAAAAGACAAGGTGCCTGTTTCTAATTTTTTGGTTTTACTTTTTTTATTGAAAACAAACAAACACATTTACTCGTCATAAGCAAAAAAAAGGTACTGATAGAACTCGAAGAAGTGTAACGCCCCGGACCAGAATGTGCTGTGATATAAATGCGAACAGATCTGACTATCACGGGAAAGACCAAATATAATATAAAGACATAAAAACAACGTTTAACAAGTAAGAAGAATAGAAAGAACACACGTCTGAACCGCAGAAATATGCCTTTCACCACTTACAGTAGTAATCAGAGGGGTTCTTGAAGGCAGGACTGGGGTAGTCGATGGAGGTAAAATATGGCAACATGTCTCTTCTGTATCCGCTGAACATTGTTCTAGCTGCTGATATTAACACCACCTGAAACAAAATGGGTTATAATTTAAAAGATTTCAAGTTTAAACTGTGCATTGGTTAATACGCAAAATCCTATGATACATTAAGTAAGACTAGAATTTTTAACATTAAAAGACAACACGAGTAGTTAATACTACTCGCAGGGCAGTTAATACTACAATAGGCTAAATTTTATATCCATGAGTATAATTATATTTTTTCATATTATGCTCGTTTCAGTTACTTTGTGCCGCTCGCTTTCAAAAGTATTGAGTTACATTTTTTGTAGTCATATATTACTAATTACCCTAGAACCTTCACAAATCCCTACTAATTTTATAAATGCGAAAGTAACTCTGTCTGTCTGTAACGCTTTCCCGCTTAAACCTCTCAACCGGTTTTGATGAAATTTCGTACAAATAATCTTTAGACCCTGAAACCTTTTTCAGGGTCTAAAGATTATTTGTACAGGCTGTACAGGCCATTTTTTAATTCGTAATAAGGGTTGTAAGGGTCGAAAAGGGGGATGAAAATTTTTATGGAAGTATTGCTATTTTTAGAGCTAGGACTTTATAACTTATTTTTCAGGCCATTTATTCGATATAAATAAACATGACATTCAAAGTTTATATAAGTTAAGGTAAATAGGTGTGATTCCTAAAAAAACTATTTCACGCGGACGAAGTCGCGGGCACAGCTAGTTTAAAGTATTTTCGTTTCTATCCAGGCAAAAGGTGTAATTACGTTTATAGTTTTACCATTCTTATAGCAGTAATTATTTCTTGGTAAATACTATGCCGTTTACCTTCGTAAGCATTGCGAAGATCTCATACGTAGGAGGATGTAGCGACATGATGACTACCCTTCCAGTACTGGCCCAGTTCCTAAGGTATTCCACTAGGAAAAACGTGTCAAATATGTCCATCTCCTTCGTGGGCTGGTCCAGGATTAATATAGCCATGTCTAGAAGAAGCTGACACGCTACGTTCAGCCGTCGTACTTCGGAGCGAGTGAGTCGTCCCACATTTGTGTCCCGCACTTGCTCGAGGCCTAACTCTTCTATTAGAAGGTTTATCTGAAAGAGGATTGTCTATTTAGATAAATATTTCCATGCAATACATTTCTTATGTTGTCATCAACATCATTGCATCTGTCATATGCTGGACATAAACCCAGAAGATTATTTTAAGCTTCTTCAAGAAGACATTCTTCGGACATCTTACGGTTTTTATGATGATGGTGAACGTATAGATAAAAATAAAATGAAAATGTTTTTTTTATTTCCACCAAAGTAATGGGCACGTAGTACTTATAAATTACTTAATACTATGAAACATAACATTAGCATTTCAGTACTCCAGGTCTCCCACACGCGGTGATCGAGGACTCCTAGGAGGAGAAAAACAAAAATAAAAATAGAGCTAAGTAAAAAATTGGTTTCCATGTTTATGTGTGTGTGTGTGTGTGTGTAATAGTGTTCAAGTGTTGATGCCATATTTCTTTTAGAACTAGTCATCGACATGGCTCTTAACATGTCACTTGGGAGTTGGTGCATAAAATGTATAGTGGCGATAGTCATCGGGAGATACGCTCAAAAATTGCTTATTTTACAGTGACCAATCAAAGCTTGACGGTTGCGATTCGGGTAAGTGGTGTGTCCATTACATAGTTCATTTGAAAGATCACGCTCGATGCAAGCCGCATGCAACAGGACTTTATGGCAATCTCTTAGGCCTAATATCAATTAATGGGTGAATCGTGAAACCAAAAATATTAACCAAAGGATATCACTAGAGCGTTGCCAACCTTGTGACTTGAAGATATTATATCATTTTACCCAGTAATTTACCTGTGAGGTATTCTACCAGCTGAGTAGAATAGAACGGCCACTGCACCAGGTGTCGCAAGATGGCGGTATATCCATCCGAAATAGTGTAGTTTACATGAACAGGGCAGATATGGGCAGCAGCATCCCCGTCGCAAATGCGATTGCCAACACGATTGCCCAGCACGGCAATTATGGCCAAATTTCCCCCCTTCTCAGGAAGGCCTATTACCAGTAGTGAAATTTCAATCCTCTCCAAACCTAACACATCTGTCCAGCGGTAGAAATGGGTGAGACTGAGTTCTACGTCTAGTGATGATGTGACGATACCAACCCTGTCCCTGTCGTCCATCTTGACCTGCGCGTGCGGCTGACGCGGGCGGCGAAGCGCGGCGTGGAACTGCAGCGTGTGCTCCACCGTCATGGCGGGACACAGGTTGGTGTCGTTGCGCACGTACGCAGCCACCTTGCGCAGCGTCGAGGACGCTACCGGCTGCCCATTGATCACTATGTCGCCCGACAGTTTCTACAAATTACGTAAATATGTGTTTTGTTATCTTATTTATTTATGCAGGTTTACTTACAGATTGCACATTATTTGTTCTTATATCCCAACAATGATCCTTTTTAAAAGTAAACTCCTCTCGGGTTAACATGTATATATGTAACATATATATATATATATATATATATATATATATATATATATATATATCAGTGGACACACTGTTATGGTTGAGAATTCTGGAAAGGCGCGGCTTGTTACGTTGAGGCCATTTAAAAAGTGATCGTATCGGAAGGGAAATCGATGAAATAACAACTATTCGTAACTGAACAATAATACTATCAAATATTCTTCACTTTCAACTGTTTCATGTTAATGGGCGCTGGCGTTCGCTTCGTTGCACCGGAAACGGGAAATGCAATGAGCCGTGCTTAACTTACGTTGCTATCTTGTAATGGTCGACTAATGAACGAGATGCGCCACCTTCTCATTAATTTTATAGCCTATTATTCCATATTGTATTCATTTCAACGAATTAAAATGAGCGCGGTTTTTTAATCTAATTACCACGTATAATATTTCATCGAATATTTATTGTACATTATTTGTTATTACAAAGATCTATACTGAGGGACCCGATGGTACAGATGGTAACGATCCTTGTTTTTGCGCCAAGGGTCGTAGGTTCGATCTTTACCTAGAATATTTGTATTTGCTCTGTGTGTGGGTGTGTGGATGTGTGTGGTTATTAAATATATGTATTTAAATATTTGTGATCTCTCGGTTGTTTCATGTCCGTAACACAAGTACTTTAAGCGACTTATCGCGGACTCAGGTGTGAATGTGAGATGTATGAATTTTATTAATTTTTACTGATTTATAGTTAAAATTGTAAATTCACAGAGTGCTTTTAGTACTTTAAGTTTTGCATTCGCAATGGAAATGCATGTCACAAGATCATTTTTTCTAGATAATAGCCACCCAGGCAGCGGGCATTCGACTCACCCTTGTTGCACAAGTAAGGATCACTACCATCTGCGCCATCGGGCAAAATATAGATCTTTTGGTAATAACAAATAGAGTGAAATGGATCGAAGTGATATTTTATGCGGTAAGACTAAAATATTACGCTCATTTTATAGGCGCAGAATTTATGTATGAAATTCTAGGCTATTAAAAAGATAATATAAAAGTGGCATATCTGTTTTTTCAGTTTTTGCTTGTATGTTTACTTCCAGTTTATTGGTATGGCTGATGATTATTTCTAGTACTTTCTTATGTACACACGATGGTATTTCCAATTAAATTTCGAACACCTGTGTTGTTTTTTATTTTGTGTTAATTTATAATGACAAGAGTTCTAAATTATAACTAGCCAGCATTCCATAATATAAAACCTCTTTTTATAACTTTTTGAGTACCGACATAGCAAATCTTATGAAAAGCAATTGGTACCTTCCGAACACCAGCTAGAACATCCAGAAGACCAGTGGCTTCGTGTTGCACAGTTGCTAGCACGGCGAGGATCTCGCCCGACTTCACTTCGAAGCTTAATCCCGACACCAGTAAATTTGACTTGTTGTCTGGCGACGTGATTTCTAGACTGTTCACCTGCAAAAATACGATTGTATTACAGTTTACCTTATATTTCTATAACATACCAATATATTTAGATACATAATTATATATCTAGATAAAAGTTTTACTTGCTCTGTATCTTGCTATATATGTAGTATGTATATCGAAAATTTTGAATTGAAGTATTATTGTAAGTCAATTTCACTATAAATCAATAAATTTAGATTTTTGATAGTACATTTTTAAAAGAGATTACTGAGGACGTTCAATATTCCTATTTAATTAGTAATCAACATTACACGCAACGTTTCTTAAAGACACAAATTAAATACAATTTATGGTGATCTTAGACGGTTCAACAAGAACGGTTGCCGCAAGGTAACCGAAATGTCGATAAAATGTAAAAAGTTTCCTTGAATTAGTAAAAATATCACCTTTTAAACCGTTAAAAGTACATTTATCATGAGTAGTTAATGCACAAATGTAAGACAATAGATTTTGTGAAGTTATTAGATAACGTTCTAAATCCCATAACTTTATTACTGTAAGAAATTTGCTTAATTTTATAGATATCCAGATTTATTTAACCTAATCCAGACCATGCCGCTGTCTGCCTGCAGCAAGGCTGTCTAGAAAATTATTATTATTACTTAATATTAATGTCTTCCCTTTACAGCACCTGAAGCAGCATTATGCACTTAATTTTAAGCGAAGGTCTAAGTAAAAACGGAAGATATTTCGCGGAATCAGGTGTTCCTCTCCATGGTTCTGACAGTTTTGTGTCGGATTCTTCGGAGTCGTGAAAACTTTGTAAGCGCGATGCAGGTTCTGTGACTTGATGGGTTAACGTGTAGTGTATTGAGTTGCTATGTGTGGCTCCACACAATCAAATAAAAGATGCTTACGTAATAGTTGGGGTATATGTACGCAGAGTGCGTGTACCCGTCGAGGTGGTCGGTGGGGCGCAGGGTGGACAACTTGCGGGAGTGAGACAGCGATACGTGGCTGCCTGCCTTCGACGCCCGTCCGCCCAGGTGCGACTGCGACATCAGGTAGCTGGCAAATTTATAAATAAAAATCAATTTTACATATAATTGCTATGCAGTCTCAATGGATATCCAACGGTGACATGCCCGTGGTTACATAAGGTGGATTAGAAAGATATTAAGTAGGTTAGTGAAAAGACTAGATAAACTAAACTACTTTTAAACAGCTTTAATACTTGGTGTATTGAAAGTTTCGCTTGCCTACATTATTCTGTATCGTTGAATGAAAAATAAAAAAAATATATAAACCACGTTTTGAAGTAGTATTAGAGATTAACCTCACACAACGGTCGTCTGCATTGATACCTCACTCTCATCTGTTCCCACTACAAAACAGCAGAGAGGCAGTGAAATTACTGTCTTGTCACCTACAACCTTCAACCTTGTGTCTTCAAGTCACAAGGTTGGCAACGCGCTTGTGATATACCTCTGATTAATTCGAGCGTGTATTGGCTGCGGCGACGCTTACTATCACGCGGACTGTAAACTTGTTTATTGACTTAGTCATAAAAAGAAATATTACGAGTTGTAACCTCGTAAATATAAAGACAATAATAACTTGATTACGGAAAACGGTGGAATGACTTCAGAACATACAGACATTTATTTATGGTATGGTATTCATGCCAGTTTATACGGTAGCGGTGCTTGCACAGTAAAAAAAATAGTCCTTATGTACCTTAGGCGTCTCTTACGGTGCATAGGTCGTAAACGGTGACTGAGGCATAAGTCTGCTAGATAGATAGGTAGAGGATATTATACTATGCATTTAAGAAACCGCCAGCAGCAGCGGGCCAGGAAGCACCATAACAGTAAAGCTACGTTAAGCGATCGCCACTATGTGTAGTCAGTGTGCCGACCATTGCTTCAGGTCTAGCTAGTACTATTGGAAATCTCTTGGTGAGATCTGTGTCCTACGGCTAATGGAAGCAGCAGCAATATAAAAAAATACACGACTGTTAAAGATTATGTTACAAGATAAATATCGACTTGTCTCAGGCTTTAGGTGAAAATCGATCCTGCATTTTTCTATTTCTTTTATGATGTTATAAGAGTTATTTATATAAATAGGTCATCTACTTTCATATTTCGGGTCTTAAAATTTAGTTTAGAGCAGTTTCATTATGTGGGCCAATAAGGGGTTGATGTGTATAAAAATAATTATTGAGTGCAGCAACATTACCTAGCATTATAGCATGATACCATTAGATAGTGTTACCTAATACAGAAGTGAATAGAAGATTTGGTATAGGACAACATGAGCGAACATTCTTTAATTAGGTAGAATAGCTATTAAAGAAGGGTCAGGTCAGAATAAACCAAGAATAAACGAGCGTGTATGAAAGGACTAATGCGAGTAGGGGAAGCGAGAGAGGCTAAGATCGTAACAAGTGGGGTTCCCTAGTCTCTGCCAACCCCGATGGGACACAGGCGTAAAGTCCATGTCGTCGCATAAGTTCTAACACCGCGTATGTCAAAGTTGGCAACTTAATAATTAAGCCCAATAATAACACGATATTACATTTCTAACGCTGCAGTAAACGTTTTATACCATGTATTGTTTAAAGGAAATCTATTTTGCACTAACTAAATGCACAAGCAATTAGTTTTAAAATGATTTAATGAAACGTAGCCAATGTTTTCCCAATTGTTACTAAGTGTCATCATTTTGACTTACGCGGTGTTAGAACTTAAACTACGATAGGCATGTATGAGTGTTACCTATGGTGATCAGTGTCTGGTACAAAATCAGCGACACTGTTCCGGCGGTTGTAATGCGAGCGAGGCGGGCGTGCGTCGATGCCGAGAAGGTTGGCTTCGCTGACCGACTTGTTCCGCCCGCCCGTCCAATGACCATCGCCTCGGATGCCCGCTTGCTGCATGGCCACAACTGGAACAGCTGTGCCGTGCTGCAATGTTTGTTTATATCCAAATTAAACAATTAGGTGATAAATAAAGTCTTATATATAAATAAGTACAGAAATTAAAATTTAAAATTTGTATCGCGTTGTTTTTCCGGAATAAACTGAACCGATTTTTGCTCACCGTGTGCAGTTTGATTCAATTTGACAAATAGAGCAAGAACTTTATGTCCGAATTTATAGTCGCTATTTTTTTTTTCATCCCAAATTATTACTTGTTTATTAAATGACAGAGTTATAATTATCTGTGTGTGCGTGTGTTTCAACACATAGCGATGTAAAATATTTGAATAAGTACCCAATACTAATATAGTAAACTCAAGGTGACGATTGACACGGGTGCTATTGTACTATATACTTAGACAAAGAGTGTGGTGCCGTGAGGTACCGAGCAGAGTAGAATAGTACAGAGGGAGGCCTCTGTACCAGATGTCGTAAATGGCGACTAAGGTACCAGAACCGATAGATGGCGCTCTGCGATTGCCAACACGTTTGCCCAGCGCGGCAATTATGGGCAAAATTCGCCCTTTCTTGGGTAGTCCTATGTCCGGTAGTTGACCTTCAATGGCTTGGCTTTAATGACCCGGACGAAGTAGGGACGGGCGACTAGGTTCATTTGATGATTAAAAAATACATTGCATATGTAAAATCGGTTATTTTACGTTAGTTTTAATATTGTAAGGTTATTTAAGTTTACCTAAGAGCTGTGAATTTTCAATAATTAATTAAATAAAAAAAATTACACGCATCTCATTCATTGACTTAAATTTGAGATAAGTCGTTTACAGTACTTGTGTTACGGACATCGGACAACATAGAAATCACAAATATAACTGGTACTTAAATGTATATTTTAACACTCAGACACAGAACAAACACAAATATTAATTTTATAATTATTTGTCCTGGGTGGGGATCGAATTCACAACCTTTAGCGCAAAAATACATTTAAGCGATTGATTTTTATATGATTTAATTATATTAAATAAAACAACCGAGTTATTGACCTTTCGACTGAATTCGCGCACATACCTGGTAAGAGGGATGAAGGTTCTGCATCCTAAAGTCAGGGTCAGAACGGTATTTCCGGCTGTATTTGTAGTTGGTAGTAGTTTCGTTGTCTGAACTGTCGTACCCTGAGGAGGTTTCACGGACGCCTCGGCTCTGCCTTTGAATCCTGAATGGAAATTCATATGGTTATATGTATGATCAACCTATTAATAACTAATATTAATAAATAAAATTATATAAAAAAATATTATTTAGGTCATTCATAAAGGAGACGTTTTCATGGTATAATGTTCTTTGAACAGAATAATTAGTAAAAGGCAAGATAGAAAGTTCTACTCAAATTTTAAGCAAAATCAACAAGACTGCCTAAAGGATATTGACTTATTCCGATTTTTTTTAAACATATTATACCCAAAAAATAAATTAATCCAACATGTTATTACGAATATGCCAGAGAAATCGCAATTAAATTAAATGTTAAATGCATGTTTAACAGAACAAACACAAATATTTATCATGAAAATATTTGTCCTGGCTAGAGATCGCACCCTCTATCCTTGGCTTCTTCACTGTCAAAACTAAATACTTTACAGTTGTATTTTACCTGGGCGGTGGTTTCATGCCACTGCCAATCGAAGTCTTCGGTTTGGGCGTCCCGGATCGTTGAGAGCCATTATGGTTTGGTGGGAACACTCGAGGAAGACCGAACTTTAAGTACGTGTACATATTTGAACCCAACGCCGATCTGAAAGCAGATTTAAGAGTACCATAAGCAATTCGCCTTGTGGTACCGGCAGAGTACCAGTAAGTCATACATTGACTTGACTCCGAGATAAGTCGCTCGTAACAGACATAAATTTGAGATAAGTCGTTCATAGCACTTGTGTTACGGACATCGGACAACAGAGAAATCACAAATATATTACTTAAATACATATAAATAGACGTGGGTACCGATGGAGTAGAGTAGTACCTCACCCTGTACTAGATGTCGCAAGAGGAGACTGAGGTATCAAAACTGACAGATGGCAGTATATCCATTCGAAGCGGTGTAGCTTAATGCAACAGGGCAGGTTTGGGCAGCAGAATTCCCGTCGTTACACTGCGATTGCCTTCACGCTTGCCCACAGCGGCAATTAAAACCCCTCGTCTTGGGGAGGCGTATGTCCAGCAGTGGACGTTTCACGGCTGGTATGACGATCATAAGCACTTGTGAATATAGCCGATTGTCAGGCTTATTTCGAAAATCTGACGATGTTTTAATAATCATCACAATATCAGCAGTAGAACGTACGTAAGCCTTTCTAAGAGAAAATAAATTAGGCCGATAATGCTGCTGCATCTGCATGTTTCGAGTGGATACACCGTTATCTATCGGTTCCTGTAACTCAATTAGCTCTTATGACTCCTGATGCATTGGACTTACTATCCTTCTATGCCGGTACTCACGGCTAATATTAATTAATATTAGGTTTGAATAATTAAGTGCATATACATCACTACATAGCATAAAACAAGGTAACTTCCTGCTGTCTGTCTGCCCCCGTGTACGCTTAGATCTCAAAAACATCGCAACGGGTTTTTGACGCCATTTTTAAATAGATAAGATTGATTTAAAAGGATAATGTATATGTATGATACATGCATAATATAGAAGAAAAATACTAATAAGTTTTGAGAATTCTAACGTGATGTAGAAAACAAACACATTTTTTGCACTTATTGCAAACGCTGGCTGATAGAACCTTACGAGATAGATCAAATATGTCAAAATAATGCACAGTATTGTACACCCTAAAACGTAAGTAATAATTCAACTACACACTTATTAACAGCGAAGTCTCAGTAGACTTACTTGGGTCCATATCGAGGATGTGACAGTATGGACTGCACAGTGGTATCACGGAGCTGGAAGTTCCCGTAGGGAAGAGGGCTCTTGTCGGTGCTGCCTAGAGCGCTGTCTGTGAAGTCCGAATTCAAGTTTTGCCTGCAACATGAAATATCCGGATAAGACTATTGAATCTCACTCACCCAACCAGAGACAATAGATTTTTTTATTTTAAGAAATGTTAAATTCATCTACATATAAAGAGCTGAGATTTGTATGTATGTATATAACAAATAAACTTTAATTTTTTTTACTATTAGTAAGCTACGTCTTTACCAAGTAACATAAGCATTATTATATCATGAAAAAGTTTAAAACCTCTACCTAAAATGTAATTATATAAACATTTGTAATTTTGACAACAAAGATTTGTATTTTTGTACGTTTATAACAAATAAACTCAAAAATAACTTAGGCGATTTCTATAACACTTTCACATCTAAAGTTAAACTATCAACAAGTAACATAAGCTATATGTTATCTCCATATTCTTAACCAAAAAGGAAGTACGCGGGTGGAGCGGATCACTGCTAGTTATACAATGAATTGAACAGGTAAAACAACGGTGATGATATCTAACTAAACTATGTTAAAGGCCCGTATTGTCTGTATGAATAAAAACACATAACATAATGGTAAATTTTTCAAGTGTTATGTTATGGTTTTTGGTCATCAGCTAAATTGAGTTGGTTCCTTTCATTACCTGTAAATGGACCAGGCGTGCAGGTCTTCAGAGTGCATGCCCCGAGGGTCGTGCACCATAGGGTTGGAGGGGACAGAGTACCTCCGCTCCCCGCCGAGGCCGAGTGCCGACTGTGACATCTTGCTCACCCACTCGTTGGCTCGGCTGTTCTGAACGAGGGATTAATCAGTTTACTTCCTGAAATGAGTTGATTAGATACATGTCCCTTTGTTTGGTGAAACAAAGTAACATGAGATCTAAAGGTTATACCTAATTTACGACTTTGATACAATAATGAAAAAAAATGATTTTTTTTATTATGTACAGCCTCAATTAACTTAGTAACTCCATAATTTCAAAAGCGGTTTACGTGTATATGCCAACTGATGATCGACGGCAAATGTTTTTTAGAAACGGAAGAAGTACAATGATATTATCTGTAACTTCCAACTATCTGGACACATCATGACTCCTAAAGACACAATTGCAGATAGAAATCACCGAGTATTACAATCTGAAAGGAAAAAAGAGAAGAGCGTTTGTATTTTTTGTAATATTGTTTAAAATATCACTAACCTGTGTCATCCCACTACAAGCCGGTAAAGGTGTTGCTTTTTTAGTCTGCACATGGTCACTTCACTTGATTTATGGGCATATATCTGCAAGAAAAAAAGGCTACATTAACCAAGAGCATGCCAGCTTATTTTAAATAGAACCCTGTATTCCGGTTTGAAAGAAAATAATTAAAATAATTTCAATATAGTTTTGTTGACATCATCATATCAGCCATGGAAAGCTGCCCATCCTCATTCAGTAAAATTTAAGCTGCGCTATTTCGGATAGATGTACCGCCATCTGTCGGTAGCTTAGTCGGCTTCTACTCGATCCGCCAGTACTACACGACTATCTGCCGGTACCACAAGACTGTCCACCGGTACCACGCGGCTATTCGCCGGTACCATAGGGCTACACCTAAATGTAATATTCTGTTTCTTGTAAGTATTATTCGGAGTACAATTTTTTTTACATGGAACTAATTTTAAATAGATTTGCAAGAAAGCTTAGGTATTATCTACAAAAATATTAGTCTTAAAACGCTCGGAAATATGGAAAAAGCGTCGTCAACCAGAATAGGGTATTTTATCATGCTTATTTAACTACCTCACTCATCTTTCAAATTGGATCACAAAATGGCGGAAGAAATAAATGGGAATAGAGCGGGTTATTTGCAGAAGAAATATGAGGTGCTAAACCTTTGACCGTCACGTCTCGGCTCTTCCGTAACTAGCTGTTCCAACACGTAGTGTACTAAATGTACTAGAAAGTCCTCGAAACGGCCTCCATTTAATTATCAGACAGAATCACCAAAATCGACATTGTCCTATTGACAAAGCTGTAGCGTTGCATCATTCACCGGACGCATCTGTACGACAGACCACCGGCTCTAATCGGACCATCTCATTGTTGGGTTACGCAAAACCCACTGCCAGTGGGCATTTGTTTAATTCAATTAATTGTAAGGCTGAGGATAGGAGAGAGCTGGATATTTGCATTTTTATTGGATCATCAACGTTTTAATATACCAGGAAGGGGGGCCTTTTTATTGCCACAGTTTTATCCTTTTTGTCCATCCATCAGTAGACAGCATTCACATTATCTAAACAAAACCATTACCAGATAAAGAAAACAACATGATCAATTGATAGAAATGCAACATATGAAACTGATTTTTCATTTCCTATATTTTATAATGATATCTTTCTTTTTTTAGCACGATGCACATAACTTAGCTAGCATAATTCATAACAAGGCAACTATAGAAATCTCGGGAAACCCGCTTAACCCGTTTTCAAGGCCCATCTCCATTCTTTCTCAGTACTTCTTTGTAATGCTAAGAACTTGTTTTTAATGGTATGAGATATGCACATATGTAATCTTTATATCTATATGTATAAAAATTATGTGTGTGTCCGATATGAACGTCTAAACTACTGAAACGATTAAATTTCTTTTTTTGCTTACTTTTTACAATTAGATCCAACTTCTCTCAAGTTGAACCAAACTGTATAGAATGTTTCATATTTCAAATTAAAACAATACTATTCTTGTCAAATAGACGGTATCCTATATAATAATATTCAGTGCATTCACACATATTAGTATATATTTTTATGTGTAAGGGTATTTTAATTTTAAGTGTCGTCTACAAAGAAACGTTTCCTTTAACACTTTGTTAAATATTTTATACATCTTGCATTTCCATGCGAGGAACGAGGAACCCCGTGGACCTGATTTCTAGCGGCGACATCAAGGCATCAATCTCGAAAGATTATCGCGGTATACCGCTCAGATTTTTCTGGAAGGTTAAGCGAAGGATCCCCCTTTTATCAGCCATTGTTTTAAAACTACCTTATGGTTGAATAAGGAGCATGGGCCATGATGGCACCACGCAGTATGATAAAGTTTGTCTCAGTGTCAATATGTTCTTTACTATAACAATCATACGAACAAGATACAAATACGACGATAATCAGGCCAACATTTCGCCGATTTCAATCTCGTGTGAAATGACACAGTGGTGTGAAGAAAGAAGTGACATTTTAACGATTCTCCGCAGACAATGGTTCCCATGCCGTTGATGGCTTCGTTAGCGCGTTCGGGTCTAGTTCAAGTAGCAAGTTCATTTAGGAAATAGGCTGGATTCAGTGATTCTCAAACGTTGTGACGTCTTGATACACAACTCTAAAGTAATGTTTTTCACTAATAAATGTGAAACGTCTGCATTGGTACCTCACTCTCACCTATTTCTGTCGCTAAATAGAAGTGTGCAGAGGCAGTGGAATTACCAGTAAAAAGCTACATAGCATCTACAGTTCACATGGTTGGTGGCACGCACGTAGTGATATCTTTGTGATAACACCACCGTCTGCGATCACGTTTACGATCAAGCGGTCCGTCTGATTGTTTGCTTACTTCATTACATAAAAAAACAGTACATGGCTCATAATTGTAACTTTGGAACATGTTGCTTCTTGCCGATTAACAAGGCAGTATAAAATAATCAAATATCAGATCAGATTAGCTTAATGAAGTGGCAAAGGGAAGAAACATATTAGGATCAACAGCCGTGAGATTCTGGAGACGACGCATCGGCAAGCGGAACGTAGGACGACGACCCACAAGGTGGACAGAGGATCCGACTTAAACCGCAAGATAGCGATGGTGGCAGGCGGCTTAAAACCGGCCCTATTGGAATCACTTGGGGAGCGCTATATATGACGTTGATCTAAAGGCGCAAAGTTGTGAGAAGAGCTAATTCCATAAGTGATTTGTTTCTCGTAAAGAGCCAATGGCTCCGTATTTATTTTAGCGATGGGCCGTGATAATTTAAATGTGAACCACTGATTTTGACTTTGACTCAAGTTTGATTAAGTATAGATGCGATAAACATATGATGACGGTATTAAAGATACAAGAGATACTTGGATAGACTCGAAGGCTCGTTATCAAATTGCATGATGTAGACCTCATACAAAGGTTGACGGCATTGGTCTCTCACTCTCAACTATGTTGCATTGACTATTTCTATGGGTGAGAGAGGCAGTGAAATTACTGGGTAATGTAACATAATATCTTCCAGTGACAAGGTTGGCAACGCGCTAGTGATATATATATATATCATGTAAATACATACATATATACATACATACATATATATATATATATATATATATATGTATGTATGTATTTACATGATATTATAATATTACAAGCGTCTTAAGGTAGCGGTGCTTACTTCTACTACCACGCGGACGGTTCTTGTTTGTCGACATTAATAAAAATTCATTTAAAATATTTTACTAACCGCTTTAAACTCGGCTTATTTAACTTTTACATTAAAGTCTTAGAAATAAGTAATTACTACAATGTTCTGTCCAAATATTTAGGTGGCGTATGAATAATTGTCACTCGTCGGAATCAACAAAGAAGACGCCCTCTGTTTACAGTTCTTTAAATAAGGATTTATATAAACAACCTGTGCCATTCTAGTCAATTAAGGTATGTAAAAGACGTTTTGAATAAATACATATATAAAATATCTTCTTTGGCATAGAAATAGTACATAAGCACATAAGTAAGGCTTTGTATGTAAACTGTGTATTTAATTTGAACGGTCACGGTATGTAGGAAGGTTCTTCATCGCTAGTAATTATGGATAATGGAGGTTATATATGTTCAAGGAAAATATGGTATATTGGTTGTGTTGTTGTAGGTAACCTCACCTTACCTTGCCTTCCTTACCTTGGAAGGAAATGTAGGTGTTCAGAAATTAATGATAACTTATACAATCGGTTACTTGAAAATCAATCTCCTCTAAACACAGCTTGATTACAATGACAGATGTCAATGTCATCGCACTAGTTATTTGTATTGGCATTATGAAATTTAGCGTCAAAATATAAAGCATTATTATATAATTAGCCCAATAATAAAACAAACTACCATTAAATTAATTTAAAAACACGTCAGTTTGACCGCTATCATTTTAATCAAGCTATACTTAAAACACAAGCTGTATTTATTGTATATATCAGTTACTCTCTGTTTCTGACCTCACCTCCTACTGGCAGCCACTGTCTCTAAACTTAGTTTGAATGTACATAAAAATTACATATATGGTTGCGCCCACTGCCTAAAAAGCTTTTTTTAATAAATATTTCCTATAATATATAATAAAAATATAAATAAATAATTCCCAGAACATTTAATACATTGACCTGATTCTGTGGTAAATCGCTTAAAGCACTTGTGTTACGGTCATTAGACAACAGAGGAATCACAAATATAATACTTAGATACGTATATTTAACACCTAGAAACAAAACAAACATAAGTATCAAAATCGAATCGAACATCGAACCCACGACCTTTGGTGCACAAGACAGGATCACTACCATCTGCACCATCAGGCTCGCCAAGTTTAATCTTGTAAGAAGATAATCCATAGATGGGTTTCTGTTGTGACTCACCAAAAGTTGTGACGAGAATGCCTTTATACGTGAAGGTATTTTAGAACCTCGATTATATACCGAAGGACAGGCAAGTTTGCTGTGAAATTCTATACAAAAATAATGTGTGAAAATGGCGACGAAAGGAGATATTTATGGAAGTGATGATTCCGAACTGGACACAGCAGCTGATATACTAGGACGATAATAGATATGATTATGTCGAATATAACTTCCTTCCCATTAGGAAAATACATCCAGAAATATTTCAACTCTATTATTATTGTATAAATCTATTTTATTATTATTCTATTATGTTATTATTATGCCGTGCCGTGAGGTACCGTCAAAACAGAATAGTACCTCCCGCTGCACGAGGTGTCGTAAGAGGTGACTAAGATACCAGAACCGACAGGTGGCGGAATATCCACCCGGAACAACGCAGTTCGAATGCACATTTTTATATGATATGTTTTGTATCTATAAAATAATACGTCTCATGGTTTAGCAGCCCCAAATCTAGTAGCCGTTTACCTCTGCCCCAGAAATGACTGGAAGACCCTCACCTCGATAATTACCCGCAATGTAAGTCCTCCTCACCCGCTCTACCGGTTCCAAAGACATTGCGTGTTGAAATTATGATAATGTCCCGGGACAGGTTTTTTATCCGCTGTCATTGAATAACTATTACACGCCGTATCAAGATAATGGGCAATGGAAATTAGAAAAGCATGTTGCTCATTGTCTCAGAATTAAGTAGGATACAGCCAATTAGATAGATATTGGAAATATCAGTAATGCTGTTTAAAGTTAAATATATATAAGTGTTGCACAGAAATGTATTTATGTACGACATCACATTAGATACTTCTAAAAAGATTATACATATAAACCCAAAATTATGTACGTATTATGTATTGCGTATAAAATTTTTCAAATAATAATTCTTTAAAATTACTTATCTATTAAAAAAGACACGTCGAAATCTGTTGTGTAGTTTTTAAGAGCTAAGGGATAATCCAGACAAAGTGTGAGAAGTGGCTTCGCTTTTAACTTCGTAGTGATTACTGTAAAGAGGTTTTAGAATTGAACTGTAGTCCAATTTCTTAAATAGTTAGGATATTTTCTATGCCCGTATATACCGTAATTTCTGAACTGACCATTCAGATAAATGCAAATAGCTGTTAACAAAAACCTTTTAGACGTGATATCTAGGCGTACAAACATACATGTGTACCATATAAAGCAGTAAGGTAACAAAAATACAATTTATCACAATCATCTCCGCAAACATCCTTGAAGGAGTGTTCATTAGGCATTCCACGCACAATACATCGTAAATCGACAATACAGGTCCTGGATACGCTGTGGGCGACATTGCTTTTGTATGCTAATATTTATATATAATGCCAACGCTGCGCCTCTTATTGATTGCCAGTTAGGAAGATATGTGTCATTTCTCAAGTATAACGAATGCGTATGAAATCACACTTAACACAGCTTCGATCGGCGCGACGCAATGGTGCAAAACTAATGTGTCTTTTGACTGTGTTTCTCTTATACCAACTATGAAAGTGTCATATTGCTATGTCTTAAATTTCTATGTTTTGTCCAAGAAACGTGACACAGATGGTGGCAATAGACTAGAAATGACGATAAGCAATATAAATGCTTTTTTCATCTCAACGTCATCATACCAGCCGTTAGATGTCCTCTGATGGACTTAGGCCTCTCCAAGTAAGAAGGTTTTTTGCCCATAACTGCCGCGCTGGGCAAGCGTGTTGGCAATCGCAGAGCGCAGCTTTCGCAACGGGGATGCTGCTGCCTAACCCCGCTCTGTGTATTTGAGCTGCACTGTCGGATGGATATACCGCCATCTGTCGGTTCTGATACCTTAGTCGCCTCTTACGACACCTGGTGCAGGGAGGTACTCTGCCGGTACGGTTACTACGTACGTCGTCATCTCAACATAAATGTTTTTTTTTACATAACTAATTCTTCAAACAAGAATTTTGAATTACGTGATCGTGAGCGTCACCGTGATTAACGCGTTGCCAACCTTGTAACTCGAAATACCTTGTGAGTAAGAAGTAACTTGTGTTCTATTAAAAAAACGGTTGGTTTTTAGTTAGACCAAGTTGACAAACAAGCATACAATCCGCTTAAAAGTAAGCGTCACCGCAGCCTATAGGCGCTGGTAATATCACAAAGATATCACTAACGCGTTGCCAACCTCGTGATATAAAGATATCATGAGACATTTTATTATTACACCACATCGGAACACAGCAATGCGACCATTTCAGTGAGGTACCAATGCCATGTGGTTGTTGTTTTCAGAACGCTTAGTTTATCCGTTACTCGGAACTTCAAACATTAATATTATTATATATTACGAAGTTAACAAACAAACATATTGACCCTTCAAGATAACAAGTCCTTACCGTATAATTGCATGTGGCATCGCAAAGATATCACTAACACGACGCCATTGTGACTGTAGGATATTTTATTACATTTCTCTACCCACTTACTTTTAGAAAATGGACTCAGGAATGTTAACATTGCCGTTTACCAGAAATATGCGAGTGAGGAATCTACCTCACCTCTAAGAGAGTCTACATAATTTTCCAGATCAGTATCATAATGTGGAAAATGTCGAACACCACGCTCCAAATATAATAAACGTATAATTATCGAGGTATAAAAATCCCATATAATGTTCGTTAACAACGTTTCGAAAATACTATTCCTAAAAGTACTGAGTAAATGAGTGATGAGGTACATTAGAATAGCCACTACCTTGTATCAGGACCAGATGTCGTCAGAAGCGGCTGAGGTACCGGAACCGGCAGATAGCGGTATATCCACCGGAAACAGCGTAGTTCAAATGTAACAGGGTGGGAATGGACCGCAACATTCCTGTTGTGACGACACCGAAGCTACGCTTTGCTATTGCCAAGTCGCCGCCTCACGCCTGCCCGCCGCGGCAATTATTGGCAAAATTCCTCTTTAGGGAAATCTATGTCCATAAGCTGATATTCTCAGGCTGTTTTGATGACATTGAAAGTCGATAGTTACTGGTTTAAGATTATTATGATCTCAAGGAATTGTTTGATAATAACACATCAAAATTTAATTTGGTCTTGACGGGTATAACACACGAGGTAGACTCATACAAAGGTCTTCTGCATAGGTACCTCACTCTCACTTATTTCTGCCGCCAAATAGCAGTATTTGTCTGCTGTGTTCCGGTTTGAAGGGTGAGAGAGGCAGTGAAATTACTAGGTAAAGTGCCATGATATCCTGAAATAACAAGGGTGGCAACGCGTTTGTGATATCTTTGTGATATTACAAGCGAGTATAGGCTGCGTTGATGCTTACTATCACGTGGACTAAATGCTAGTATGTTAATCTGGTCTAATAAAAAAAAAACATTTTTCATTTTGCTGATTTTTAATGAATCGCTGGTGTTACTATGCTAGAACAATTTCGAATCTATTATGTTTATATCATATTCTTTTTGTGCCTACTCAGGTGTGACATATGTTGTAATTTTTGCTAATTGGCAAAATATCTTTTCACTATATACTCTATTTACTATAAATTTGCTTACATTTAAACGAAACATGATATACTGTTGATGATTATATTTACTTCCTTATCACCGTTTTATGCCAGATAATTGAATATGATTACAATTGGTTTTTAGCACTATTCATTTATAAATAATAATACTTTCAAATATAGTATTTCTAAAATAACAACAAATCACTTTAAGTGCATTTACCACATTTCCCGTCAACTAAATAAAGTTAGTCAATGCGTGTGCGCAGGCGCACCCACTTGTGCAACGCGTCTGTCCTTCAAATTCCATAACGAATTTAGCACTTTGCCAATGTGTGACTGACGAGTTAGTAATAGTTAACTAAGCGACAATTCAAATATAATATATGCTAGTTAGAGTTGTTGGTAAAATATTTTGCTATATTTAGTATTACAAATTACGTGTTGGTTAGTGCATTCGCTAGTGTCCCTATCTTTTGCGCTAAGGTCGTGGGTTCGATCCTCATCTAGGACCAATGTTTATGTGTTGAAAAATTGTGTTCGTTTATTGTCTAGATGTTATAGCATTATTCATTTCAATACCTCTGTCAAATTTAAATATATCTTTAGTTAAAAAAGGCTACCATAGGCATTTTTAAATTATCTAAAATAATTTATAAATATAGATTTGCTAACTACAATTTGACACAAATGAACGATGATCTTGAAAACCAGTGTTGTCCGTTGTATGATATCTATAACACAAGTCAAGCTACCCATTTTGGACTCAGATTAATGTATAAGATGTTGTGTGAATGTATTATATATAGACTATTTAGATTTTGGCTTTACATAACTATTTTACAAGTAATAATAAATAGATATTAATGAATATCTATTTATTCATTAATATCTATTTATTATATACCAATAATAATTATTTTTTATTAACCGGAACGGATAGATGGCGGCATGGATACTTTCGATAATAAATACTAGATTTGCCGACTAAACGGATAAACAGGAATCAAAGTTAATCTAGATTTGGTCCTGAATGATTGTGATATCTTCAATATTTTTAGTAACAATAATGGGAATTCTTATACAGTACTAAAGCAGTATTTTATTTTAAATAACTTAGTACAAATAAAAGATAAAATAGTAGCAAAGAGATTACACATTGAATATAAAATAAGTTTAAGGACCAATAAGGTAATACACACAAAGAGAAGATAACATTATCTTTTATTCATCTCAAGATACTTGATAGTCAACAAAATATATTGAAGGCAGCATACAATTTCACCTTTTGAGTCGTGCCATAAAAGGCAGCCGTTTCTTGCTGCATACTTTAACATAAAGTGCAATTTTTATTTTCAAGTGTGGGACCACGGTTTTCTACGATCAATCCGCGTCGGTTTCCTATAAAAGAGCTGGTCGCCCATTACTTTGCACGCAAACTGTTTCGAATTAGGGTTGAGGCAGCGGTAATTTTGCGGAAGCCATCTGGCGACGCTGCAATACACAATGGCGGTTTGCGGAACTTGTTATGTTACACCTTGTTCTGTGAAACTGAATTATGAGAGGCAATTGAGTTCTGTCTACTCACACAAATAAAGAGGAGTCACAATGTCCAGTCATTCAACTATTCGACGAAATTACACGACATGACACACATGAGGATCTAAAGATCTTTATGTCGATCATGGGAACTATGAGTGAACATAACAATTTATAATTTCTTGTAATCAAATATATAGAAAACCGTCATTTTTGTTTTAATAAAAATAAAAATTTATTCCTGTTTATTATTACAGGGACGTAATACGACGTAGACGGAGTATTCAGTACTGGAACATGAATAGAACAAACATGGGACATGTGCAGTTTTACTGGAACATCTCATCTCTCAAATCAAATACCTTTTTATAGGCTTCAAGTGGTTTGAAACTACTTGAGGCCAATATGTACAGTACAATATGACCAGTATATATGTATTTAGTCTTAATTAGGAGTATTCTTGTGTTTCAGTGAACAAAAGACCTTTTCTAAAGAGGAAATAATTATACCTATCTTGGGTTAATTAATTTTCGTTTAGAGAAAACCTTGTCTTATTTATGTTCCTTTGATTAAAGGATAATTTTCTATTTAAAAAGATAACCGTAATACGCATAAAAACGGAGGTTCTATGAGACTGCCGTAGAGTATATTACTTGTAGCAGTGCTCTAGGGTTTTGGGTTTGATTTCCGCCCATAACAAACATTTATATGATGATATTTATGTATTTAAGTAGTATATTTGTGATTCCTCTATTGTCTGGCATGCGTAACACAAGTGCTTTAAGCGACTTACCACAGAGTCAGGTCAACGTATAAGATGTCGTGGGTATTAATTTAATAACTAGCGGTCGCCCGCTGCTGTGTTTGCGTGGATCGTTAGATATTTTGATACCCGTACCAGCCGCAAATCCACTGCTAGACACAGGCCTACCTAAGTAAGTGAGAATATTGTCCATAATTGCTCTGCTGGGGAGGAGTCGCGACAAGAATGCTGCTGCCCATCACTGCCTACTTGCGTTATGAACCTACATGAGGTTACAGTCTTAAGTGGTATGTGATAGGATAACAAGACAAAATAAAAAACACAAGTAGTTAAGCTTATTAAAGCTGTAATTCTAGATTGTTTTTCTATTTCCCAACAGCAGCCCTACCTAGAGCAAATCGAGAATGCGTGCGGACTCTAAAGAAGGGCTATTTTTACCAAATGGTATGCGAGCGGCGCCTCTAGGTCCGGCGGGGTCGACGTCCGCGGTCTCGACGGTGCCTCACAACACCCAACCCTTCACGACCTGCCATTCGCAACCTTATACTTATGATATCAAGGTTATGGTGCGATATGAGACTCTGCAATGGCGAATGGCGGAAAATCAGCGAGCGTTCGAGCTTGACCGAATCTTGCCGTCAATATTTGTAATTCACAAATTACCTAATAACCTAAAGTTTGATTTGTAACAACTATATTAAATTTGAAAAAATACGATTAAAAACGGTTGGCGTAATATAACCGAAACGTCGAATCTAAAAGTGCAATAAACCACGTTTTAAAGCCATAAATGTTTAATACTATTATACTATAGTTCATTAATAGTACATAAAACATGGAGAAAATAAGCTCTATACCATTGTTATTCCTAATCCTTGATTCGTTAGACGGTAACAAAATACATAGTTGAAAATAATACACACTAAAGTACGTACCTACTTAATATTAAGGCCACCAGGATATAAAAAAAATATAGAAGCATACTTTTATCCAAGACAGTACATTGGCAACCTTATTTGTACCTTTTGCAAATACATATATATATATATATATATATTTGTGAGCAAGAGACATTATATTTCGTAACCTTCAAGAAGAGTGCATAACTACGCAAAGGCAATAAAACGAATAATTATACGAGGAACAAGTCAACAAACACCAACACAGCCTTAAAAGAGATAAGAATACACGAATAGCCTTTTACCAAGTGTTCCAAAGGTTTATCTCAATAGCCTACACAAACTGTGACTAAGTGCTCGTTAGTTGCATCGCATTCAAAGCTCGCACGCACACAACACCCTTTGAATACAAAGTTTTGATCCCTCTGTGTTGTTTTGTTTCTCTTTAAGCATCTAGCGAAAGTAATGAAACATTCTGGTTACCATATTAACCGATCAGAGATACTAGAATACGAAAATATTGGACAGGTTCTCAGGTGAAGTAATTACTCCTTTTTAACGGCGTTGTAACGCAGTTTATTCCTACGTTTGTTAACCGAAGTTTCGAGTCAATATTTTGTGTCAGAATATTTGTGGTTTTAAATTAGTTTGTTTTTAAATTATGAAACCGAAAAATTATTGTTATCATCATCATCATATCAGCCAATAGCAGTCTACTGCGGGACATAGGCCTCCTCAAGAAGGGAGATTGGTACCCGTAATTGTAGAGTGGAACAAACGAGTTGGCAATTTCAGAGTGCAGCATTCACGACGTGGATAATTCTCCCCCCCCCCCCCCTTACCATCCAGTGCATTTAAGCAACCCAGTTTCTGATGGATATACCGCCATCTATCGTTTCTGGTACCTTAGTCGCCTCTTACGACACCTAGTACAGGGGAAGATGGTCAGGTACTGTTATACTCTGCCGGTACCTCACGGCAATATTTGTTATCAGACGAATTTGTGTGTAACACATCATCTTTGGATAAATGCGTGATTATAAAAATTACTATTAGTCAAGCAATCCCTACTTATATTATAAATGCGAAAGTAACTCTGTCTGCCTGTTACGCTTTCCCGCTTAAACCTCTCAACCGATTTTAATAAAATATTGCACAGACAATCTTTAGACGCTGTTTAATGAACATAGGCTATTTTTTAATTCGAAATAAGGGTTGTAAGGGGTCGAAAGGGGAATTAAAAGTTTTATGAAAGTATCGCTATTTTTAGAGCTAGAAACTTGAAACTTATTTTTAGTCTATTGATTCGATATAAATAAAGATGACATTCAAAGTTTATATAAGTTAAGGTAAAGAGGTATGGTACCCAAAAAAACTATTCCATGCGGACGAAGTCGCGGGCACAGCTAGACAATTAATATTTCGCAAAGTTAAAGGAAGGCCTTCGGGCAAAATTACAGGACGGACCCTGCAGTGGTAACCAATTAAAGCGAGACAATCTACAGCGTTCATTAGGAACCGATTCTTCGTTACCTATCTCATTAACATTTTATGGCGCAACCGGTGTCTGTGCAGAGGACCAGCTACTTTACTGTACTGAATTAACTAGTTTCTTTCTAGAAACGAGTACGCCAAATGGAGTATCAGTTTTACGAAACTTATACCGAAAATTATCTTTTTAGGTCGCAATTATACTTTTAAATGCCAAAACTGTGATGTTTTTTGTACACTAATATCTCCCGACTTTGCCCCCGTATTTTGAGTTCAGTGGGAGCTATCTGGGGATAAAGAAAAGTAGCCTCTGTCCTTGCATAACCTATCCACTTGATAGGCAAGATGGTGCAGACGGTAGTGATCATGTCTTATGCGGGGTGATCAGGCGTGTTGCGGTCGTGATATGATGTGTCGTGATGTGAAATATTTTAAACATGATATTTGTGTTTGTTTTGTGTATGGGTGTTAAATATATTTATTTAAGTACCACGGAGTCAGGTCAATGTATGAGACGTGGTGGGAAATTATTATTATTATAATAATAAAGGTTTACAATTTACTAACAAACAGCAAAAAATTTTCCTTTTAATAATAACGTGAAATTTTTCAGCAGCTGCTTTCTCGTCGCAAAAGCTGCGCTCTGCGATTGCCAACACGCTTGCCCAGCGCGGCAATTATGTGCAAACATACCCCGTTTTTTGAGGAGGCCTATGTCCAACAGTGGGCTTCTAATGGCTGGTAAGATGAAGGTTAATGTAGAGAAGTGCAGTTTAGTTTTATAAGACCAAGTAAAAACCAAATAAGCTTACAGTCCGCGAGGTAACTAGCACCGCATCCTTTATACGCTTGCAATATCATAAGGATATCACTGCTTGTTGCCAACTTTATGACTTAAAGATATTATGAAACATTACCTGGTAATAAAACTGCTCCTCTCACCCTTCAAACCGGATCACAGCAATGTAAACACTGCTGTGTGACGGTAGAAATACGTGGGAGTGAAGTATTAATGCAGACAACCTTTGTATGAAGTCTACTGGTAGATAAACGATAAACTCTTTGCATAAGATCTGTACCAGGTGTTTCAGGATGAGTCATGCGTTGAGAGCTATGTGCTGTTACGAGAACCGTTATAATAACCGCCTGCATCAAATCAATCTACTGCAATCATGCCTTACGCGTATTTAAAGATAAATGTCACACACAATTGAGGCTTCCACAAATCCTTGTTTGCCTGTCACGATTTTGGACATTGTTAGTACGTGATCTCCAGTGAGTCGCTTAACTGAAACGGCTAAGCCTAATTCAATTAATACAAGCCTGAACGCAGACCACACCGTGAATAGGAGATTTTGAAAATAAATGTCGCGCTGGGCAGGCGTGGTGGCAATCACAGTCCGTAGCTTCGAGTAGGGAATGCTGCTGCCAATCTAGTCGCATTGAAGCTACAATTTTTCGGGTGTATATACCGGTTTTGGTACCTCAGTCGTCTCATATGATACCTGGTAGAGACAGAGGCTCCATTTTACTCTGCCAGTACGTCTCGGTGAATTCCCAAATTTAATATTCGGAATTGGACTCGTTTCTCGCGGTTACTATTGGCTATGAATTCTTGTTGACTAGACCCCAAATTACGGAAGATAACAGATATATATGTGAAGGATATCACTACCTACGTCAGTGGCATTCCTTTTCTAGTGTGTATGAAATTATTATAATCTATGCAACTATTAACTGTCAGTGTGACGCGAGTGACACCGACGCTAAATTTGAGAAGGTAAAAGTTATATTATGTGATGCTTAGAAAATCATAGAAAAGATTGTAAAGAGAAGTAGTTATAATATTATTTTAATTAGAAGTAAAGGCTTTAAATGTTGTTTTTCGTTATTTCAGTTAAGCTATTCTGTTGTGTTAATTGTGGTAAAACTTGTGTATAAGTGTGATATGAATAAAAGAATTTTGTTATTTCAGAAAACACAATTTCGAATTTATTTCGCCTGTGCATATACTATTATATATATTATATACAGAACACTAATGTACTATATATGCAGAGTATATAAAGTACATTACTTTCTAATGGCAATGTTATGATTTTCAAACGAAAGGAATTAAGGAATTCTGTTACGTCCGTATAAGTAACAGATAAACAATAGTGATGTAAACTAATTGAAGTTATATTCGATGGCAATCATCGCGTCCGAGCGCATCGAATACATTTGTTGGTAACCAAAGTGAGCGAATAACTGAATGTTCCGTTGTTTTCGATGAGAACGGTATAAGTAGTAATCTTCAGATTTAGATCGCAATTTGTTCGGATACACTTTGCATGTGATTGTAGTACCGATAACAATTGTTTTTTGGTTATAAGCTCCTACAAGAACTGGCGGAATCATCATCATCATACCAGCCATAGTAAGTCCACTGCTGGATATAGGGCCCTCCAAAAAAGGGAGATTTGCCCATAATATCCTCGCTGGGCAAGCATGTTGGCGATCGCAGAGCGTAGCTTTTGGGACGAAGTTGCTGCTGCCCTCCTCACCCTGTGCATTTGAGGTGCACTATTTCGGATGGATATACCGCCATCTATCGGTTCCGGTACCTAAGTCGCCTCTTAGGATACCTAGTTCAGGGGAAGTAGTATTCTACTCTGCCGGTACTCCACTGACGGAATGCTTATTGACAAATTTACTTGTATAATACAGAATATTCTTGAAAATATAATGTCCATCTTAATCGTTTGTGGGTCTATAAAATTGTATTAATAGATTCAAAAGATATAATGTCTTTAAATAAGATATCCGTCACTCTAACAAAAAAAACTTTTGTTTGAAAAAGTTTTATTGCAGGGCGAACGGCGCGTTCCTTGACGTCACCTCTCTGTTTGATCATCAACTAGAAAGCTGGTAGGCTTTGTAACTTGTCATAAGGATTTTATAATTGTTAACTATTGCTAGAGTGTTCCCTTAATCAATACATCAAAATTATGTGTTGCAGAAATCAAACAATAGCTGTGGAATTTTATGATACAGATTGCAAATTTATATATTAACTATTGATTTGTGTCACAGATATCTGATCACAGATATCATCATCACGATCATATCAGACATAGAAAGTCCACTGTGAGATATAGGCCTCCCCAGTATAAGGGGAATTTCGCCCATAATTGCCGCGCTGGGCAAGCGTGGTGGCAATCGCAGAGCGCAACTTTTGCCACGGGGATGCTGCTGCGGCGATTTGAGTTGCGCTGTTTCGGATGGTTATACCGTCATCTGTCGGTTCTAAAAGATAAGATAAAATTATGTCATATAGACTTCTATCCCCCCCTCATTGGAGGATACCCCAACCAAACATAAAAAAACAAATTTAAGATCAATTCTTCGATGATTGAGAAATAAAAGATATCGTTATGGTGACGTCACGGCGTGTTTAGTCTGTTTAAGATAACATCACAAGATGTAACAACTACTTGTAAAGTGACAAGTAACCGCTAAGCTTAAGAACAAATTGAAATGCATATATTTTTTATCACTTTTTTGGAAGATTAAGTAGTTAGCGTCTCGCTTTTCAAATAATTATTGGATAAATAACACTTTATAATATTTAATACAAAATACACTATTAATAAAACTACTCTTTTAACGACTTTGAAACGCGGTTAATTAATCTTTTTTTTAGTTCGACGTTTCAGTTACCTAGTGGCAACCTTTTTCAAAATTGTAAATTTTGAGAACAGTTGCTACAAACCAAGATTACGAGAGAAACTGTAAAAAGAATAGTTAAAAATAATACTGTACACAAATAATAGTCGGACAAAAAAAGAATTTGAAAGTTTCTTTACCACTAGTAATTCTAGTCTAGATCCACAATTTATAAAATCAGAACAATAAAATAACCTAGCTGACAGAATCGTGTGGTATACAACACATAATTCGTAATAAACAAAAGATTATTAAAGTGATTGACTTCGCTTCCGCCTTATTAGAATAAGAATTCTCACAAAGTCGTGTCCGTATTGAGCCATTATTAATACATTTTGTAGTGTCAGTGCGAACATAACCTGACAATGCCAGTAATGTCGCGCAGGGCTGCCCTTCAGCCTCACATTTAATACAGTGTTTGTGCTACTGGTTTTCTACGTTCTTAGTTTTGAAAACCAAAATTTTATCCCTTCTTTTAGACTCAAAGAATGTATGTAATGTTGCTTTCAATGTCTTTATATATAAAATGTGAAGGTTTTATAAAAAAGACGCTTATTTACTTAAAGATGCTTATTTTATTTATTACAACGCACTTTACACAACAGGGAGCAGTATTTGCAGAAGGATGCCATTATTCAACAACGTTGACAACTTAAAAATTAACTCCGTACTATTGTGCCAACCTAGCATTTATAATTATATTGCCATACAACAAAAAAATACGTGTCTCGATGTTTTTCCGGGAAGAACCTCTAAAATACTATATTAATATAGTATAGTTATAAAATACGATTTTAACTGCTGTTTGCTTACTGTGGGTATGTTTGATCCAACTTGAGAGGTAGGCTAGTTTGTTCCTCCAAGAGGTACCGGCAGACTACAATACTAACTCCTTCTGTACCAGGTCACTGAGGTACCAGAACCGACAGATGGCAGTACCTATATCCATCAGAGACAGTGTAGCTCAAATGCACAGGGCGATCTGCGATTGCCAATACGCTTGCCCAGCGCGGCAATTATAAGTAGTCGTAAGTAATAGTAGTAAGTACAAAAGTCCCCCTTTCTTCGACAGGTCTACAGCAGTGAACTTCCAATGGCTGTAATGATAATGATGATGATGATGATGAAGATAATGACGATTATGATAATGATTTTATAGACGCAATACCTTTTTGCTATTGACATATATAGTTAAGACATCGCAACGTCTCTCAATAGTTAATACACATGTGCGTACATCGATTAGATTTCACAACTTCGTCATACGGGAATTCTTATTAACTTTTTTATTTATTATTCTTATTTACTTAATTATTACTCCGAATTTTATTATTACTTAATAAATTAACTTGGAGTAATTCATTTAAATTTCATATTAATTAAATCAGAAGATTCAACAACAATCAGGAAAAAATTGCCATTTCTCTGATCAGTCAGACTCACGTTCTCTTTTTTTATATATATTACCTTTATCCCTACTAATATCTTAAATAAGAAAGTTTATGAATGTGGATTTCTATTTGTCACTCTTCCACTCCGGAGTCGGATTTGTATGAAAATTGACACAGACCAATCATTGATCTGGAGAAATAAATCCTGTGGGATAGATTTTGTTTTTATTTTTCTCTATATAATTAGCACGGCTTTTTGCACAGTTTAGCAGACGGAATATAAGATATTCTCAGGAATAAGATATAAAGTAAAAACTAGTTATGAATGTTACGGAATGGCAAGATTTGAAGTGTAACATTAATTTGTTATACATTAAAAAGTTACTAGGCCACACAGATCGGAGAAAATTGTTTGGTAGAAAATGGTATTTTCTTAAATAATATGCACCCAACAAACATTGATCAGACTCCGTGACAAGTCGCTTATAGTACTTATATTTTACCCGGCAAACGTTCTGCCATATAAATATATAAAATGATTAATTTACAAAAAAAACGTTTAAAAAATAGGGGTTGATGATAGAAGAGAGAAAATTTAGTTTTGCATGTTTATCTTTATGCCAAATCATAAAAAAAAATTCCATAAAATATAAAAACAAAATGTTAGGGTTGAATAACCCTTACCACTTAGGGGTATGAAAATACAGAATATGAACATAAAATTATATATGAATCGGTCAAGCCGTTTCGGAAGAATATAGTAACTAACACTGTGACACGAGAATTTCATATGTTTTATCTAGAAACTGAGATAGTGTTTGTTATTCGAAAGCCTCATACCCTGTGAGTGCTGTCAACCCTGTACAGCAGTTGGCTGACACACGTAACTAACGTAAAGGCTGTGAGAACCGTTACGCCATTTCATCGAGACCGTTTAGAAGCACACCGATAACACGCCACACATAAAACATGTTACATTTATATACTATCTGTCGTCTGTTAAATAAAAATGACAGCACGCCACATATGCTTTATTTTATTCTTTATTTTTCGATATATCGGACCAACTGAAAAAGAATGCATCGTCATTAATGCATCAGCCAATTATCTTGTCTATAGCAAGTGCAAAAAGTATTATTTATAATAAATAGATTTGATTTAGATTTATTGTTTTTTTTTATATGATGTCCATGTGATAGTGTCATCACATGGATATCATAAGAGTGTTGCCAACCTTGTGAATTGAAGATACAGAGCTATATTAACCCAGTAATTTCACTGTCTCTCTCACCCTTCAAACCGGAATACAGCAATGCGAACACTGCTATTTGGCGGTAGAAATAGGTGAGAGTGAGGTACCAATGCAAACGACATTTGTGAGAGGTCTACCTCATGTTATACGCATTATTCTCAAAAAACCAGATAGTACCTTGCTTGCTTGATCTTAAGCAATAGTTATGTATAATTGTAATAAGTTGATACTTATTTAAAAAAAAAGATTAAGGGAATGCCTGTACGATTAGAATTTATTGGAAAAATTTATGCTATTTTACTGATATATTATTGAAAAATTTATTCATGTAAACATGTGACATTAATGAATGTATGTTATTTTATTACTGAAACATGAACTCCTTTTATATTTTTTATTATTATTAATATCGTAGAAAGTGGAGATCTGTAATCTCTGTCTACCCGATGAGGCAAAGGCGTGATGTATGTTTGTATCGATTATACAATGTTTTATGCAAAAAAAAGATTTGTTATTGTTTCTTATTTTTATTAGATTTAAATAAATAATGTGTTTTAGTTTATCGGTACAGTCTAACAGCTGTAACTGTGTTTTTTTTATAAGAAATTAAGTAAATAAATAAGTTATCACCAAGGGGGAATTCTGTATATTATTGCCGCGCTGGTGGCAATCGCAGAGCGTAGCCTCGTGAGTCTGCCCAGTGCATTCGAACTGCGCTGTTTCGGATGATCATACCGCCTACTCTGAGTTCCGATACCTCAGCCGCTTCTAATTACATATGAAACTGAGAGAGGTATTCAACTTCATCTGTACCCTATAACATATCGCTGAAAGCTTGTCAGAATATAGCACTAAATGCATATTCCTAAACAGTATAAAAAGATATGGTCCTATGATATTTACCGCTTTAATGTTAACTAGTCCTAAGATTACAGCTTTCTATTAAAACCAAAAGATAATGGTGGAGTGCTGTTATCACTCATTATTGATAATTACCGGGTACACAATGGAATAATGACATATTATTAAATCCAAGTCCTGCAATAATATAATGCAATGTGGACAAAAATGATGTGACAAAATAGAAACTGAGCAATTCCATTGAGACAGTCCACGATAACAAACAGTTTCAAATTACATGTTACAGTCGCCAAGGAAGTGGAGAATCAAATACTCGTCATTGAAAATTTGAAGAATGTAATGACGGGACTGCTATTTTCTAATGAAATAACGAATTAACTGTAAAAGTTGATTTCCAGTCTTTGTGCTGTGAAAATTTTTATACTATTTCTATACTATACTAATTATAGGTTGTCTTTTACATTTACGGGTTTAATTTTACGTTTTAAAATTATTAAAAAACATTTTTTAATAACTTTAAAACGTAAACTGTTAAACGGTTACTAGATAATCAAAACGTCGTAAGAAAAAAAAGTAGTTTTATTGCATATTTATCCGCTCTTATTTCCAAAAAAAGATAATATACGAAATATGAGGTTTAAAAAGCAAGTAAAAATAATTCTGGCAATTTTGGTGTCATACTGATTTCCATTATTTTTTCGGCACTTACTGCGCGTGTAATAATCAGCAATGCTTACATTACGAATATCTATCAAATATTAAGGATGCCAAGGTCAAATTTTTCAATTTGTGCCAAATGTACAATGCCAAATTGTTCTTTGTTAAATAAATAGCTCACAAAGAATACTAGAGTAAATTATTAATTATTTCATATGTCTAATATCTATGCCATAAATTATAAATAGATTTATACAAACGTCGAAGTTTTCCAGTAGAAAGTCATCCTTTGCCTGCCGTGTAAGTCTCGTCTCGCCAGTCACAGTGTAAGATTGCTCTAAGTTATAGATAAACGAGCGTTTTCATCGTCGGAGCGCGATAATTAATCGGCTGACGTTAATGATCGTCTATTGATCCCGCTATCGAAGCTTTCTCAGCCCATAAAGTACGTCACCATGACTTGCTAGACCGAGAAGTGTTTGTATACATTAAGTCTTCGTATAATAATAATAATAATAATAATAATAATAATAATAATAAATTCCCACAACATCTCATACATTGACCTGACTCCGAGGTAAGTCGCTTAAAGCACTTGTGTTACGAATGCCAGACAACAGAAGAATCACAAATATACTACTTAAATACATATATTTTACACCCATACACAGAGCAAACACAAATATCATCATATAAATATTTGCTTTGGGTGGGAATCGAACCCACGACCCCTGGTGCACAAGACAGGATCACTACCATCTGCGCCATCGGGCCCGTCAATTTAACAATATTTTCTTTTATTTTTATTAGGCATACTACTTAGGCAGTGAGGTACCAGAAAAGTAGAATAGTACTTCCCCCTTCACCAGGGGTCGTAAAAGATGACTGAGGTACCACAACCGACAGATGGCGGTATATACATCGTCTATATGATGCTATGTAGCATACTATCGCGCGGACTGAATGCTTGTTTATCAACCTGGTCTATTAAAATAAAAATAAACAATTTACTAATCTAAAATAACCCAGGCATATATCCAACATCCATTTGCTATCTGTCACTGCAGCAACAATCATTACCACAATTCACAGCCTTGAACAAAACCTACATTGGGAAACAAGTATTTGACTGATGTACATCGACGTCCAATATGCTTGAATCATTAAAGACGCCGCCTACACGCACAAGTTCGCTGAGGTCGTGTTACTATCTAAGTCTTATATCGGTAATTAATGGGATCTTTATTTTTAATATTAAGAATTCAGTATACAGTCCGCTTGATGATAAACGTGACCGCAACCTATAGAGTATCTATAGGCTCATTATCATCAGTCATGACAAGAATATCACTGGCGCGTCGCCAACCTCCTGAACTGAAGATACAATGTCACATTAATCCTGTAATTTCACTGCCTCTCTCACCCTTCAAACCGGAACACAGTAATGCGAACACTGCTATATGGCGGTAGAAATAGGTGAGAGTGGGGTACTAATGCAGGCGATCTCTGTATGATGTCTACCTCATGTATATAGTAATTTCTTTTATATTCAGCATATATTGGTACACAACGTAGGAGATATATTATCTGTCTATTTCATTACGTATTTCTGTTTTTAGCTCTCCAATAAATCATTGAACAAGATTTTTATAGCACGAGTTAACGAAACTATAAACATTATAGGTGAGAGTGAGATACCAATGGAGACGGCCTTTGTAAAAGGTCCACCTCTAAAAAAGTGTCCAATAAATTATAAGTGAACTCCCGCAGTTCACACTTAGACATCACTAAAGGCATATTTATTGAATATATATTAACTCCAATTTTGTAAAATTTCAGGTTTTTTTATTTTTTTAAATTATTTTTCTAAATGTAGGCAGAGTAGAATATTACCTCCTCTTGTACCGTGTTTATCCGTTCTGCGATTGTCACGTCTACCCAGCACGACAGTTAGGGGTGAAATTCCCCCTTCCGTGGGGAGGCCTGTGTCTAGCAGTGGATATTCTACGGCTAATATGATGATGATGATGTCGCTCCTTGTAACGTCAGCTGTCTCCTAATAGAAGATGCGGCCAAATTCAGACCAGGCATTTCTGTGATTAGGTTAAACAATTTTTTTTGTTATAAGTACCTATCATATATACTTATATACTGTAATATATATTGCATTTCGACCAGACACAAATTTTACTTGCATAAATGTATAGTTACGGTGTAAGATACCGGCAGAATAAATAGTAGGTATAACCACTACCCGTTTTAACAGTTACCGTAAGAGGCTACTGAAGTACCGGAACCGACGGATGGCGGGCGGTATATTACCCGAAGCGATGCTTCACTCTGCGATTGTAACCACGCTTGCCCAAAGCAGAAATTTTAGGGAAAATTACTTGGGGAGGCCTATGTCCAGCAGTGGACTTTTTACAACTGCTATGACGATTATGATGATAATTACGGTAGCGTGGGGTACCAACAGATTGAAATGCCATGTTTAGTAAAACTATAATACCGGTCTTGACAGATGGCAGCACTGCGTAAGGATTGTGCTGCCTATTTCTTCTTTTTTGCATTAGGCACCAATCCTGTCCCTAAGCTACGATAGCCACGTCAACATAAAGTTTAAGTCCACCTTTTCTTGACGAAGCTTATAAGATGTACTTAATTGCGTTAATGTTGTAAAGTTAACTTTTACGACAAAATAAAATGAGTGATAAGAATTAAACACCAATTGGTTAATAAAATATATATAGTAGTCATTCAGGTTGTATTGTTCTAGTAATTGAGTTGCAATTACTGCCTCGAGTAAAATTAATGTTAGTGCCTATACAAGCGGCTCGTGGACTAAGAACGATTTCACTTTCCACAACGCGTACAACGTATGTAATTATGTAAAGGAGATGTTAACTTTAGTTTTACTGATACGCGTACTGCGTAAGGACAGAGGTATTCCGCACTTACGGAAAACAGGCATTAGATTTCCGTAACTTCACTTACGCGTTACATTGTAGCATTATCTACTGTATAAAATAAAAATAACATATTTAAGTATACGCATATGCAGATATCATAATTTTTTTTCTGTTTATACCGATCTTTCTACAGACGCCTGACTTTGATGTTTTAATGGCCTGATGTTATAACTTTGTACATTATACTTCTTTTATTAACAAAAAGAAATCGTACCGCGCAAAAAATAAAGTCCCGGATATTTTGAAAATAATTCAATTCTATTTGATAAATAATTATGGGATGCATATAGTTCAAAAAGACTTTTTCGCAAAAACTAAGAATTCAGGTTGTGGTTATTTTGAGATTATCAGCTACTTATTATTTAAAGAAATACAACGATAACTCAGCTACGCAACCATTTCTTGGTTCATGTAGATGCAATTGTATTTAACATTTTTGATTTATTGATTAAAGTATAATATGAAGCAATACTAAATATTTATAGTAGTTGTATTTTGAGTAAGGTAATGTTTGACTAACTATATTATGTCACTACTAATATGTTGGTAGCATTAATTTTCTTCAAATACAGTATCATATAGCACTAGTAGAGCCCTGGGATAGTAATTAATAATTAGTAATTCAAATTCCCGTAAGAGTAATAAATAATAAAACAGCCTAAGGTACTCCTTATAATATCATCTATCAGTGGACGTCCCAATTGAATCGGTCCAGCCGTTCCAGAGTCTACCTGAAACATACACACGAGAAAATTAAAAATCTTTTTTTATATAGTTGTAAGTGCCTTACATAGTTACATATACCTACAAGGCTGTTTTAATATTATAAATAATTAAATTTTATTTAGTTAGGCCAAATCAAATAAGTAAATTTTACAGCCTCTAATTAATTTCTCTGATTGTCAATGTAAAGAAAATTTATTCAATTGCTACCAAAAAAAGCAAAGCTATAATTAAGGGCCAAGAATGTACCTTACGGAAAATTGCATCTAATTAAAGAGTAACGACATATTCGGCTAAATTGCCCCGCTCCTTAACCGCAGTATTACTCACAGGCTTGCGCAAGCGCATAAATTATTCACTTCGCAGGAATGCCGGCCGACTCGGTGTCCGGAACCGAATGAACGACACTAGTTTTCGAGATATAATGTCAGACACTCAGAATTGGTGCCACATGCACTGTTATACGGTCGATTTAGTGTTTCCTAGGGCGGTAAAATCGATAAGTGATTCAAAGGGGATTCATAGATGGCAGCCATCTAGTATTAGGGTGCAGCTGGAATTAATAATCATAACTTCGAAAAATAGTACATATTTAGTATACACATAGCATATATATATATATATATATATATATATATATATATATTACATGTATATATATTTATATACATGTAACTGTCAAAATCAGCCATTAACGGGATATTAGATAAATAAATTTCACACACATATCAAACGTTGACCTGACTGCGAGATAAGTCGCCTAAAACATCGTCTAAAGGGTTACGTGCAGCTGACAAGAGAGGATTACAAATATAATACATATTTAACACCCAGACACAGAACAAACCAAAATATCCATCATGTAAATGTTTGTTTTGGATGGGGATCGAATCCACGACCTTTTGCAAAATGGGATCAATTACTCCATCAGGACCGTCGGGATCTACGGGATGAGGAATTTTGTGTAAAAAACGCAATCAACGAGTTAAAATAGTACGATTTACAGAAGTCGAGGTAAGCCGCTTGTTTCTATATAATTTACCTAACATATAGAACATATAGACACAATTTCAATGAAAAGACTTGAGCGTCATACTTAAATAACAAAAGTATACAAAGAAAATTAATTCTATAAATGGAGGAATAATTTAAATGGATATATTAAAAGACTTATAAACAAAAATGTGGCTCTGCCTGTACCTTGATACCAAGTGTCGTACGAGTCGACTGTGCAGGCTGTACAGGCCCGACAGGTGGCGGTACATTCACCCAAAACATCGTAGCTTAAATGCAACAGAGCGGGAATTGGCAGCAGAGCGGGGATTGCAAATGGAGGCAAGCATAAGCTTGCTCAGCGCGGTAATTATGGGCAAAGGGAGAACCCCTTGCTTGGGGAGTCTTTTGTTTACGTTCTACGGAAAGCGGACGTAATAAAAAAATTGGTATGCATCAACAAGGAAGTAACGAGGTGTGAGGAAGTCAAAGAGATTATTAGAAGGCCGAAATTGCTAAATTTGTACAAAATTAAAATCCAGTTACATCCTTACTAATATTATAAATCCGATAGTAACTCTGTCTGTTACGCAATCACGCCTAAACTACTGAACGATTTGAATGAAATTTGGTACACATATATTCTATACCTTGGAGAGGACATAGGCTACATTTTCATTTGACATAAAAGTTGTAAGGTGTCGAAAGGGGGAATGAAAAGTTGTATGGAAGTACATATCGCTATTGTTAGAGCTAGAAGCTTACTTATTATTAAGGTTATTGATTAATATATAAAAATTAATATAACATTCAAAGTTTATATAAGTTAAAGTAAAAAGTGGCGGGCACAGCTAGTCTGTATAAAAGTCAGTCTATTAAAATTAGCACGCATTCTGAAGTCTATTTCGCATACTGATTCTCAATTACATTAACTCGAATCCAATTAGCAATAAAAATAAAATCTTGCATGTTGATAGCTCTATTAAATAAAACACAAATTGGCGACAAGGCGTCTAATTTGAATTCCATCGGAAACTGTATTAGTGTGGATCCGAATCTCGACTGAAATTAAGGTGATAAAGATTTTATGAATTTTGTATTAAAATGTGCTAAAATATGTCAGTCTAATGAAATCGGGTGTCCTCTTACTACACGGCGTTAACGCTGTGTAGTGTAAAGTCAAATGCTTTTAAAGTTCCCAGTGAAGCTGGATTCTGGAATAGTTTACATTATTCCCGAAGCTTAGTTTAAATAGGCGTGTACTTTTAATAAAATGTCAAAAGCAAATTTTGTCAGTGCGAAAGGATTATTATCCATATCAAGGTTGCAGCGTTTTTTTGTAAACTTCAAGCTGTTGTTTGTCATTATCATCACAGCCCTAGAACGACCACTGCTAGACAGAGGCCTTCCCTGCCCATAATTGACGCACTGGCCAACCGTAGCAGCAATCGCAGATCGTAACTTCGCGGTTTTGGAGATACACAAATTTAAGTTCTAGTCACTTCTGATAATACTACTCCATACCTACAAAAGTGAGCTTTATATTTTAAAAATGTTAATTACGCCCGTGTTTTGGTGAGAGTTACTAATAAGATGATTTAACTGATACATTATATCAGGAGTAAGTCTTCGTGATTTTTATTTTCCATGATGGCGGCAAGTAAGACCACCAAGTAAACGGTTAATTGCCTATGAATACCAGCAACATCAAGATACTTTTAGTCTAGGCAGTGTCGGTCATGATTCCTCGCATATTACCATACCCTCTAATGGGAAAGTGGTAGACTTGCTATGTCACGCACGGAGACCAACACGACATTGCATAAATATGAATTAATATGTCACTTTCTATGAACTTTTCATTTGATTACAATTGCGAGTTGATTGTGAATGCATATGATTTTGTTCGCCTTATTTTTTACGTACTGTAATTGAGGACTATCACACAATTGAGTTCATAACATATCCTTCTTTTTATTTTTTTTATTGTGCTACTAAAGTACCGTCATTTGACGGTTTATCCGCCCGAAAGAGTATACCTCAAAATATTCAAAATATTCTTCAAATTACTTAAAATTACTTAATTGCGTTTTTTTTATTAGAGGCTTGAACTTGAACAGACTTCGCGAAATATTTTCATGTGTATGTAATCGGAAAATCTGATAACAAAATCTCTATAAGAAGAGTATTTTTGATAAGATTCGAGTTTAGAATTGGTAACGTTAAAAAACTGGTGTATAAATGAATTGAGATTATGAAATAGAATTAATTCACGAGCCAAAATAAATTTCACTGAAAGTCGAAGTGTGTCAGCCAGTTTTTACCTTGCCTCAAATGCCAAGTGTCCAGTCCTGCCTGCACCACGGAATTGACGTTCAATGGTCACATATTAAGACAATGCGACAACTTTCGCTTTTATAACTTGCGGTTGTTTTCACTTTTTATTTCAGTAGAAATCCATATAAGTCGTTATTTAAGTAGAGAAACGTAACAGAATGTTTCTATGAACATTATCAATTAACTAGACATAGATATGCTATAATTGGCATATTTATCTTGCAGGTTTAATTTTTCTTGTTAGTTTTAGGACATGTTTGGTGTCGGCAGGCTAAGACTTTTAACTAAGGCCACTAAATTTATGTGCTGAAATTACTTTTATCCTTTTACCCCTAAGATCATCAGGGTCACAATTTTATCACCATCACTCATTCGAGTAATTAGTTATAATAATTAGTAAATCTATATTTACAGGAAAGCTTATTGTTTTCTTTGACAAGTTAAGTATCTATGATATTCCTATTTCAATAAAGATATTTTTGACAGTAACTTTTACTATCAAAGCCGGTCAATTTGAGAGTTTTCTGCCCATAATTGCTGCGCTAAGCCAACGTGGTTACAGTCATTGCTGCATTTGCAACATGCTGTTTCGAATTGATATATCGCCGTCTGTGTGTAAAGGTACCGGTTTAAAAACGCGGTACTATAACTCTGCCGCTACACAAAAAAATTAATTCGATGCCTGCGACGTCAGACAAGCAGATTTGTCCATAATTCAATTCATAAAACACGAAGCACAATAAACTATAGTTAGTGATCAATGATTATCCAACTCCATACCGATACCGTACTTAACTGTTAAACGAGCGCGTGCGCAACCGACCAGTCGTTTTGAGAAGTCACGACTGATCAACTAATGAGCCAGCATGAATGATTGATTAATCCATCGAATAATTATGTGCCAATGTCGCACTGGGACCTACCTGACTTTTCTTACATATATACCCTGATAAGTTTTTAACAGAGTTTTTTATAACAAAACATAGACAACAAGATTTGTTCTTTAATAGAATGTATAAAGAGACTTTATGCAGTTTGTTATCATTTAGTATTTATTTTGGTACAGTCCATTGCACCAATTCATTGGTGCACATTTATGCTAAGAGACTAGCGGACCACTCCATAAATCCCGTTTTTAAGTTTCTAGCCCGTAAAAAATCTATAATGAAAAGTTTTCATACAAACTTCCCGATCCAGGGATGATGAAGGACTCCTCACATTCGTTTTAGAGTTATTCACGTACATTCATTTCGACGGTTGATTTTTATTTTTATAGGTGAATGAATGTAGAGATGGCAAAGAAAGTATATGTGGATAGTATTTTCAATAGTATTCGTTTACAACAGTGTAAATAAAGTGAGTTGCGTCTATATTTACTATTGGCGCCTGTAATAGGCACAAAAAGACTACAGTATAAAAATAAGGTAAAATTGGCCACGGTATCCGCTAAGCTATAGGTGTCGTAAGAGGTGACTGAAGTACCAGAGCCGATAGCTTAACAGTTCAGCTCAAGCGGAGAGCGGAGTAGGGCAGCAGCATCCCCGTTGCGAAGTTATACTCAACGATTGGAAACACGCTTACGTGGCAATTGAGGGAAGATTTTCCCCTTTCTATGTCCAACAATAGACTTTTTATGTCTGCTATAGATTGTTAGTTGCTAATATTCACACAATATTTCATACATTGACCTGACTCCGAGGTAAGTCGCTTAAAGAGCCTGTGGTATCAGATAAATACATATTTTTAACACCCAGATACAGGACAAACACAAATGTCATCATATATCTGTCCTGGGTGGGGATCGAACCTATGACCTGTGTCGCATAAGATAGGATAACTATCATATGCGCCATCGGCGACAAAAATAAATGAGATGAGATAAAGGAAGTGAAAGCTACTATGACGATTTGTACAAATTCTATCAGATTGAATAATTATGTAAAGTTTGAACAGCCACCGTGTGATCGTGGCCAAGTTTTCTTGTCACGCGTCATAAAGCGGTGTCGTGACGATTGGCAGTGAGACGCTCACGGCTTTGACACTAGTTACGAGTATGTGTAATTGTCTTATTAGTAGCTCGCATACTGATCTAATGTGTTGATCCGCATTCAATTAGGTCTGTTTATTCGTGTGAGTGTATCGAGACACTTGTCATGTTTATTATTTATGTGTTGTTTGTGTATTGCCTTCTTTCTTTCACAGTGCTTATTAGAGTACTCTAAGCCTTACCAGCTTATGGTACTTTAATATTGAGTTTTGTCCGCGTGGTTTTCACTTTATATCGAGTCTTTCCATTCTTTTTTCGAAATTAAAGGTAATTCATAATTTTTTCTAGGGCTTACGCTATATATTTGCGGAATTTTATGGAAATCGGTTTATTTGTCAAGCCGTGAAGTCGTTACAAACAAACAGTTCACTTTTTATTTATAATATTAGGATGAATTATTAACGCCTTTAGATTGACGGTGCAAGTGTATACAATATTTTTAACAAATGTATTGTATGATCCTTACTATTTCTGTAGTATACAGATTGCAATAAATTTATTCATTTTATATTAATTCATAAATATTGTATAATTTTGTATTTAAAAGTTAAGGTCACAAAAAGGCTAGACTTTGAAAGGATTGAAAATTGCATCCACACTGCTGGGTGTTATAGGTGAATGTCTGTTTAACTGGTTGTACTTTTATGAGGAGTTATTCTAAAAATCTTCAAATATCGTTTGGTACAATAAAATTTATATGTGTCTAAAATAGTTAAATAGGTGCAAAACCATCCCCATTTGGAGATGTCTTTGTCTAGCCGGTATGATGATGAGACACAAAATTGACATCGCAGATTTTGTTGCCAACATCGTCATCGTTACTGCAGCTGTAGAACGTACATTGCTGGACATACCCCCAAGGAAGGGGGATTTCTTTTATGGTAAAAATTATTCGGGCGATTCATACGACCTGGTTGGGGACGTGGTAGTGTTCTACTCTGCTGTTACCCAAGACTTGTTACCATCAAATATTTTATTTCTTTTCTATTACACAAACAAGCATACAGTCTGGTAATATCGCAAAGATATCACTAATGTGTTGCCAACCTTTTAACTTAAGGATATTATGCCAAATCACCCAATGCCTCTCTCACCCTTCATACCGGAACATAGTAACGCGAACACTGCAATTTGGTGGTGGAAATATGTGTGAGTGAGGTACCAATTCAGAAGACTTTTTGTATTCAGTCTATCTCATGCAAGTTTCAACATAGCTCTCACTTTACAAGTAAATTTAAATAATCCTACAGGCGAGATTACGTTGTCTGAGTTGTTCTCCTATATAGGTTACATATGCCGTTATTTTTTATTATATTCATTGAAATGATAATTCTCTATGATTTTTACTTCTTAAATGTGAAAGTTCAGATGTTTGTGACTTGATTATATTCAAATTTTTGGACGGATTAAAATATTTTTTTCATATCATTAGACCGGGTGTATAGTTAAGCAAACAAACCGCTTACGCACTTAAACGCACGTTACCTTACAAGGGCATCACTAGCGCGTTGTCAACCTTGTGATTTGATGATATTATGTCACAAGTTAACCGATACGTCGAATTTAAAAAAATAAATTAACTGCGTTAAAATTGCCTCTTTATTTTGTGTGTGTGTGTATGTGTGTGTTAGTGTCCAGCAGTGGGCGTTCTGTGGTTTCTGTGATGAATAAATGTACAGCCCCTACAGAATATAATAACTATCCTGTGTTGCCAATAGGCAAGTAGCAAGTAGCTAACTTGCTCTATGAGCGTGTCTTAGCCTGAGAAAAAACTCAAGAATAATTGTCTGCATTACCTGATTATCCACGAGTTTCACCAGAAGAATCCTGAAAAGAAATAAACACCATCATTCACTATACCTTACATAATCGATATAAAAAATCAAGTATTTCGTGAAAGCAGATGACAATCGCGGCACGGTCATGCGCGGGAACCTTAACATCGCGATTCACGGTACCAATGTCATGGTGGTTAAAGATTTATTTGTCCACCTTATCCCGTACGAGATAGGGTCGCAAATCCAATGGAAAAGTTAATATACAAGCTGTAATACAGGTACTGCGGAGGTAAGAAAGCATTGCAGGTTACATAGGTGAAATTCTGAACGTGACACATCGAACGGACGGTTGAGTGCGCAAGTTTTACAAGGCTGGTTTTACGAAGAATTTTGATCCGTTACGTTCTGTAATAGGGCAAAGGTTTTCATGCTTTATAGCTACTATAAAATACGTATTTTTATATTATGAAGTCAGCAAACGAGCATACGGTCCGCTTAAAACGTGACCGGCACGCGTGTCATCATACATATATCACTAGCGTGTCGCCAAACTCACGTAATATCTTCATTTCATAGCCTGTAATTTCACTGCCTGTCTCACACTTCAAACCAAAACGCAGCAATGTGAATACAGCTACTTGGCGGTTGAAATAGATAAGAATGAGATACACGACCTTTATTAAACACACGTTGAAACGAAAGTCGTTATAACGATAATTTCTTTGTTTAAGGTAAGTGTCGATGAAATCCTATAGACTGTTGCCCTTGCACTCTTTAAAATTTACTATAAATAAAGCATAAACCAGAATGTCTTAAATAATAATATAAATGACAAAGGTAATTATCAGTCTGCAACGCTTTCACAGCTCCACCGGTAAACTGATTTTAATCAAAATTGTCGTAACAATAGCTTGAACCCTAGAAAATAATATAGGCTCCTTTTAATTTTGGAAATGTAATCCTAATTTACCGCCCGCGACTTTACCCGCGAGGCTTTTATCGCATCTTCGAAGAGCTCTTGTTATTCCGATAAGAATATATAAGTCGTTGACATATAATTCTTCACAGACATGATAGCATGAACAGCTAACATGTGCAAAAAGTCGTAGCACTTTCATTACCAAAAATAAAAGTGGGTTAAACCCACTATCTCACGAGAAAACATTCTCGGAATAAAATGTAGCCTGTATGTTATTCCAGACTATAGATAAATCTCTGTGCAAATTTCATACAGGTCACTGCGTTACGGAGTAAAAGTCTATCAATCATACATTCATCATACTTACAAATACTTAGCGTTTTTAATATTCATAATTATCATCATTACAGCTATTGGAAGTCCACTCCTAGACCTAGACCTTCTCATGAAAGAAGGAATTATGGCCATTATTGCCCAGCAAGCGTATTGGCAATCGCAGAGCGCAACTTTTGAGACGGGGTGCTGCTGTCCACACCCAGGTTGGGGCATTTGAGCTACACCTTTTCAGAGGGAAAGTGTCTTCTGACGACACCTAGTACAGAGGTAGATACAATTTTTTCGGTACCTTACGGCACAGTTTTCAATATTAGTCAGGATGTATTACAGAAGACTTTTGTATATCATGTATCTGCTTCAAGTTCCTACAAAGAACGTCCTACTTAACTATCAAGAAAACAGTTATTCACTGAACGGTGTTCGTAGTAAGACAACAGCACTAAAAAGTTATTGTCCCAGGGATTGGTTATTAGGCCAGTCACCGGTCACGATTAGTAATAATGGTGCCTCGTTAGGCTGAGAGATAGACGATGGTCTACCGCAGTGGGAAAGGTAGTTTGGTATATACGCCTTTTCATATAACGTAATTCGTAAGCACACGCGCAGTATTTGAGAATTGAATATCTTTTAATTCTCCAATAAAAAAAAATGGATGACAATAAATCGGAGAATATTATTTTGTGTTTGTATTTTTACTACATCCAATATTGAGATGTAATCTCGTTATAGCTTAAGGATCACACAATCGTTATTCAGAGTATATATTGTAGTTGTAGTTAGTATCATTTGTAGATGCTATCACATAAAACATATCGTTGTTCAAGTTCTAACACCGCGTAAGTCAAAATGTTGACACTTTGTAACAATTGGGTAATCATTGCTCACGTTTCGTAAAATCATTTTAAAACTAATTGCTTGTGCATTTAATTGGTGCAAAATAGATTTCGTTTAAACAATACACGGTTAAACGTTTACTGCAGCGTTAGAAATGTAATATCATGTTCTCATTGGGCTCAACTATATATTAAGTTGCCAACTTTTACATACGCGGTGTTAGAACTTATGCGACGATATGGTCGTATCTACGATACAATCCTACCCGAAATTAGTAAATAGTATTCAACTTATAAAATTGATTAATAACACAAGCAGATTAAAATGAAAAATAACTGTTGATAAATTAACTTATATTCTTTGTTTTTTTAGACCAGTTCTACAAACAATCATACTGTTCGCGTGATAGTAAGCGTTACAGGAGTATATACTTGGTCGTTATATCACAAGAATATCACTAGCGCGTATTTGTTACTTGAAAATATTATGTGACAGCCTCTTTCACCCTTGAAATCGTAACGTAACGTAAATGCGAGCACTGCTATTTGGTGGCAGAAGTAGGTGAGTGTGGGGTACCAATGCAACCGATCTTTGTATGAGGTCTACCTCATGTAAAATACTTGAAGTCTAGAAATAGATAAGAAATTATAGAATAATAAAGTATAGAAAAGTATAAAAGATGCATTATCATTGACCGAAGTACAATGTCCGTACATGCGATCTTACGAGGTACAAATATATAGGAACGATTTAGTCAAATATCCTATCAAAGACCAACTTATGTCAGTCTTACAATTAATGTCAAAGTTTACTTTGTTTCCGCGTTAACAGAGGCGGCGCCACTGACTATTTAAAAAATCCGACAACGAGTCGCATATAAAACTTTTGAGATTTAGAATGTGTCAGGTATCGCGGAGAGAATGATGACTTTTCGTAATCATCATGACAGCGATTGGAAGTCCTGAAGAACGGGGAGCTTTGGCTATATTTGCCGCGACGGGCATACGTGTTTGCAATCGCAGAGCGCAGCTTTCGCGATAGGAATGCTGCTGCCCATCAGGTTGGCCAGGCATGCTGGTTCAGGCGGAATGTTAAAAGTTCTCGTAGAGCCTAGATCGGAAACGAGTCATAAAGAATTGCTGCATTGCTAGGAATTAGGTGGTTACAAGGTTGATATTCGATTAATGTTTCCTTACTCTAATTGACTGTATTTATTAATTGGTTTATATTTACTTGATATCACTTAATATTGCACACATTGTAATTAACTTAATTTAATACTTTGAAGGTATTTTCAAAAAATACTTATAAACGCATTAGCAGTTAAATGTTCCACTGCTGGACAGAGGCCTCACAAAGAAAGTGCGAAATGTGCCTGTAATTGCCGCGTAACAGCAATGCTACTGCCAATCCCCATCCAATGCATTTGAGTTATTTCAAATGGATAGTCGCCTCTTACGTCACCTGGTACAGAGGGAGGTACGATTCTACTCAAGGGTAAGGATGTATTACGGATGTATTAGAAGGATGTTATTAAGGATGTATTACGGATGTATTAGAAGGATGTTATTAAGGATGTATTAGAAGACATTTCGACATCATGTATCTGTTTGAAATTCCTACAAAGCAGGGCTTACGCAACTATCAAGGAAACAGTTATTCTCTGGACAGTATTAGTAATAAGGCAACAGCACTTAATACCACTGTAAATTTGAACTATGCTGTTTTAAGTAGATATACCACCATCAGCCGGTTCCGGTACCTCAGTCGCCTATTACGTCACCTGGTACAGGGAAAGGTACTATTCTACTCTGCCGGTACCACACAGTCAGGAATACATTTAATAATATGACATGATATTTTATTTTTCATCAATTCATGTTTCAATTGGATTTGTTTACTATTTCATGATTTTACAAATGGTGATAGATATCTACCCGAAGCAGTGTAGCTCAAATATAACAGGGCGGGAATGGCCAGCAGCAATCCCGTCGCGGAGCTGCGATTAACAACACGGGCATGCACGGGCGTCCAAGTTTGTGACGAAGCCAAATTCACAAAAACCAATTACAAAAACATCATAATGAATGATAATTAAAAAATATGTTTTGCTAATAACGCGTGCGTAACCAGACGAGCCGAAAGATTAAGCGGCGTGGTCAATTATAAAATAATACAGCTGTTAATCTAGGTCAAGATTACAAAGGTAAAGTTTGTGCAACCCATGTTGCAGCCGGTGCAATGGTCGATTTATATCTTTTCATATTTACGAGTATAGTGAACGCGATTCTTATCTATCAAACTATTTTTTTACACCGCTCCGCCAAGGTGGCGTGTGAAATACTGAAGTTGTATGAATGTTTCTATGGTAAGTAGCACGGTGTAGAACTACATTATAATTAACATATAATGAATGAAAATATAATAATATACAGACGGACGATGTTAGTAATAGAGACCATAAATTCATTGAACTCTATTTTTATTAAAAAAATTTCCGCAACATCTCATACATTGACCTGATTCCATAATAACAGAGAAATATACTACTTATAGATATACTACTTAAATACATATATTTAAAACCCCGATATAGAACAAACAAAAATATCATCATATAAATATTTGTCCTGGGTGAGGATCGAATCCAAGACCTTTGGCGCACATGACACCACCCTCGTCATCGGGCTCGTCAAATTTAATAAAACAACTATTTCTTCTTTATCTATAAATTTAAACTTGTAAAAGTTTAACATATTAATGTTTGCAGTTGCACCTACAACATTGAACAGATAGCGCTGATTTCTTAACATAAAAACAATACTAGGGATAATTGGACGTTGTTAATAAGGTCCGGACCACCAGTACAACAGTATCGCAGATCCGCGGCAAGCGAAAATATTTTTTTTATTGTTAGTAATGTCTTTAATAAAAACAAACATCCTTAAAAATAAAACATATGTTTTAAATATTATCATTGCTTTAATTACTGTTCATAATATTCAGACAGAAATATTTGTCTATTATATACTCAGTAGTGGCGCTTTTGACGCTATCGAGAGTTTACAGTAAACTTGATAGCTCGGAGTGAATACTGTTACCTTTTCAGAGACCTACGTTATCTAGAGACTTACGTAGTAAGTGTACATAGAAAACCTATCAATTAATTAAAATTTCAAAACAAGTCCTACAAGTAATTTTGTATTTCTAGACAATAGAGTTTTTTATAATTGATGAAAGTCAGTTAAATTGTAACAGAACCACTACAAGTGAAACGATCCATCGGTTTTCTTGCAGGCTCTTTTCTGTTGGATCGCAAAATGAATCTGCAGTTAACTGCAAGACTCGTCCAGTGACGGCAGTCTAGTCCTAAAAAAAGGCTTGCTGCACAATGACAGACGTATTATGTGACTCTCTCTGCACTTATAATCGTGAAGATTTGCACAATTTTTTCCTTATGTAATCTTCATCATCATATAAGCCACAGGATGTCCACTGGCGTATAGGCTTTCAAGAGTTTTCATAAAAGAATACGTTATATCTAGCCAGCACTCGAGCGTGATCCTGCGGACTTGACAGGTCATCCGTTCAATATTTTTTTTGTTAAAACTATAAAATACTAGCTGTACCCGCGACTTCGTCCGCGTGGAATAGTTTTTTTAGAGTGACATAACTTATATAAACTTTGAATGTCATGTTTATATATATCGAACCAATGGCCTGAAAAATAAGATTCAAGTATAGCTAGCCCTAAAGATAACGATACTTCCAAACAAATTTCCATCCCCCCTTTCGACCCCTTAAAACCCTTATATAGAATTAAAAAATATCCTATGTCCTTTCTCAGAGTTTTAAGATTCTCTGTGCCAAATTTCATCAAAATCGGTCTAAAGGTTTAAGCGGGAAAGCGTAATAGACAGACAGACTGAGTTACTTTCGCATTTATAATATTAGTAGGGATAGTAGGGATTGTTTTGCCGTCATTACCATAGCAGTCATAGTTCGTCCACTGCTAGACATTGGGCTCCCAGCCGCGCTGGTCAGGCGTAGTGACAATCGCAAACTGTAGTTTCGCGACGGGAATGCTGCTTCGGCCTGCCGTTGCATTTGAACCACGCTGTTTCGGGTGGGTCTATCGCCATCTACCGGTATAGTACCCCAGTCGCTTCTTACGACCTGTTACATGGAGCGGTACTATTCTTAAAAATTTTTTGGAAAGCTCATTAATTTACTTCTCTCATTCCGTCATTTATAACATACAGAAGTTTTTATTTATTATAAACATATTTTTATATAGAATTTCGGTACAATTCTCATGGCCTGGAACGGACGAGGAACCTAGCACATACTCGTATTCGTTTCAATGGCTGCATTGTTTGATGAGCCTTGTCTTCGACCGCAGTTTTCTTGCGACTAATTGCGATATTAATGAGTGCTCCTAAGGCATTTCTTGAAGCCATCACTAGATTTCATTAGTCTATAACATAACTTCAAAGTATTGTCGATTTTATTTATGTCGTATGGTCATAAGCGGTTTTTGTATAAAACTTTTTTCGGATGTGATATTAAGTAAATGCAATATCGATGTAATTGCCTGTTGGTAGACTATTATGTTAAATTGCTTGGTCTTAATACAAATAACTTTTTTCTTACTAACATATAAAGTGATATATGATCATGTAAAAACTAAGAGACGTACGGAAAATGTTAGAGCATAACGAATGATTTGTTTTTAAACCATCAATGATTAACGCAATAGTTCACTTAAGCTAAACTTATTTTTATTCCGATTATATAATAAAGTCAAGTTTTTTTTTCGGACGAACTTATTGCTGGACTATTCAGACGTCAAGTCCAGAGCTACCGAGTGAGAAGGCGGGGCCGGTGATTACTGAGCAAATCTAATCGCGAGGGCGCCTCTAAAAGCTCGACCTCAGCTCGGGCGGTCGTCGTTGGGGAGTGAAGTTAAGTTTCTGCAAAAGAGGATGGAAGGAAAAAAACTTGATCTAATTATATAATCGAAATAAAAATGACCTTAGCTTAAATTGACTATTCCGTTTTTCATTGATGGTTTAACAAAAAAAAATGATTATAGGAAGCGCTGATGGCATACCTATATTCCTATAAATATAGTTTGATTAAAATGACAGAGTTTAATGTTGAACGAGCAATTTATATAGCATTTTAGTATTTGAGGTCATAACTTTTTAATGATATTACTATGTATTTCTTTTTATTAAACCAGACCGACAAACAAGCATATTGTCCGTGTGATAGCAAGCGTCACCGTACCCTATATACGATCGTCATATCACAAGGATATCACCAGCGCATTGTAAACCTTGTGACTGAAAGATACTATGTCACATTACCCAGTGATATCACCTTTTAAAACCGAAACACAGCAATGCGAACAGATGACCTTTGTATGAGGTATATATACCTCATGTAAACATTACAACGGTTTAACATAAAATATCAACCTAAAATTAAGACAAAAGACCATTAAAATAATTTTAAAATATATTACAAAAATAAAATACAGCTGTCATTCTAACCAAGCTGTATTTGAAGGACTATGGGTACGCGTTTCAGTTTCATCAGATTTAAAATAGACGGGAAAATGTCAGGACATTAAGTATAATGGCGTACACAAAGCAACAGATCAACCATGCCCAAATCTATCAAAATTTCGCAATCGATATTAGTTTATAACTGCGAGCAATTGAGTATAAAATTGACTGTGAACCTTGTATGACTCTACCAATTTCAGGTAGAGTCATACAAGTTTTCAAGAAGATGCTCTAATTGTTTAACTACCAAAACTACGTTCACGTAATTCCGTTAAAGACCGCGTCGTAAAATATGACACAGTTACCTTGACCGCGGGTAACCCCACATTAACACGAGCATCGTCTGCCTACGATACACATCTCTTTCTCACGTGTCTGGCAATTCATTCTGCGTTATATTACCGCTAAATATATTAATAATGTTATGATACAGTTTAGCGGGAAATACAGACGACCTGTGCACAGGTTAGGTTAACAGCGAACTAAACTAAGTGAACAAAAGTGTGATCTATTTTATGAAAGATGAACAAATGTCAAGTCGAGATCTTAAGCATTCCAAATTCAAATCATACTACATTTATAATAAAACAACTCTCCATCGGCTTTTAAACGAGGTTTATTTAACTTTATACATTTTATTACACTTTGCGGCAACCGTTCGAACGGTTTTATTATGAGTAGTGAACGCGTAACTGTTAGAAATTATTTAATATGTATATCAATTACTGGATCAGAGGCCTAAGAAATAGATTTATTTTTCGTTTAAATATTTCTGATATTTGAAATGATTGATTTTAGCGCGATTTGCTGTATTATAAAAGTATCAAGCGTGCCAAACAAAATAATTTATTTGTAGATGAGATTATACAGAGGAAAAAAGGTAAAAGTTCAAGACAAATAGATGCAATTTGAATGGAATATAAGTTTTATTAATATTGATTTACAAGTATAAACGCCTCCATTTTCTAATTTATTATAAAGCAATTAGTATACTAATTTGAACGTTTTAAAATTGCAGTTTATAATACTTTAACATATTTATAAAAGGCTTAATGATAAGTTATTATTTCTGTTTTTGTCGATGCTTTTTTTCTTTGGCAGCATTCAGAGATGTTACCGTCAGTCAATACCGCGAAAGCAGTTGTAAATGAAGTTTAAAATTACATTACATGAAGTGAAATGAAGATCTAATTCACCGAATGATACGTATTATTGGTAGTACAAACCCTGACCATAAGATGTTTAAAAAAAATACATTGTTACATCTAACTTGATCTGCCGTGGCGTCAACAAAAATTTCTGAATCTTAATAAGTGTTGACAGAATTTCATAGATGTAAAATTATTTAATGAGAAATATTTAATTTTATGTAATTGACAATCAATAAATGAATTTCTTTGTGTGTTGGGTTATATCTAACACGTCTTATTAAGAAATGATTTGACATTTCTTCCATTAGTTTAATCTGCGTGCTGAAATGGTGACAATATAGATACTAAAACAGCACATTTCAAAACAGAATAGGAATGGGCAGCAGCACCCCTACGCCTAGCGATTGCTCCCGCGCCAGATCAGCGAGGCATTGTGGGCAAACATCCTCAATTCTTGTGTCTACGGCTGATATGATGATAATGAATAGTGAGCATAAATAAAATCAAAAGACTAAATAGAAGAAGTGGTAAGTGAGCAATGGAAAATAGCCGTCGCCATCCAAGGTATAAGGTGAATTGGCAAGAACTCGGCTTGAAATAGCGTCCATTTGCGACACTAACAATGCCTCTTTATTCATCATACCAGCCTTGTCCACTGCTGGATTTTTGCCCATAAATACCGCGCTGGGCAAGCTTATTGGCAATAGCAGAGCGCAGCTATCACCGCCCTGTGCATTTGAGCTGCCCTGTTTCGGGTGTATATACCGCGATCCGTCGGTTCTGGTACTTTAGCCGCCTTTTACGACACCTGGCGCAGTGCACTATTATATTATGCCGGTACTTCAAAAAATCAAGGCAATTATGGGCATAATTCGTCCTTTCTTGGGGAGATTTATGTCCAGCAGTAGACTGCCAATGGCCGGTAATGATGATGAGTCCCTTTATTCAGTTTGTCGTTATTTCTATACTATACCGGAGAATATAAAATCTGAGCGTGCCTGTTATAAACAAAATTCTATAGTAACCAGTAATTTCTTAAGATCGAACTAAATAACGATCTTAAGAAACTAATCGACATATTACACAAATAAAACCTACAAAAAACATTTACAATAAAGATCTACGGTAAATATCAATACAATAAGCAATTTCAATACTAAACAAAATAAATTTTCGTTTAAAGCCACGAGGTAACTTCCACATTTTCTATAGTTAGCTTGAAAAAATCCTTCTAATTTCTATACAGAGACTATGAAAAAGTGACACTGTTATGGTGAGCTCGACCTCGTGGGAAGTTTGCCTTGTTCTATTGGCTAATGTCGGTTACCCAATGAGAAACAAATTATTCAATTAATCCACGATACGTACACTTATACAATTGTTGCCAATTTCAATGTTCCTTTCATTTCGTAATGAACAAAATGTTGCCAGTCATACTCTTCGTATTTATTTATATACTCTTTGGTTAGAAAACATAGATAAAGCATGAATTAATGTTACATTTGATTAAATAAAAAATTAATTTATGGCGTATTCATCCACTGTATGGGGCAACGAAACGCAAAATATAATAGTTAACTACATATTTAACACACAACCCTAGATGCATAAGGCAGGACACGGAATGCGCCGTCAGGGAAACCACATTCTTATTATAATTGAGGAAGTAACCTTATCCGCCCATTGATTTGTATCTTATACCCTAATGGTTTAGTTAGGCTTGCTTTGATCTAAGCTAACCGTTAATTGTTAAATCTGCGACGTATAAAGTAAAGAGAAACGTCCACCTCCGTCAATGCAGGCCACGTCACGTTCTAGACGATACGCCCGATAGCAAAACTTCTATAAATATCTAGGGAGGCAAATAACGGAGGACCTTCGCCCATACACTGGCAATCCACAATAAAATACACTTTACACACATTTCTTTCGTAGAGAAGTACACCGTGTTCGCCGGCGAACGCGTGCAGTCCCTGCTCTCTCGGGGGATAACCGACCGCACCAGCGCGGCCGGGATCACTCCATCCTCTGTTGCAAAAACTTAACTTCACCCCCAACGTTGGCCACCTAAGGTAATTGCCATCGATCTCGGTAAGATCCCACGAAACCACGCAGGTAAATATCGGGCATAGGGTTGCTCATAAATAAGCGGTACGGCTGGTGGCGCTAGAATTAACGTCTAAGTCTAAGGTTAACAAATATATGTTTTTTATCTTGGAATAAAAACGAGCATCCACGTGGCGTGATAAAGTGAAGTCCACGCGAATGAAGGCGCGTACCGAAAGTTAGTAATTGTTAGTTGCATAAGTGAAAAGACACTTATCGAAAACTAATATTTTCTAACTTTTACACGTTTACTGCACACAGTAAAAGTGCATTTTAACGGCTTTAAACTCGGTTCATCGAACCTTTACATTTTAATGTTTAAAAGTGAAATTATGTTATGGATGGTTCTTTACTTTTCATTATGACTTATACGGTCTGCGTGAACCGTCATAAACGTCGTCAAAAATTTGATGCCATATACCCACCCACTAATTTTACTGCCTGTCACAAACCGAAACACTGCTGTATTTTCGGTACAAATAGGTGAGACTGAGGAATCAATTCTAACGGCATTTACAGAGGACTGCCGCTTGAAATATTAAATCTGCCACGTTTAGCGGTTATTAGCAAGTGCCCTTATCTAATTTTAGGTCTAAATAATAGAAATAATATTTCATTAAAATTGGACAGCGAATTAAAGTCGTTCTGATGAATCATTTGGTGACAATTTCGATTGCAACTCATTGTTCTATTTGCCATTCAATTCGCCACGTAGTAATTCCATCCTAACTAATCGGCTTAATCGAGTGATTGCCATTAAAACTCATTTGCCTCTCTGCTCTACTTTCAAGCGTCCATGACCAATAAGAAACGAATTCGTCTTCGCCGGAAATATGAAAAGGTTAAAGAAGCCCGTTATGTTGCGGTCGGAGAGACTATTACACTATTCAAACTAAACATCGTCAGTGCCATTGTGTGTACGATCCTAATTCGGTAAGTCTTGTCTATTGACCGTTAGTCAGTCGTAAATCTGACTAATTAGTCTTAGTCCGAAGAAAGCAACTATTAAAAGTGGCAGCTAACCCTGAAAGAATCAGAACTAATTACCCACAGCGCACAATGCAATATTTGAGGTTTTATGGTCATATAATTTCTTAACTCATGTGTTACAAATCAGCTTATGGATAATTTTTAATTGTACCTTTTTCTGGGTGCTGTAACATTGTGTGATTGCTTTTCTAAATATATGGAAAATATATTTTTCTTAGTTTAAATTTTTCCGCACAGTCGCGCGTCTAATGTCATTCAATTTTATCTGTGATAAAATAATTATAACCTAAAAACGTCACATTGTCATAATCTGAGAAATTACTTGTTTAAATAAAATACCACTAAAATAGTTGTAATTTTGAACCGACATTGTAAATAATAACATTGAAAGTCGTTTCTTTTCTTACAGGTATGTTAGGTATTATTAACACTTGTTTCATTGTTTGTTAGGTAGCGTACATTTAAAATAACGAAATAAATCTTTTCTTACAGAGAAACTCAATTGTGTTTGATTGATTGTGTCGTCTAAATTACAAATTTGATAATATAATATTATATATATATGATCAAAATAACAAGAATTGCACACGCGCCATCTTGGAATGGCTGTTGATACCCCTTGTTTGAAATTATATTTAAATTTTGGAACGAAAAGCATTTCCTTTGTGTTTATGGATCATAGCTTCAAGCTTTCAAATTCAAATTCTTTCCAAGTTATGGAAGCATCGAATCCAAGATTGAAAAAAATCGTACAGGTAGAATAATATTTTTTTTTAATACACCTAGTAGTAGTCTTCGTCATCACAAACGTAACCGTAACTCGTAACATAAAAGTAAACGGTTTACTAATTGAATCGTATTTTAGCCTATGTTTGTTTGAAACATCATTACAAAAGTATCGTGAGTCCGTCGAGGTATTAGGCATAGACAATGGGAGAGGAGCGACCCTCGGGACTCATCAGCTAGCCGACCGTAAAGGTTGTTACACGAGCCATTGGTCACGCGGGCAACCTTGCCTAATGCTGATATTACTTCATTTGCGCAGAAGGCCGGCTAATTGTACTCAAACTTCCTTGAGATTGTCTATGGTTTTCTAATATTTTGCTTGGAACTCGATGGTCTAGCATAATTTTTTGCGTATCTGTCACTGAACTACTAAATAAATTTTGACGGGCCTGATGGTGCAGATGGTAGTGATCTTATCTTGTGCATCAAGGGTGTCGTCGTGGGTTCGATTCCCACCCAGAGCAAAAATTATATAATGATATTTGTATTTTTCTGTGTCTGGGTGTTAAACATATTATTTAAGTAGTATATTTGAAAATCCTATGACTGGCGTCCGTAACACAAGGGCTTTGAGCGACTTACTTGCTTAAGTCAACGAAGTAATAAACCCATAATCTAAAGACAAAATGTATAATATTCATATTTGAATTTATAACTAGCGGCCTGCTCCGACTTCGTCTAGGATTTATTCTGTTTACCCTGTTACGTTGCGAGTTTTGTATGAGGAAAATAAATAAAAACCACCACACACAGATTTAAAATTACACTATCACTATTTTTCTCTTCATTAAAACTACGTGTCACCACGGACTGCGGGACTTAGGCCTCGCCAAGAAAGGGGGAATTTTGCCCATAAATGCCGCACTGGGCAAGCGTGTTGGCAATCGCAGAGCGCAGCTTTCGCGACGGGGATGCTGCTGCCCATCCCCACCCTATGCATTTGAGCTACACTGTCACGGATGGATATACCGCCATCAGTCGGTTCTGGTACCTTAGTCGCCTCTTACGACACCTAGTACAGAGAGAGTTACTATTTTACTCTGCCGGTACCTCACGGCAAACTACGTGTGCCTTAAGAAAAATACGAAAAAACAAACTAGCCGACTTAGTTGTGCCGTTCTTGTTCCGTGAATTTTGCGCTAACCAACATTGTTTTTATTTATACAGATAAAATAAATACGTAATGACTGTAAAATGCGGTTTACATTTTTTTTTGAAAAATGATATGATAACAAAAGAATTTATTACTTTCATTTGCTTCGTCGTTTGCTATAAAGCCGATACATAAAAAGTATGGAACAAAGTTCTCTAAAGATTTTAATTTCTAATATTAGAACGATACAGTCCAATACCTACTCTTATAAATTAGGTTATTTTGCCTTGATGGAATTTTAGCCTAATATGTGAGGAATAGGAAACACAATCTTACTGAATAAGATAAGTATAATAATCACGCCTATATAAATAAATAAACAATCTTACTATATTTTCAGTTGCGCTTCTTTTTATTAGACCAGGTCAAGGTCACCACAACATAAAGACGCTCGGATTGTCACAAGGATATCATCAACGCGTTGGCAACTTTCTAACTTGAAGATATTATATCACATTACCTAGTAATTTCACTCCCTTTCCCATCCTTCAAAGAACACAGCGTTACGAACACTGCTAACTAGCGGTAGAAATAGGTGAGAGAGTAACCAATGTAAACGGCATTTGAATGAGGTAGGTCTACCTTATGTAATTACAACTAATACAATTATCCTCCACAATCAAGCATGCTCGTAGCTTGCTTGTCACGTTACCTCAATTATCAACACTTGAATTTACTTTCTTTTGCAATAGTTAATCTCGCTAAGCGGGAATGGTCTCTGTAATCTATTTGTTTTATTTCCTTTTCCATTTGCGGCTATAAAAACACGAATTGAGGTTAATACTCGCGAAAGTAATAGTCGCACTAATAATAATAATTCATTTTCATTTATAATAATAAGAAAGACTGGATAGACGGAGACGATGTTTCCGCTGCTAGAATGAACGTCATGTCGATTACAATAAGTGAGCAACGCTTTATGCTTTGAAATTTGACAAGAACGTTGTGCGCATTCGGTTATTTATAATCTTGTGGGCCAAGGGTCGATTTCCTACGACAAATATTTATGTGAGTAATGGATATTTGTATTTCTTCTATATCTAGATATTAAACGTTTATTTTAGTATTATATTTGTGATTTATCTATTGTTTGATGTCACAAACACAAGTAATTTAAGCGACTTATCTCGAAGTCAGATCAAAGTTTTAGATTTTGTGTCAATTTTATTTAAAGGTTTTGTATTTTTTATTTAGAACTTTACGATTAGACTTAAGACTATTATAAAACAAGATTAAAATTTAATATACTGTAAAAGAATTAGTTACTTTATTGGCATATTATTCTTAACGTTAATATATTAATTACGATATCAGTAACATTGAGCTTAGCAAAACGTAAGGTAAAATTAATATAATGTTGATAAAAATATCTTGTTTATAAAAGCATATAATGCCGTTTTAGAAAGAGATAATCGGCTAATTTAGAAAAGGAGTGTGATGGCCTTTTTTCACGTTTATGAGGATACATTTCTGCTTATTCAAATTTTTTTTTTTATTGAACTAAGGATATAGTAAGCCTACCTTAAAAGATGACTTTCACGGACATTTTAAACCATTTACGCAGCACATGCAATGACATTTCTTGAAATTAATAATGATTCCCCCTTTTTGCAATATTTTTATTTATACTCCGCTCTCATTGGTCGTGGAGTTATAGTATGTAGCCTATCGCCTTCCCCTAAAAGGGCAAAGAACACTAAAGAAATACTTCAAATCGGACCAGTAGTTCTTAAATATAGATACGAAAGCATTGTAAAGTTTCTCTTGAAGCCAATGACCTAAGCCATTGGCCATAACATGGCAAGTACGAACCCTAGCAATTTTTTCAAGTGGCAACCCAGTTAATGTCGATACGGCGTCGACCGGCCGTCTTCCACGTGCTAACGTTAAACCATACGTTAATTCGACCAACGGAACACTCCGTTGGTCGAATAACTAACAGTTACCGAGTAACTGCGCTCCAGTTGTGACCGATGGCTCGCTTGCATCAAACACCCATTACTTAGAGGTAATGCAATTTTGCCGTGTAAGTGCTAGCGGATAGTGAACGGTGATAGTTGGAACGGATCGGAAATCCAATATATGTTACAAGCTGACCTGGCAAACGTTGTTTTACCATACAAATTATGTAATTGATCAGTTATTGAGCGGGATGAAAAAATATTGGATTACTAAAATGACTATTAAAAAATAGGGGGGATAGAAGGGTGAAAATTTAAGGTTGTATGTATTTTTAATGGCTCATTATAAAAAAATTGTCAACAAAATGTTAGTGTTGGATAACCGATGGGTATTAAAAAATAGGTAATATCCGATTCTCAGACCAACAGAAAATGCAGAAAATTTCGTAAGGATCGGTCAAGCCGTTTCGGAGGAGTATGGTAACTAACACTGTAACACGAGAATCTTATATATTATATATTTTTATTGATTAAGTAACTATGTGTGCGTCTTCATTTGTAGATGCTAACTCGTCAGCTGTTAGATTTACACAAGGACCATGTATGTATATAAATAGACATACAAGGTAGTTATGAAAAAAAAAGTGATTCCAAATACTTAGCAATATGATATCGTTAAAATGTAAGCCGTGTGGTACCGTGTACAGAGTAGAATAGTACCTCCCCTTATACCAGGTGTCGTAAGAGGCGACTAAGGTACCACAACCGGCAGATGACGGTAAAACCATACTCAATAGTGTAGCTCAAAAGCACAGAGCAGGAAAGGTCAGTAGCAATCCCGTCACGAAAGCTGCGCTCTGCGATTGCCATAACGCTTGCCTAGCGATGCAAACACGAGCAAAATACCACCTTTCTTTGGAAGGCCTAAATAATTGATATGATGATGAAATATAAACCTTCTTGACTTATTTTGGCACTTCCATTGGCTGGTGTTTTGTGGCGTAACTATTTTAGTAAAATTCTATCTGTGATGGCGGTTTCACCCTCCCTCGTTAATCTAAGGAACCGTGCAACCTTTGTTACACTTTATAACATCAGTTTTCTAACAGTTAAAGTCCCATTCAATCCAATAAAAAAAAGATTGTTTCATTTCATTCCTGTATTATATACTATTTATGTAGTTTCATATGCATTGAGTGAAAAGCTGTTAATATAAAATTGCAAACGGACAATTCAATGTATGTGCAAATTTACGAGTTGCTACAAGTATAAGCTAAGTATTTATGGGGTTTTAAAATAAAATCAAATTCAACGGCGCGTGCGCCAGCTATTCATATATAAAATAGACAACTATTAGTCAAATTGAGGCATCTTAAAACATTACATTGCGCCTCCATTTTGCGTTAAACTCTTTTGCGGTAAGCATTAATTCTACGGCCTGGTCACGACATATTTAGCAGTTTAGTAAAATGTAAATAATAACGACGTAATTATTTTTCTCACTTATTGTATTAAATACCTAATTCACATAGTGTTCTACTTTAATTATTTTTAATTACAATAATCTATATATAGATATAAGCGTAAGAGGACTAATACACTTAAGAAAAATAATAAAAGTAAGTCTTAGGAAATATTAGACTTTATCAAGACATTTGACGGACAAAAAGTACATGTTATCAGTTTTATTAACACATACTAGTTAAAGGCTTTCATTTGTAATTCCTTTTATAAGAAGCCTTAATCTAGAAGCAACTCATCGGTTACTATAATTATCATAATAGTTATTTGGGTCCATTTAAAAAGGCCAATAAATAACTTAAAACTTTTTGCGATAATAAAAAAAAAACAGTGCATCGGACCAGTATACTGAAAACAAAATAATAAACAATAAAACTAATACATATCAACACAAAGATCCCCATCAGACCAACAAAATACTTCGCCGCAAAAATGAAATGCAAACGTCGTTTGTGCTTTGATTATGTAGCGCACAATAAAAAAAAGTTTGCAACAAATAGCGGTTCAGTGGTTTAGGCAGATACATTGTTTACCGTACAGCCTATGTTCCGCAGAGTTCGAAAGTCGAAAGGGGGACGTCGCCGTCGCTTCATCAGGCACACGACAACCAACCGAACACAGGTGAGAGCAAAATAACCTTGATACGAGCGAAGAAAGCGCCCGGAACGATCGAGATGCCAATTAAATGGAATACGAATGATGCTAAAGAGAAATCACAGCAACACTGAACGTGACCCGCGTTTTAAAAAACATTTGAAAATGGAACAAAAACATTTGATTGTCTCAAATTCCTTTGTTTCTGGTTGGTGAGTTTAAAATCTTTAATTTTTTTTATTTGCGACTCGTTTGGCGAAACGATTAATCGATTCGACTTTACCTTGGAACACGGGCCTTACATAAAAATATTAAAGCATTTTATTTCTACTGTTGTATATTATATGAAAACATTGTCTTTTATGCAGCTAACCGCGTTAGCTAACCTAAAAAATACGTTCATAGATAATAAAAAAAATACGAAAATCGTGATATAAAAATACTATAAACCAGGAACTTGCCTGTAAAACAAATTACTGATGGTAGTTCAATTAAGATTTCTGATGTTTTTGCGTATCGTGTATACAGTAAAGCACGCTCCGTGAGTAATGGTGATCGCTGAATGAATCTCACGACTGCCTTGACATTACCTTCGCAGTAAACTTCCTATTGCGTTATTGGATTATGTCATGAACGAATTCGTATTACTGCATATTTTTTCAAATGATTGAAATAAAGATCTATATCATATATATAGATTTTTATTTTGTCTATGATAGCGACGATTGGCATGATTGATTTAAGGTTTGTTTTCTTTACACAAAAACTTTTCGGACACATTATAAAACACAAAGGTTTCGTACATTTGGGGAAATACTAAAATAGCCATTCATATAATTTATAGAAATAAAATTTAATATATATAAATTAGTAGTTAACTATTAAAATCCAAATCCTATAAATGTGGGATCGACATTGAAAACAATATCGAAGGATAGGCAAAATGTATTCTATCTGTTGCGAAACTTACGACTTTCAAATTTTAAAGTGGATGTACAAAACTCTGAGATATATTCAACCTAAATATTTTAGTGTTATAAAATTTACACTCATCTCTGAAAGGCTCGTATCAAAATTAAATGGTATTTAAATGCGGCAGAGATTAAGCTAAACGTTTGGAAAACGCGTTTTACTCTCTTAACATTTACACGCGAGTGCGGACGATCGTTAGTCATTATTTTAATTGATATGTGCGAACGTGCTATCTATTATGTAGGACAGGGTCTAGTTACACAGGTAAAATTAAAGACGATGGAATATGAAATAAAGACTATCCAAAAAAACTACTGTAATCCGATTAACGTATGTCTGCAAAATTTAAGCCCAATCGGGAAGTGAAAATTAAGCTTTTAAGAAAAATTTAACTTATAGGTATACTAATGTGACTTTTTTATATTGGAATTCTAAGATACTAGCGGCCCACCCAGACTTTGTCGGAGTATGTAGTAAAATAAAATCCCGTCGATCCTGTTAGAAATTTTAAAAAGGCTTTTAACCAAAAACTACGGAAAAATAATCCAACGGCCTTTCCGATCTAGTCCAAAACTTACCCTGATTAGGTATAAACAAACAAAAATTAAAAAGTATTATTAAATTTGGTTCAATCGTTTAAAATTATGCGCCTAAGTACATTTTTAGACTTGGTGGCGCATATCCTGTAAAATGTGTAAGGGTCTCGATTCAATCTCCACCCAAAACAAGTATTTATATACTATGATATTTGTTTTTTTTGTGTCTGGGTGTTAAATATATGTATTTAAGTATTATATTTGTGATTCCTCTGTCTTCTGATATCCGAAACACAAGTGTTTAAAGCGAATAATCTCGGAGTAAGGTCAATTATGAGATGTGGTATGAATTTATTAATTTCAATTCATTTTTACTTATATAAATAAATAAAATATACAAATATAGTTTATGAAACTGAATATCTATGTAAGATATTCAGGTTCATAAACTATAAGCAATACTTAAAAAAATTTAAAAAATCTGAAAGAACTTACCTGCTAAGGTTATAAATGCGAGTATGCATATATCTTACTCTGACACGCTAAAACAGTTGAACAGATTTGAATGCTGAATATTTACTGATTTTCCCAAAGAATAAAAGGATACAAAGAGGACAAAAAGCTGTTGTTACAATAATCTGAAATTTACAGCAGATCAAGTATTTCTATAATACTAACAAAGCAAAGTAAGAATTGGCTTTCTGCGATAAGGCCGTGGATATTGTTTTTGTTTTGATGCAAAATAAAGATTTTATTATTATTATTAAAGAGTGAATCCACATTTAACATTTACTATAATTATGTATTCATCATAACAACCATTAGATGTCCACTACTGGACATAGGCCAAATGGAGGGGAATTTTGCCCATAATTGCCGCGCTGGCCAACAGTGTTGGAAATTTAACAGCAGCTTTCCCGACGCGGATGGCGACGCGCCTATCCCCACCCTGTACATTTGAGCCATACTGTTGTGGTTTGATATACCACCATCTGACGATTCTGGTACCTTAGTCGTTTCTTGCGACACCTGGTAAAAGGGGAGGAACTATTCTATTCTGCCGGTACCTCGCGGCTGACTATCGGTACCTCACGGCCTGCATTGACACTATTCTTCAAACAAAATGTCAACATCGTACGAAGGTCAATCTGCCCGTAATAATTAGTATGCCACAATGCAATATCAATACAGTTTGGTTATAAGGTCGTTGTGAGTTATTAGGTGCGTGTGGAGAATGTGTTTACCATAATAATAATATTAATATCCTACTAATATTACAAATACGACACTTCGTATGTCCGTTTGTACCTCTTTCACATCGGAAAGACTCTACAATTCTCAATGAAATCTGGCACAAAGATTACTGATAGCCTGTTATAGAATATTAGGCTACTTTATATCTTGAAAACATGTTCTCTTGGCTTAGATTTCATCATTATCATATCAGTCAATAAAGAGGGAATTTTGCCCATAATTACCAGGCTGGGCAAGCGTGTTGGCAATCACAGAGCGCAGCTTTTGCTACAGTGATGCTGCTGTCCATCCCCGACCTCTGCATTTAAGCTACACAGTTTCGAATAGATAAAACGCTATCTGTCGGTTCTGGTACCTTAGTCGCTTTTTACTACACTTAGTATAGGGGGAGGTACTATTCTACTCTGCCGGTTAGCTCACGGCTTGTCGCATAGATTTGGATTTTAATTATTCTCTGAGAAATAAGCACCACTAGTTATTTGCATAGTTTAGATGTCACAGAATTCACGGAATAACAAGAGATCTTTAGACATGAGTTTTTAAGCAAAGAATTCCCAGCTAAAGTCGAGAGCAGAAAGCTGAGTCACAAAAACTATTCTTTGAAAATTACAGTTCCATTTTATTTGTCTATGTAGACAATATTTTGTAACTTGTAAATTATTGTTAGTAAGTATCTTACGTACTCTATAATTCACGCTGAAGAATAAAATCAAAATAATAGCTCAGGACTCATAATACAAAATGGATCGTGGTTCGAAGAAATCTTTCGTTACCATTTATTGTTCGCTCTACAAATAAAGAGGTTTTGTTCTAAAGTAGAGCGCCGCGATTATTGTACTCTATCGACAAATCTGCGTGTTCACGCTATTAGGGCTGGCGAATATATAAATACTTATTATAATTAAAAATAATAATATTAAATGTTGTATTTGTCTTATATATTTCTACACCAAAATATAAGTTAACTTTTTGCAACGGAAGCCAACGGTGTATGACTCAGTAATAATAAAAATAATAGTATTCTTTATAGTACACAATAAATTACATAATTAGAAAGAATAAAAAGGGACAAGTTTTAATTCAATAGGCTTCAATGGGCAATTATCTTATCGCTCAGGGCGATCTCTTGCAGTCAACCTTTGGACGGATATATAAGAAGATAATATAATAGGATAGTTAGATGTGTACTACTAATTTATTTATAAGTAACTAATTATTTTGGTATTGGCCGTCTCTGCTATTCTGCATGATTTCGTAATTTCCCTTGTACCTACTTGGTGTCGTTAGAGGCGACTAAGGTAGAACCGATAGATGGCGGTATATCCATCCATAACAGTGCAGCTAAACTACACATGGTGGGGATGGTTAACAGCAAGTCCGCAGATTATTGAGAAAGTTCCCCCTTTTTTGGAAAGGCCTATGCCAACAGTGGACTTCCAATGGCTGATGTGATGATGATATCTTTTGCAAAAATTCAGACTATCCACATTAAAACTTAATCAAAATTAGATCACAGATTATGCCGTTGTAACGTAATAATCAGACAGACACACTATCGCACTAACAATATAAGTATGAACCTCGGCTGATGACACGATAAGCCGCACGCTAGATAAAGCGATCCGAACTATCGCCGACCGTTTTATCTCTACGTGCTTCCACTACATCTCATACACCAAAATGTTGCTCAACTCTTCAAAAACAATAGTATGCCTATAATTTTCTGGCCCATAGATTTATATGACCCTAAGAAATATTCTGTTACAAATCAATAGGCTATTTCATAATGATACATGTATATTGTTATTTATAAATGTAATTTACATATCCAGCAAAATTTATTAAACATTTAGCGGTAGGGTACCGATAGAGTATAATTGTAACTCCCCCCGTACCAGTTCTCGTAAAAGGCGACTAATGTTTTACCGCTAGCGAGCGATATACACATCCGAAACAGCGTAACTAAAATGATCAGTAGATTAGTGTAAATCGTAACAGAATGGGCAGCAGAATACTCGTCGTAATGCTACGCTCTGCGATTGTCACGACGCCTGCCCAACACAGCAATTATGCGCAACATGTCCCCTTTTTGGGGAGGCCTTATCAAACGGTGGACTGTCAAAGGATCATATAATATTATTCTTTCTCCTACACACTACAGCCACTACAGCAATGTTTTTCAAAATATAAATACGTCAATGAATGCTACTAGAACCGCAGGATGCAGGCCGCATACAACCGGCCTTAATGGAACTTACTTGCGGAGGAATTTGTTCAGCGGATCTGACCGTCGCGAACACTGAGTTGTCAATGCAGTGTTTGGAAAGATCTGAAGCTGCAGCGGAATCAGCTGAAGAACGACAAATCTCGAATACCAATTCGAATCGAACTCAAGTGAAATTTTGTCACTCATTTATCTGTCAAAATTTGTTCAATTTACTTCCACCGTCAACAAGAGGGCGCTACTGTCTATGAAGTATACGACAGTGTGACACTGAAAATCCAAACGTGAGTGCATTTTTATATTACTTACTGATAATTGTAGCCACCGACATTGTAGAGGTATATAAATACATACTATGACATCGAAAACCTCACGACTCGAAGATATTATATTACATAAAGTAATTGCACTACCTATGTCTTGCGAGCATTATTGTTTCGCGGAAAAAGTATGGAGCGACCTTTGTATGAGATACATCTTGACCGAATGCGTGTGCTTTCCGTCGCCAGCGGCGGCTGTGGTCGACTGCTTACTTGCGCGTAGTCGGAGATTCTCGGTAGATAAATAATACAGTTATAGGTGATCTCGAATTACGTGGCCCAAAAACGCAACTCTGTTAATTTCACGGTAACTCGATGTCATCCACAGCTTACCGAATCATCTTAATGTAATTCTTTACGCGGTATTACGAACAGCACTAAAATAATTTAAAATTTCCACCATGATGGTTCGAGTAAATGGTGTTTTTAAAAAAGGTCTTGCACAAACCATTGTTTCTGATAACATCACGTTCATACGTTGGCCATGTTTGAAGTTAGCAGTATGTGAAATTGAATTGCGATAAAGAATATGACGTTTCGTTGAAAGTCATGACTATTAAAACCGGTAAAAATGTTTCCTTAACTTTATATTTACGTTGTTTTTAAACGATTGAAAGAAAGACTTTAGCTGTCTATCTTTTTTTAATTCATACAATAATTTTCTTTTTTGTCTTCATAAACAACTCATAACTTATGTTTAGACGAAGTGCAACATAAAAGTTGTAGTTTACACCTCGGTGGAAAAATGTGTAGTGGTTAAGCAACAAAAGATCGTATGGTGTTTTTGATTATAACATGATATTATAAATAGGGAAAAATTTTAATGGAATATTATTGGTATGGTATATGCAAGATGTAAGCATGTTTCCAACAGCGGCTTTAACGAATTTTTTGAAAAACCATGGTGCTTGATATAAAAATTACATTAAGCAGACATAAAGTCTTAGGTCAAAGGTCGTCTGCATTGGTACCTCACTCTCAACTATTGCTGCCTTCAAACAGCAGAATACAGCCATACGAACACTTGTATTCCGGTTTGAAGGATGAGAGGCAGTAGAATGACCAGGTAATGGACCATAATATCTTTAGTTAGTGCTGCAATTATGGGCGCAAATCCCCCTATCTTGGGGAGGCCTATATCCAACAGTGGATTTTCTATGGCTGATATAATGATGACTCATGGACTGTTTCTTTCTCTATGACAAAAGTCCAGAAGTTTATATGTTTATTTATTTATTTATATGCTGATATTCTACGTAGATTTACTACTTACGTGGATTAAATGTCTAATTACCTATGAATTGTGCAATTATGTGAACCGATAAAAGACACAGTGTACATTACTTTCTCAAAAACAAATATTAATTTTATAGAGACACATAAAACACATTTCTCTATGTCTAGACAGTGAAAAGCGGAATTTGCAAGCAAATACGAAAAGTAAGCATGCGTTTGCAAAACAGAATACACACGATTGCAGCGTTTCTCTAACTTATGAGTAGATATATTTTTTATTATGTACTAATGTATTAGTGTTCAATATTTCTTGTTTGGATAATCAAAACGCGCTAATCTCTGTCACTGTTTTCAATATTTTCTAACATTTATGTGTTCATTACTCATTATTTTTGCTTTTGATATTCTAACAATTAAAGAAAATTCTAAGTATTTTTTAAATTTTTTATTCATGACTTAGTCGGATGTACCGGATGTGTAGTCGGATCTATGTACCGCGGCTCCACTCTTAAGAGTGAAGACACTTTACGATCAAAATTTTTCAATCGATTTCTGCTGACAAAGTCAATAGTTTGGTTTGGTCAGTTACATATTTCATGTGGGTATTGGTGTGACTTTGTTGGACGGAACAGATATCGGTTGTTTAGTTAGTACTTGTAGTTTTTACTATAAATTTAAATGTTGTTATGCAAAAAAATAGATACTCGCCTATATTCAGAAACCTCCTGAAGCAAGAAAACATATTCATGCAAAGCGCGAAGATACATTAACAAAAATAAAAGCGAATATATTAAAATGAATACAATATAAAATTCAACATTGCTCATAATCCACAACAGCACATCCATCGAAACAGCTTTATTTGCTGACGATAAATCGCAAAGAACTGGTGTAAGCTGACGCTGACATCAATCCGCGTGTTCGCTGATGGTAAACCGAGGTGGATCGCCACGATAGGCGCAACAATGGCGTTCCGCGCGGGCGCTCACTTGCACTAGGAACACCTGTTGCGACATACGCTCAGCTGATCTGGGCCGCACGAAGGCCACGGGGACATCCTGTATCTTGGCTCAAATTGTTTTATGAAAATGAACGGCGCCACAATATACGCATGGGAGAACAAGCAAGACTCACGGATAATTAAAATAATTTTGATAGCACAGCCACACTGAAGATTATCTCTAACATCTAGCCACTGCAACTTCATTACATACGATTAACATATTAAAAATATATCAGTTATTCTGATGAGCCCTACACCATCCTTGGGTGGGCACTGTTTACTGTTGTGAAGCTACAAGCTACAGCACGCAGTGACATCAGTGACATTCATCAATATTATACTACAGTAACATCACGCCTGCCCATTGCGACAATTATGATTAAAATACCCAATCTCTTGGGAAGGCCTGTGTCCAGTAGTGGACGGCCAAATAGAGATGTTGATAATGATAGTGGTATGATTAAGATTATGATGTTCGATGTTACGAGTCCTAAAAAGTAACACCTGTACTATCTCGTAGATGTCTAATAAAGGATAGAAGCACGAACTGAAGTAAATAATGAGTAATTCTAGACCGGTAAATACGGTAGCAAAAAATAAATTCAAAACAAATGATATCTTAAATCTTCTGTACTTTAACTAATATACATTTTTTTGCTTAATATAAACAAGATCAATACAATATTTGGTACGTAGAACCAATGGCCGATGAAATCGTAAGGTTCTGGAATGAAGACCACGTAGAATCGCGTTGGATACAGGCCGCAAACAACCGGTCCTATTTGAGATTACTTGGGGAGGCCTGTGTCCAGCAGTGGACGTCTTGTGGCTAAAATGATGATGATGATGATACAAACAAGACTTATACTAGTGTTCAGATGATTTAGGGTTTTCTATGGATCTTCTTGTTCTTCTTTCGGTCAAGTTAAGACGGGGATTGACCTCCATAACTTGTTTGACTATTTTGATTTAATATGTCCCATACTGATAGACGTTTATTACGCCATACGTTATTAGTAGTTACATGCATTAATCGAATATTTTTGATTAAAGGTTTTTTGGATAGAAATATTTGAGGTAATATTTACTAAAAAAAAAAAATTGTCTCCGGCTTCAGGCGGGTCCCGAACCTGCATCTTTTCCTTGCCAGGGGACTGCACAACTCTTATGCTACTGACCCTTCGATTTTTATCTAGTGTTCTTTTAATACTACAAGTCATGTCTAATACATGTCTTTCTAGTAAATATTATCGTGATTATTCTCAACTCAAACTTTCGAATTATACCTAGTATGTCGAACGAGAAAATGTCTCGCTTACGAACGCTGCCAAAGCTGAGGTAGCAAGTACAAGTGGCAGTCCATCGGGCCCATGGACTTGAAGGTGGATGGAGACGTAGTTCTTAAATGGACACTGCGCACCGGTAAATGCAACGTAAGACCCGCAAGGTAAACATACGATCAGATAAGAACTGCAGGTTCTCTTTTGGGGATGCAATTCCAAAATGAATGATCAATGCAAAATCAACGTAAGTTTAGCAATATACAAAACGACCCCAATAATTCTTAATATATTTTACTAAATTAGTAAACAAGCACACATGACTCGCACCATCACGTGGACTGCCCGCGTGATGGTGTCACCATAACCTCTAAACGTTCGTGATATCGCTAAACTATCACTAGCGTATCTCCATCCTTGTGACTTGGGTGTGTGAAGATATGACATCACATCACTCTTTCACACTTCAAATCGGAACGCAGCAACACGCACACTTCTTTTTGGCGGTAAATAAATGACAAGGCAAACTGATATCATCACAATAGAAAACAAATGAAGATTCAATCTATTTTTTCCAACATCAGTAATTACATTATGTGAAATATAATCTATATGGGACTTCATCTAAGTACCTAACCGATATACAGTGCCCGGGCTAATAAACGATATCAAATTACCTAACTGTCTTTACGGCCTATTGTTAGTCAACAGATGTGGGAACCGAGGTTTGGTAGCAGTCGGATGGACCTTGCAGCGTGTGGGAAATGTAACACATACCTAGTACCTTTCCTGTTACATTTGCTATGATAGAACTGGTTTTAAACATTCCGTTATTTTGGCATCTGATGGACTGAGTCCGTATGTTGGCCTCAATCTCGCCTGACAATAAAGAAATTAAGCTTATTCTTTTTTATACTATTTAAATGGAAATCAAACTTGTAAGCGTATACCATATTTAGAGACTCATATTATCACAATGAAGTCACTTAATTTTCCATCATCTATTACCTAAGGTAATCATTACCCAGTACTTTCACCGCCTTTAATTTAAAGAGATGTCGGGCCTTAAGCCGCAGATTGTAGTGAACCTGCCTTATACGCCAAAGGTCGTAGATTCGATCCACACCCAGAACAAATATTTATATAATAAATATTTGTATGTGTTCTGTATCCGGGTGTTATTTATATGTATCTAATTATTACATTTGAGTGTGATATTCGTAACATTGCTTTAAGCTACTCATATCGGAATCAGGTATGAGATCAGGTATATGTCGATGTATGAGATGCCGTGTGAATAAATGTGATATTTATTTATCACAATGCCTTTGATGTTTAGGTTATGTTTTTATTTAGGCATTACATTAAAGTTACCGGACTTTATATTAAAATTATAAAATTAAAAAACTGCGATAAAAATTATACTTGCTGTACCCCCTTAGCCTTAGCCGCAGAGTAGCGTAGTACCTCCCTCTGTATCAGGTGTCGTAAGACTGTTGCCAATCGCAGTGTTTTTGTGATGTACGAACAATATTATATTAAAATTATATAGCGTAAAGGAGTAACAAGCAATTAGACAATCTCACCCACTTTCATCATATCTGCCATTGTAAGTTCACTGTTGGACATAGGCCTCCCCAAAAAATTTATCTATAACTGCCGCGCTGGGAAACCGTGTTAAAAATCGCAGAGCTTAGCTTCGCGACGGTGGTGCAGCTACCCATCCTCACCTGTGCATTTGAAGCACTCTGTTATGGATATACCGCCATTTGTCGATTTTGGTACCTCAGTCGTCTCTTACGAAGCCTGTTACATAGGGAGGTACTATGCTACTTAAGTACCACGCGGCTAATGTTTATAATAAAAAGTCTAAAGATGAATTAAATGTTGTTTACTTATCAAACGAAGTCACGCGCCCAAGCGTTGCAATTGCGAACTTATTTCTGTTACATCTCAACAGTGAGCTGAATAAGCTTGCGTGTTCATTCTATCATTTATACCAATGTTCGGATAATTTCAGTATCATATTTAAAATTGTAATGCATTGTTTACATAATCTTTATGATCGACCAATAGAGCGGAAAACATTTTCCGTTCTGGCAAAGCGGTCTCGTTTAACGAATTACGGTGTAATAATAGCGGCAAGGCACATTCTTTCATCAAAGTTCATTCATTCGAGTCCCTGCTTCCGTTTTTGGGTATGAATTAATTGACTCAGTCGGGTCACGTGACACGAGTCTGTCGTGCGGATATGACACGGCGCAGAGATATTTCCATCCATATTACAGTACTTTGACACGTATTTCCATCCATATAACAGTACTTTGACACGTATTTCCATCCATATAACAGTACTTTGACACGTAATTCCATCCATATTACAGTACTTTGACACATATTTCCAGCCATAGTACAGTACTTTGACACATATTTTCATCCATATTACAGTACTTTGACACGTATTTCCATCCATATTACAGT